>OX352264.1:600000-1053131 GCA_947086405.1 Esperia sulphurella | reverse complement strand
GTAGCGGGGGCACTGGACACTGACGATGCGCGGAAACGAACTAACGACAACCACGTACCGAATCAGAAAAGACAATAAAAAATTTGAACAATATTCAAAGCGCTTTAATGATAATAAAATTATCAGGGACTAAAAACCTTCGGACAAACAATTAAAATGCAATAGTGATTATTGCACAGGAAGGTAAAGAAACCAAATTACATTTATTTGTGTCTAAGTAAAACGGAAGCGGTATTATTGCTATAATGCGATCACTTCCGAGAAACCTTCGGGTAAAGAAATCAAATAAGCTTATTAGGTGGTGCGTTTTTGATATAAAATCTGATACATTTAATAACGTAAAATGTATCTGCTTCCAATAATATGCATACATACATCTTCTGTAATAAAATCAACATTGACTGAGTATCATTGCAAGTAATTTTATTACATATTTATGTACATGAACATGCTACTTCTACTAGGAAAAGTACTAACATTTTTACGTGACTGCACACATGTAATAGATGTTTATGCTTGTTTAATTGATTAATTTTTGATGAAAGTTCTGTGAATTGTTTAATACCCCTGACATTTTAATCAGATCAGCATAAAACTGTGTATGGAACATAGGTAAATAAGTGACACATTGCGGTGTATGTGAACTACGATTCGCGGCAATATCAAAAGGTGACGGTCGTCATTTAATACTTGGCTATGTTAGGGCGAGTACTCAACTTAAAGTAGGTACACAACAATTAGTTTAACTAGATTCTTTAACTTTGTAAAGTTATTATGAATTATGATTCTATTTTATAAATATGTAATTCTATCGTAAGATAACAGACTGTTATAGGTAATTAAGCACCTAAATTATTCTTATAGGTGCTTATCCATTATGTTTTTAGCACTTACCCATTCTATTGATCTCTGTACAATCATTATTGCACATTATAAACTTTGTACGTCTATCATTGGTCGCGTTACTGAAATTTTGTAAATATAAAATGGAGTATTAGATAACATTATATAATATTTAAATTGTTGGAACTTAATGTCACACTAAATTTAATCAATGTGTACATACCTCTAATACGTCGTAACCATGCGCAATGTAAAATGAAGTTTCAGCATTTCAAGTACAGTCGTGGGAATCATTGTAATGAATAAGTTATTTATTAACATATTGCATACTTAGTAATGATCGCGATTAGGACCATGTATTATAACAAACACTTTAATAAAAAAACATAAAACATCATGATGATACCGGAAATCATAAATCAGCGAATTGGGTGTTTTCGAAACTATTTTAAAAAGTCAATTAAACAAAATCGATTAAATTATAGTGCCTACCTGCTATTGAAATATTATAACTAATACCATTACGTATTCTCCTGTTTTTTCTTTGACTGTACGTCGACATTCTTTTGCTTTGATAAGCGCTCTGTGCGCGCTCGGTACTCAAGTAACACAAGAACATAACATAATGCTCGTAACGTAATATGTAAGTATTAGGGATCGCTACATAATTTGTAAAACCCTTATACAATTCTTCAATACTCATACTGATTTATTTCAACCTTTTGGGACATTGAGAACTCTAGGCTAAGTCGACATTGTTTTGTTTCACATTTATGAATCAATGTAAGAATGTTAGTTCATTTATAATGAACTTTGAACGGAGACATAAATTTTGTGTTCTTTTGTATTTGCGGAGTTACGTACATGTATGTGATAGAGATAAAATGCAGATATACCTGCGCGTTAGTTAATAAACTTGAAATATTAAATGTAATCAACCAGGATGAATAGAAGAGAGCTTATAGAGCGCAAAGTATTGTAGTCCGCAAAACTCAATTATTTTACCATATATGTGTTTTTCGCCATACTCATCAAGTCTAGGGCCTAACTAAGTAAAAATACATAAAACATTCGAGTAATGTGACATTGAGAAATGATTTCGATATACAGAACCCTTTATTAATTAATTGGTAGCATGTTTGCATTGACTCTTTTATTTTGTAATTATTATTGTAAATTGCAACGCGGTGAGGAGCCACGTTTATTGTTGTGTTATTTATGGAAAGTGTAACTCAGATACAGAAAGCTGGTTCAAGGTAGAAATAATTACTTGAGATGTTGTGAAGGTTTGGCTTTAACTTTGGGCTAACGGTACGACCAAACGGGCTGGGAACAAATTCCTTAAGCAGATGCTAAATGTATGTATTGTCTTGTGAAGGAATGAGGTTCTTGGTGCTGTGACTTTAGGAAGTCCTTGCTAACGGTACGACCAATCGGGCTTGAACAATTCCTTGAGCAAACGGCGACAAGATAATTGATTATAATTGTCTTGTGAAGGAATAAGGTTCTTGGTGCTGTTAGTTTAGGAAATTCTTTATAACGAACTGCACGACCAATCGGGCTTGAACAATTCCTTGAACAAGCGGTGACAGGATGGTACCTACAAATAGTAATTGTCTCATGATGGAATAATGTTTCTAGGTGCTGGAAGCTTAAAAATGTTAAAACCTAAAATATCTCTCTGTTAGCCTTAAATCAGATTTCGTAATGTATATATAAATGTGAGTAAAGTGTGATCAGAACAAAGTGCACGCAACATAGATTCTCGTACATGTGAGTTTATTATTTTATTAATTTTATATTACATAACCTAATTTCGATTAGGTCGTTATACGTCGCATACACAAACATAATCGCGTTCAGAGCGCTACACAGGGGCGACTCGCGCCTCGACTCCAACCGCGCGTCGGACGGCGAACATAGCTTGGTAATCGTCGGTACGTAACCCAACGCGCACTCAAACGCGTTCCGTTCGAAACATACAACAGGTTTTAATCGACGATGTTTGCAATCGTTATTGGACGTGAGTCGCTTTTGTCAAGATGTTCTAAGTCATGCGATTATTTTAATACAAACAAACGTCGGAAACCGATTGGGCATTCTGGCTCACTTTCAAACAGCGAAAACCGATTGGGCATTCTAGCTCACTTTCAAATGTCTAAAACCGATTGGGCATTCTGGCTCACTTTCAAACAGCGAAAACCGATTGGGCATTCTAGCTCACTTTCAAACAATCAAAATCGATTGGGCATTCTAGCTCACTTTCAAATGACGAAAACAGATTGGGCTTTCTGGCTCACTGTGCGAGCGCAGCGAGCGAACGAGTGAAGCGAGTGAAAAGTGAGCCAGAATGCCCAATCTGTTTTCGTCATTTGAAAGTGAGCTAGAATGCCCAATCGATTTTGGTTGATTGAAAGTGAGCCAGAATGCCCAATAATCACCTACTATCGCTCTTTTCCACGCAAGTAGCCACAACTCTTTCACATTCACTTTGAAACTTGTGCAGTTACTACGCAGAACATTTAACTATTTACTAAATATTGAAATTATTTAACCGTAGCGTCAACTTGCATAGAGCGGACCGATTGTTTGGAACGCTCCATCTATTAGTACATAGAGATCGATCTAGTATTACATAGAGATCGTTGTCTGTACGTATTTTATTGTTATCCTTAATTTGTGTGCAATAAAGAGTTTATCTATCTATCTATCTCGATTTCCGAGCTTATTTTTTTTGTTACAAAGCCCCAGGTGTGCTGCGACTGGTGATTGATTGGTTTCTACTGTTGTTGAACAGCGAAAATTGATGTTGACATTATTAGTACATATAGATCGTTGTTCAAAACAAAATAATTCAATAATGCAATAAGGAGTAATTCTGAGTAATTCAGCGAAAGTAATTTATTTGCCCTTGGATAAAAGTGCAAGCTTAAATAACTTATTACATCCTGGAAAATACTGAATTCACTTACTCTGTGTTAGACACGAATCAAAATTATTTTTGGCTGGATTAGTGAAACAACACCATTAATTTGTGGAATTGTTAACTTTGCTTGACTTAATCTGTCAAGCTAAGTGGTAGGCATAAAATGATTTCGTTTCTTTTACATGTATAGTCTATGACAATTAGACATTTATTTATTTACTAGCTGTGCCCGCGGCTCCGCTCGCGTGGACTACAGGATCCGCTCCCATTCCCACTTCCGCTCCCTATCCCACTTCCACTCAGACTTCAAATCCAGGTCCAGGTCCAGGTCCAGGTCCAGGTCCAGGTCCAGGTCCAGGTCCAGGTCCAGGTCCAGGTCCAGGTCCAGGTCCAGGTCCAGGTCCAGGTCCAGGTCCAGGTCCAGGTCCAGGTCCAGGTCCAGGTCCAGGTCCAGGTCCAGGTCCAGGTCCAGGTCCAGGTCCAGGTCCAGGTCCAGGTCCAGGTCCAGGTCCAGGTCCAGGTCCAGGTCCAGGTCCAGGTCCAGGTCCAGGTCCAGGTCCAGGTCCAGGTCCAGGTCCAGGTCCAGGTCCAGGTCCAGGTCCAGGTCCAGGTCCAGGTCCAGGTCCAGGTCCAGGTCCAGGTCCAGGTCCAGGTCCTGGTCCTGGTCCGGGTCCGGGTCCGGGTCCGGGTCCGGGTCCGGGTCCGGGTCCGGGTCCGGGTCCGGGTCCGGGTCCGGGTCCGGGTCCGGGTCCGGGTCCGGGTCCGGGTCCGGGTCCGGGTCCGGGTCCAGGTCCAGGTCCAGGTCCAGGTCCAGGTCCAGGTCCAGGTCCAGGTCCAGGTCAGGTCCTCAACCCTCCTCTCAACACTCCTCTCAACACTCCTCTCAACCCTTCCCTCAACACTCCCCTCAACCCTCCTCTCAACCCTCTCCTCAGCTCTCCCCTCATCCCTCCCCTCAAACCTCTTTCCCTCGTCTCTCCAAATGTAACTAATACATCGTCACCCCAAATTCCGACCAACATTACTTTGTTGCATACCTATACCACAAATTCATCGTAATCGGGTAACTCAGTCAAAAGTTATGCGAATTTTCAAACACTCAAATTACACTGGTACCATACCCGCTCCCGCTCCGGTCCAGCTCCGGTTCCGCTCCCGCTCGCCTCCCGCTTCCGCTACCGCTTCCGGTTCCGCTTCCGCTCTCAATCCCACCCCCCACCCCCCACGCCCACTCCCACGCCCACGCCCACGCCCACGCCCACTCCCACGCCCACTCCCACTCCCACTCCCACTCCCACTCCCACTCCCACTCCAATTCCTACTCGCAATCTGAATAGTAGGTACGGAAATATTACTTTAAGCAATATATTGCATAATAACCTTACCTAACTAATGTATTTGAAAACTAAAAATGTCTATAACTTTTGATTGAGTTAGCCGATTGCGATGAAATAAAGACTAAATGTTAAGTTAAGTTAAGCACCATGGTTCTGTGAAAAGTCCATCAAAATCCGTTCAGTAGTTTTTAAGTGATGCGTGCACAAACTCACAGACAAACAGACAAACAGATAAACAGACAAACAGACAAAAATTTCAAAAATGATCGAAATGTGTTCTGTTGCTTATCCTTAGACCCCCCAATTTTTTTTTTGCAAATATCTTCAATGTACAGACACGCGAAGTTTACGATTTTATTTATTAGATTTAAAATATTGAAACTTTACAGATTATTATTCCATTGCGTTACAATAACTTTTATGGTATAGACGAAACAGACATTCCTCTCTCTAGCGTTCCCTTACATTTATGATATGATAAGGCCTCTCATGTCCAGTGGACCGAGTTCGATTCCCGGTCATGCTGTTGACTGTTTTTTTTCGAAACCTTCGTACAGTTATGCTCGAGGTTTCTTTGAAGGATATCATTGGTAATGAGGAGATTCTATAAAGAACGAAGGTGACAGACATATCCGAAAGGTTCAGCCTAACTGAAGTGGCAGTGGGCGGCTCACATCTGGCCCAGAAACGACGGCTGTTGGGACAGACCAGTCCTGGAGCAGAGACCTTGGATCGACACGTTGAGTGAGGATGGACCGACGACTTGAAGAAAATGACCGGAAGCCGGAAGCGTCTGGATACAGAGGACGGGGGACTTGGTGTGTTGGCGTTCACTGGGGAACATCCAGCAGTGGGCGTCTAAGGGCTGTTCATCATCATCAGCCTAAATACGTCCACGGCTGGACATAAACCTCCCCTATAGAGTACCACTTTTTGTAAGTTGTCTATTGGGGGATTTGCCATAATCACCACGCTTGGCAGGCGGATTGGTGATCGCAGTAATGATCTTAACACACACATACTCACAGGAGAACGCTGCTGCCCGCTGCTGGTGCAATCCTTAGTCGTCTTGACGACACCCACGAGAAAGATAGGGGTGGTCCTATTCTAAGCCGGAAACCACACGGCATAAGGGCTGATATAATGATGTACAGTCAACAACCTTGAAATGTAGGCCACATTAGAACCTTCACACCACATCAGAAACATAATCGTGCATTCGAGTATCGGAGAAATACGTATTATGAAAGAAGACCTATATATGTTATCTCTATCTTATTGTGTGTATATAGGCTCTGTGAGGTAGCAGAGGAAACCCCCATGCACCTCCTGTGCGAGTGTGGCCCACTGATGCGTAAAAGAAATACACACCTGGGTAACTACTTGCTACGCCCTGACGAAGTAAAACAACTCAGTGCTAAAAGCATTGTGCAGTTTCTAACTGCTGCAAAGCTTAGCACCGAACTGTAGTATGGCGATCACAATAGACCAGAAATGGTCGCAGTGATACAAGGTCTAGGCTGAGACCTTGAAATAGCCCCAACTCGAATATTAATAATATCTCTATCTTGGTCATATCGATGACGTCAGACGGCTTCTCATTTGTTTTATTTTAAATATGGAGAATTACAAGTAGAGTTCGTAGGTTCCATTATCTGGAGTTGTTTAATTACCCACCCACCCCGTTTTCTTAGGACCCATCGAATATGTATCATTAGCACAAATTATTGAGCCTGAAAATCTAAAATAAACATCTCTCGAGTTGAAAAAAGTACATCGAAATTATGCAAACAGTATATTTCAATATATACTTGCAAAGAAATAGACCATCGAAATTGTCAAATGGTCTACTACTATATTTTTAACTAGCTGACCCGTGCCCACTTCGTTGAGTTGTAAACATTTTCATTTTTATAACATATAGCCTACTAACTGTTGCCCGCGACTTCGTCCGCGTGGACAACTTAACATCACAAATTATTATATATATTTCCCGTAGGAATGGGATGTTCTTTTCAGGATCAAAACTATCCTATGTTCTATTCCAGGATCTAACCTACATGTGTGCCAAGTTTCATCACGATCCGTCCAGTGGTTGAAGCGTGATTGAGTAACCAACATCCAAATATCCAAAATTTCGCATTTATAATATTAGTGGGTGACACTCACAAATCACGTGGCTTTCTATTGGTAAAATAATTTTCAAAATCGGTTCAGTAGATCCAGAGATTACCCGTTACAACTTAATAAATAATACGCTTTATAATATTATTAGTCTTAGTACTGAAGTTATAGATAACGGCGTAAGACTCAGCAGAGAGCAGCGAGGCGGATTTTCGTCTTTAAACATGTTAATACAAAGTTCAAAATTGCATGTAGGAGTAAAATATATCCAGCGAATAGCGTCGTATCGCGTTCTCGCTTTTGAACTTTATTATAACAGCTCAATTAGATGTATATGTTAATTTACCAATTCCAGTTGTAAATTTAAATTATTTCCTTTCAAACAGAGTTTGGAATATACTGATTTATATTCGATGTTTGTTGACCCTTAGGCGGCTGGCAGGGACTGGAAGAGGTTAGCCGAAAATAAATATTATTAAGTACCTTAGGCTTACTTACAATCAAGTTATATTGCCAAAGTTGGGCACACGTAACTTTAACAAGTAGCATAGAAATACTTACCTATTTCTGTAACGACTTGCTTTGTTACGATAGAAACTTGCCATGGTAAACTTCCCTTACATAACAGGCTAAAAAAAGAATTGGCTTGGAAGCTCAACATATACACATAAATATTAAATGATTTCCTTAAGATGAATGAAGGAAGATGTAATGTTTTCTTTTTAATGAAAGAGAATGTAAAACCTCGAGAATGTAAATATATAATAAATTTAAAAATAAACTTGTTTTACCAGGGTTAAGACTAAGTAAGGTCAGCAAATCGTTCACGGGGCAATGTATACGCTTCTACAACAAACTACCAGAGGAAATCTTAAATATGACGGACAGAAAGTTTAAGATTCACATTATAAAACAACTTTGTAAGAAAGCCTATTATAAAATAAACGATTATTTGAATGACAAAGATGCCTGGTACTAATGTTAATTCAGCTTCGCAAAACCTTTATTAATTGTATGCAAACTTGATTTTTAAAAGATGTGTTGCGTGATGTTTGTTGCGCCGTTTCTTCTTCACAGCGCTAACACCTAGGAAGCGGTAGTCGATAAAAAAATGACGTGTATAAATGTACCAAGTGTACTCATATGCAATAAATGATTTTGACTCTGATTTTGACTTTATCTATGCCCTATATTTTCATCTCAACACAACGAGTGACATCAAAAAAATTCATGGAAAATCGTCGCAAGTGTCAATACGTCAATATAATATTTTTTATCGGTTGATTGTGTTTCAGCACTATCTCATGATAACAGCTCGGACTCGGACAGTAACAAGGGCCGCATTCAAGTATTGAAACAGTAGACCATCTTTCAAATAACTCTAGGTCATATTTGCCTTGAACAACGATCCCTATGTACTACTATTCCAAACAATCGCTCTGTTCCACGCAAGTAGCCACAACTCTTTCACATTCACAATGAAACTTGTGCAGTTACTACTCAGAACATTTAATTGTTACTAAATATGGACGCTACGGTTAAATAATGTCAATATTTAGTAAATAATTAAATGTTCTGAGTAGTAACTGCACAAGTTTCAAAGTGCCTTGCCATATTCACCACGGATTAATGATCGCAGTAATGATATTAATATTTTAAGGAGGACGCTGCTGTTTTTATATTTACACTGTTTGGACGTTTCCTGAGGAAGACATCGTCCATAATTCATTTATCACCAGTGTAATTACGTCCACTGCTGAACATAAGCCTCCCCAATAGAATGCCACTTCGGTGGGTGGTCCATTGTGGGACTTGCCATTATCCCCACATTTGATAGGCGGGTTGGTGATTGCTGTATCTAAATAGACACAAGAACGCTGCTGCCCGTCCCTGATGCAATCTCTTAATCACCTTGACGACACCCACGGGTAGATTGAGGGTGGTCTTATTCTAAGCCGGGAACCATAAGGCTATCATTTGAATGCTACCCTGAAATACCTGGTAAAGTCCGTCCTCTACTAAAAACATCCTACTATCCGACTTCCTACTAATATTATAAACGCGAAAGTTTGTAAGTATGGATGGATGTTTGTTACTCTTTCACGTAAAAACTACTGAATGGATTTTAATGAAACTTTACAACAATATAGCTCATACATCAGAATAACACATAGGCTACAATTTATAAAGATATTGTGTGAATTGTCCAAAATATCAAGTAAGTAGGAAAAAATCTACCATCTGCGAGCTATTCTGGCATGCGCTGCCAAAACCGCTAGAGTTTCACATATGTAATGTATGATGGAAATGTTTATCTTAAATAGTCCTACAAAAAAGCCCGCCACAGTATATATCTATATCTTATGTGTAAGCTATTATAGCCAAAATAGTGAACCATCGTGATGAAACTTGGCACACATATAGGTTAGGTTCTGGAACAGGATATAGAATAGTTTTTATCCCGAAAAAACATCGCATTCCTACTAATACATAATAATTTGTGATGTTAAGCTGTCCACGCGGACGAAGTCGCGGGCAACGGCTAGTATAAAAATATGTTGGCATTATTTGCAGATACGCCGTTCTTCCACGACTGTGACATTACATGCTCGAAATGCGTTACTTTTTGCTTACGTCAGTGATATCTATCGGTATTTCTTCATTTCCTGTATATTTCAATGTCAGAGAGGTAGAAAGCATGTGGAAATTATTGGAAAAGAAATTCTATATTCAGTGGCGTTGCTACGACGACGGAACGTACAATAAAATCGATGAGAAGCCTTTTTATTAAATATTTTAACATATGAAATAATTCATTTGGGATTATAAGGAATTCAAATTTGCACAAGAAGGTCGCGGTTCTGAGGTTTTATTTGAATTGTTCTGCCCTTGCCTAATTTCCCTGGCACAGGAGGTATTAGGCAAGTGTGTTCGTATTTAGCGTACAGATTACGCCCCCTGGCTAGATGGAGCGACAATCTGCGTAAGGCTGCTGGCAGTGACTGGATGAGAAGAACAGAGGTTCGGGTGCAGTGGCGCACCTTGGGAGAGGCCTACGTCCAACAGTGGACTCTTTCAGGCTGATACTGATGACTCGTATTTGTTAGATTTATTTATAAAATATATTGATTAAAAAAGTCTTCAATTACTCAACCTCAGACACCCCAATTTTGTTTTGCAAACATTTTCAAAGTACAGACACGCGAAAGTTTTTAATCAGTGCGTCCTACCTTTCATGAACTACTGCGCAGAAACGTGACACTGAACGGTGGGCCTGATCCACAAGTTTCAAGTCGCTCAGCGAGCTATGGAAAGGGCTATGCTCGAAGTTTCTTTGAAGGAAATGGTTCGTAATAAGGAGATCCGACGAAGAAAGAAGGTTACCGACATAGCCGAAAGAATTAGCAAGCTGAAGTGGTAGTGGACGGGTCACGTCTGTCGCAGAACCGAAGGCCGTTGGGGAGCCGGGTACTGGAGTGGAGACCGCGGATCGGCACGCGCAGGGTGGGACGCCCCGCCGCCAGGTGGGCAGACTACAGACGACCTGAAGAACCGGGTGTTGTCGCGTTCATTGGGGAAGGCTTATGTCCAGCAGTGGACGTCTAAGGGCTTTATTAGATTAGATAAGATCAATAATTCTTTTGTGGGGCTGTGCGTGCGTTACTACAATAAGGTTCCGAATGAAATTATTAACTTGTCTGAACAAAAATTTAAATCTTCTATAAAAGTTAATCTGTGCAAGAAAGCCTACTATAAGTTAGATGACTACTTAAATGATAAAAGTCCATGGAGTGCTTGATGGCTCAGCATAGGTAGACTTAATGATTGTAATGAATAAGATAAATCAAAGGTAGGTAGGGTCCTGTGCCGTTGGGTTTGTTGCCACTTCTTCCCCTCGGTTATACAGGTGGACGTGGAGTAGTTTCAGGCAGAATTTGACGTCAAAAAGAGAATAATGTATTCCATCTTTGAAAATAAATATTTTGATTTTGATTTGATAAGTTATCACTTTTAATTAACGTTTAACTTATTATTAATAAGTTACTTCTCACCAGGGGAATCAGACGCCTAGTTTCGAGACTGGCCCTGATACCAGTATGTCATGTGTGTTCTGCGCCAGACGTTTTCTCAATAAAGGGTATAACCACTTCGGATATTGGAATAGTTTCCGATATTGCCAAAGTCATGTGAAGTTAATAATTGCTTCCGGGTTCTGAGTTAATAAGCATAATGTACTTGATAAAGAGGCTTTGGGGTCGTTTATATAAGCAATTAAACCAACCTTAAGTGAATAACTAATGTATCTTCTACAGCATATGTAGTAGATATACCACGCTCTCATAGGTAGCGTTTTGTTGAACTCCCTGCGATCTTGGGTATTTTAACGTACAAGTACAACTTGGATCTTTTTAAATACAGAGTGTATAAGTGAGTAACCGCGCTCCACCTTAGGCTTCGTCGTCACTTACTTACCATCAGGTGTGAGGTCAAGCTTAAACCCATCAGTAATAAAAAAAATTAGTTCAAGCTACAGTTTTATTTCTGAAAATAAATAAATGCTTAAATGTATTCTGTCATGATCTACGGCGTAGAAATTGACACTGACCGTGGGCCTGATCCACTAGTTCCAAGTCGCTCAGCGAGCTATGGAAAGGGGTTTTCCTCAGGGTTCGTAATGAGGAGATCCGACGAAGAACGAAGGTGACCGACATAGTCGAAAGGATTAGAATGCTGAAGTGGCAGTGGGAGGGCCAGACGAGTTCTGTGCTGGAGACCGCGGATCGGCACGCGCAGGGTGGGACGAAGGACCTGAAAAAATTGGCTGGGTGGTGGACGGACAAACAACAATACAAAGTCGAACTTATCTACATAGAGACCTCTTCCAGTCAACCTTAGAAGCATACCTATAAAGCAAAAAAACAGAAGAGAAGCGAAAAAAAAGTTTATATGCAGTTTCAAAAGTGGTGTCACCTAACCACGGACTCTGACATTCGAGCCTGACTGCGGACCAACGATGCGGACCATTTTTAAACTAAGCTTTGTTATTTCAGCGAAAAACATAGTAAATAAAATACTACTCCGTTTCTGAAAACTGCAGATTTAACGCTTAATTAACGTTACGTTGTAATTTTTGCTCAAAACATTATCCTCAACACCCAGTTGACAACTTAGCGCCACTGTCCCCTCTCTATCTAACAGCAGTTTCGTCTCTCTCGCACTCACAGCGATTACGTTCATTCAGTCGAGTTCAGAGCTTTTCGCACAGTGGTCGCGCCGGAAACTTTGCGAATGACGCGAGCGAAAGTCGTGTATTTTGGTAACTTTGTGACAAATCCCATTTGTGTCGTAAATGAAAACAGTGTGTAAGTTTAAAGTGAAAATGTTGTTTTGAAGTGAAGTTATTGTTTACGGGAGAAAGTGCATATGTTTTTCAACTTAACGTATAAAAAACTAATTAAAAAATAACTAAATTAAGTATAGCTACCAGCAGACCTACTCTTAAGGGGTTTTAACCAGAGACTGTAACTGATATTAAAATAACCCTTTACTACCAGATAATAAAATCGGTTGTGTCATTATGGCATTAATACCGGTAGCTAGTTACAATGTTGAAAATCTTTTCCGTTATTAATGTAATACCCTTAATTAGGTTCTCATCACTCGCTGTCATTGTCGAATTAAAATATGATTAGCCTATTAAAGTATGGCAGAATAATACCGGTAGAAAGGTCGTATAACGGTAAAAGAATTTAGGAATCATATTTAGCGGCGATTATTCGGCAGTAATTGATTTCTTTAATACTCAATTAAGTATTTTTAAAGTTTATTATATTTATTTCCAGAACTTTTAAGCTCAACGAGCTGTTCAGAGTTCAACACCAAAAATTTGTCATTAGCTACACTTGATGTTATTGTGCCCCTTACATCTTACTCTCTCGTTAATAATATAACTCCTGATAGTGGTTGAGTTCCAAATAATAAAAAAAATTGCAGTGACAATTGTGAATTAAAATTGATAAAATAAACAGTTTTAAAAGTGAACTGTACTTTTTAAACATGTTGAAGAGGACATAAGAACAATGTTTACAAATGTGACAATAAAGGAGGAAAGCCCTCTAGGGGGGTTGAACGCCAGCGGGACATTTAACGAGACTTTCCCGATCGGGGCGGAGCTGGACATTCTATTCCAACCCGAGCACGTTCTGATAGCTCTATACATCCCGCTTATTCTGCTGTCATTGGTGGCAAATATACTTCTGATCGTCGTCGCTGTCAAATGCAATTATACAAAGAAGTAAGTAGAATTTATTAATTACTAACTGTTGCCAGCGACTTCGTCCGAGTGGACAACTTAACATCACAAATTATTATGTATTTCCCATAAGAATGAGATGTTTTTCCGAGATAAAAACTATCTTATGTCCTATTCCAAGACTTAACCTATATGTTTGCCAAATTTCATCCTGTACCGTTCAGTGGTTGAAGCGTGACTGAGTAACAAACATCCAAATATCCAAACTTTCGCATTTATAATATTAGTATAGGATAGGATGATACCACTTCAAAGAAAATGTATTTTTATCTTAGAATTAAAAAAAAAACATATAATTGTGATCCTCGTAATTGGTTTACAGCTTGTCTTTGAGTCGCAAGCTAATTGAACGTGAATTCAAATTGTCGGAATTTCCTCCAGCATACTAACAAGGTAACAAACTTTACCTTAAAATTAAATTATTGTGGATCTTTCACTGATGTTCTGTGAGTAACTAGATTTCTAATCTGCAGTGAAAAAACGGCCACGCAAATGAGCTCCCAATTCTAGCGGCCAATTCAATTGAATCATCAGCCGAAATACGTCCACTGCTGAACATAAGCCTCCCTAATAGAATGCCAGTTTTGGTGGGCTGTCCATTGGGGGATTTGCCATAATCACCATGCTTGGCAGGTAAATTGGTGATCGCAGTAATGATCTTAATATACACAGGAGAACGGTGCTCCAATCCCTTAGTCGCCTTGACCCACGGGGAGTTTGGGGGTGGCCCTATTATAAGCCGGGAACCACACTTCCATGCATAGTGCATAGATATCATAAACGGAAGTTAATGCTTCTACCCAACGATCTCTATGTACTACTAGATGGAGCGTTCCAAACAATCGCTCTGTTCCACGCAAATACCCACAACTCTTTCACATTCACTTTGAAACTCGTGCAGTTACTACGCAGAACATTTAATTATTACTAAATATTGACGCTCCGGTTAAATAATGTCAATATTTAGTAATAATTAAATGTTCTGCGTAGTAACTGCACAAGTTTCAAAGTGAATGTGAAAGAGTTGTGGGTACTTGCGTGGAACAGAGCGAATGTTTGGAACGCTCCATCTAGTACTACCCTTCTTTCCTCGCACTGGTGATTACGCCAACGCAGTTATTTCCGCAGCCGTAAACATCGCAACGTAAAGTCGATACTAATAAATGTTCCTTGCTCTTTTTCACGTCGATTTAACTCATACCCTACTCAAAAATCACGGCCGATATTGAAGTGAGGTTTTACGAGTTAGCACACCCTACTCAAGAGCAATATTTCCAATATTTGAATAAAGTTTATTATAAAAAATATGAACAGGCCTTTTCTATATCCTCATATTCATCATCATATCTCCCTTAGACGTCCACAGCTGGATTCCCTAATATTCCCACTGGGGACATTTCCCATCTCCACGCCTGCTCTGCCATAGCATGCATCAGATGTGACAAAACACATCCTTTATTGCATATGAGTACACTTGGTACATTTATACACGTAATTTTTTTATCGACTACCGCTTCCTAGGTGTTAGCGCTGTGAAGAAGAAACGGCGCAACAAACCTCACGCAACACATGTTTTAAAATTAAATTTTCATACAATTATATAAAGATTGTACGAAGCTGAATCAACATTACTACCAGGAATCTTTGTCATTTAAATAATCGTTTATTTCATAATAGGCTTTCTTAAAAAGTTGTTTTTTAATGTGAATCTTAAACTTTCTGTCCGTCATCAGTACAATAACTCCGCCAAATCCGCAGAAATTGCTTTGTTACTTTATACATACACGTGGCATTACCCAGCTCCTCGCCGGCTCCCTCCGCAACTCCTCTGAGCGAGGATCAACGGAGGTACGCTAACACACAACACCTACCGGTGAAGGTAGGGCGAGTCCCAAGGACTGAATCTACGCTACCTTGGGCCCCAGGCAAATTAAATTAAAGAAGTAAAGAGTCAAAGTAGGAAGATAGTTCCCACTTCCCCTCTAGCAAATGGGAGTGTAGCAAAGAAACGATGATCAGAGTGGTCAGTTGGGGGGTTGGAGGTTTGGTGTGGCCAAGATAAGCCTGGCCACCTAGTTGAACACCACGGACGTATCAGCGCCTCTGTGACGCAGTGAGCTGTGACGGAGTAGCAGAAGGCTACTTCGTATAGTAGTGCCAATAGTAGGCATGGCAAAAACGCTTAAACGCTCGGAAATTGTGACGGTTCACAACCAGATCTCCATAGTATACCGGACGGTTCACAACTTTGTACAAATTGGTCCCGGTCTAGATGTTATATCGCCCCTTGCATGACTAAGTATCTTAAGTAGCTTCAAGCAAATGTTGCAGGGCAAGGCATTTTCGGGTTTAAACTTCACATTCTATTGTCTTGGAAGATACGATACTTGTTCATTGTCAATAAATCCATTACAGCAACTGATGCGTATACGACGGTTAGCGGAGTTTGATCACCATACAAATTTAAATAGGTCCGTGTTTGTAACTCATTTAGACAAAAAATTACAGTTACGACAGGTTAGTCATGCGAGGGACGATATTTGTGAGTTGTTCCCATAGCTCAGGAGAAAATTCTAGTTTGGGATTAGACAAGTGAATAAGCTATGTTGTCTAGTTTAATAACTAATTAGTGTCAGTCATGAAGGTACTTTGAGGTTACTTATACATACATACTTACATAATGCTCACGCCTTGGTTCCAGATGGGTACGCAGAGACGATGGATCGCCACTTTGCGCTATCCTGACACACCTCACTAGCCTCACTCACATTCATCAACCTTTTCATGCACCTCCTTTCATTCTACTCACTGCGGACTCCAGCCTTTGTGAGGACGTTACTAATTTGATCCTTGAACGTCCTCCTAGGACGACCTCTAGCTATAGATCCTTCCTATACTTTAAAACACACTCGAACTATAAAATACTATTTGTTTTCCATATTTAGCCCCAAACTTTTCTCAACTACTGTCTGAATGTACTCCAATAATTGCCTGATTTAAATTTCTATTTACTATTTTCCTTTCATATAAATTTCAACCCAATTCACATATCACTCGCTACACACAAAACCAACAATTTGACAAACTGTCCGAGGATAGAGACTTGGAGCCTCTGATACGGGGCGACCTAGTTTAGGCTCCAGTACTACATATTTACACTGTTAAGGGAGCCTACCCATACTACGTGACCCGTTTAGGGGGGAGGGGGTCTTCAAAATACGACGCTTGGTAACGGGGGGGATAGGTTTTCGCCACGTAGTCAATATCCTCTAGGGAAATGTCGCGCTTTTTCGAGCTTTTTTCAAATATAGGGCGCAGCTTTTAGCGCTTTTTAAACTGCACATCAGCTGAATAAAAACCACAATGTAGAAAAAACGGACAAATTTTTCTTCTTGATAATATTTTTTTCAATTGTATGCATGCATGCACTCTTGGCGGCACGCGGCAAGCGCCGTATTAATTAAGAGAAATATAAGCAATTTTATTCTTCTTTTGACTTTCTGTTTGCACAATTTGGTTTAAAATCATATTTATGCATTACTGCGTGAAAACTAGAGGGGGGGGGGGGCATATACTACGGGTGGTCACCAAGAGGGAGGAAAGGGGGGTAAATTTTTTTTAAAATGGGTCACGTAGTTTCGGTATGTTCCTTAACTATTCCTTAACTAATTTAAACTACTATCATAAATTTATGTTAATTTTGGCTTATGTGAACTTACTGCTTAAATATATTTTTTATTGTTAATATTACTTATAATTTCTTTTATTACGCGAATGTACGAAAACGTCACCTTGACCTCGACCTTTCGCTCGACGGTTGTATACCAAAATCAACGCATCAAAATCACATTTGCATGAATAGATTTCGAGCATTCACGATATGTTACCGACTCCGCGTGTCGGGGCGCGGCGAGACTAATGTCCCGCCTACGTCCCGTCGTGGTCCCGTTTGTGTGGCGTGCGGGACAATTTGTCGTGTCTGTTATTTGATGACCCTCGTATTCGTGTGGCGTCGGTTTTGTCACCTGTCCTGTCCATTCGTATGAAATATTTAGTTTTTATTGCGTTCGATCCTGACCCGCTGACGAAAATAATTCTTCTCGTTGTTCTACCGTTCTCTGCTATTCTTATTCTCTACCCAAAGGTTGTCTGGAAGAAATCGCCTTAAGGTTTAAACGATTTTATTTTATTTCAGACCCAGTGTATAAAAAAAAATCAGGTTATTTTTTGTCTCCACTGCAGGAGCACAACCCTTTCTCACCTGCCGGAGACAGACGGAGGATTTGGCCTACACTCCCCGCGCTGGCCAGACGGGTTGGGGAGGCCTGATTGATGTTTTATAATAGACCCAGTGTATAGTTTTTATCTATATCTATATATTCTATATTCTATACATATAATAAAAGAGTAGAAAAAACAAAAGAAAAGCGAATCTGTACATTAAAGTTAAAAAAAAAATTTCACTGCCCGGACGTTACTGAAGACCAGTAGAGTCCAAAAATATAATTAAAAAATTTCTTATCTGTCTGTATGTATGTATGTATGTACGGGCTAATCTTGGAAACTGCTGAACAGAATTTGACGGCGTTTTCACTGTTTAATAGCTTTGAGTTCGGGCCTCATACTGGTATAAGTCATATCTCAATAAAATGTCAGAATGCTGATATACAAGTTGACCTCTCATTTCATATCATTTGTATGAAAGTGTAGTTCAACATTACTGGTCGTTGCAAGAACTTGACAGAAAGTGACAGAGATGTTTTAAAGCTCATTTATAGATTTATTTTAGCTGATGTATTTCAGGTATTTCCACAAGTCTCGATACAAAAAGTTCGCTATTCGATAATTAGTGGCCCTGTATTAGACCGGTGATCGTCGACAATGTCAATATCGAAGCTGTTCAGGAGTACGTCTGCCTAGGACAGACAATATAGTTGGGTAGGATACAATTTCAAAAGCTGACAGAAGAATCCAGTTAGGGTGGGCAGTATTCGGAAAACTGCGTCAAGTCTTTACGTCACCTATTCCACAATGTTTAAAGACAAAAATCTTTAATCAGTGCGTCCTGCCTGTCATGATTACAGCGCAGAGACGTGGACACTGATGGTGGGCCTGATCCACAAGATTCAAGTGGCTCTGCGAGCTATAGAGAGGACTATGCTCGGGGTCTCTATGAGGGATATGATTCGTAATGAATAATGAAGGTGACCGACATAGCCGAAAGAATTAGTAAGCTGAAATGGCAGGTCACATCTGTCGTAGTACCGAACGGCCGTTGGGGCAGACGGGTTCTAGAGTGGGACGCGACGTCCCTGAAGATGGTGGCCGGAAGCGGCTGGATCTGTAGGGCGTTGTGGCATTCATTGGGGAAGGCATGTCCAGCAGTTTGACAGACATTTTGTTGTACAGTTAATTGGATATGCAACATAGGAAGGGAATAGGAGGGGAACGAAATCGGATGGAAAAGAATAGAGGGATTAGGGTAAGAGAGGAAAGATGAGGGGGCAGTGGTAAATAAAGGGTGTAGGAAGGGGTGGGTTAAGGGAAGGGGGAGAGGTAGGAGTAGGGAGAGGGAAGGGGTGGGGGAAAGGGTTTTCAACGTTGTGGGAAGGGGATGGAGAAGGAAAGAAAGCAAGGGTATGGAAAGGACAAATTGGAGGGGGGGGGGGTAATATCACCTAATTTGCACAATATTAAAATATAATTTTTTTTATTGATTATATGATAATCTTTAAATTTATGATAAATGTAAATGTCAACTTTATTTAAAAAAAGCGGCCAAGT
This sequence comes from Esperia sulphurella, assembly GCA_947086405.1. Lineage (NCBI taxonomy): Eukaryota > Metazoa > Arthropoda > Insecta > Lepidoptera > Oecophoridae > Esperia > Esperia sulphurella. The sequence continues at coordinate 1,033,804 of OX352264.1, read as the reverse complement.
GCGAGTCGGACTCACCCATGAAGGGTTCCGTAGCAGCAAGTAACATAATATAAAAGTTATTGTAGTTCGTTGTAACTTTGATCGATGTTATTAGTACGTATTAAAAAAAACTACTTACTAGATCTCTTTGAAACCAATTTTCGGTGGAAGTTTGCATGGCAATGTACATCATATATATTTTTTAGTTTTATCATTCTCTTACAGGGGGGGGGGGACGACACATTTTACCACTTTGGAAGTGTCTCTCGCGCAAACTATTCAGTTTAGAAAAAAATGATATTAGAAACCTCAATATCATTTTTGAAGACCTATCCACACGTATGGGTTAATGAAAAAAAAAATTGAGTTTCAGTTCCATGTAAGGAATCCCCAAAATTTAATGTTTTTTTTTCTATTTTTGTGTGAAAATCTTAATGCGGTTCACAGAATACATCTACTTACCAAGTTTCAATAGTAAGTTCTTATAGTTTCGGAATAAAGTGGCTGTCACATACGGACGGACAGATAGACAGACAGACAGACATGACGAATCCATAAGGGTTCGGTTTTTTGCTATTAGGCTACGGAAACCTAAAAAACTATGGTCCAACGGGCGAAACCGCCGCCGGAACGCTAATTTTTACCCGACTTCAAAAAAGGAGGTTCTCAATTGGATAGTATGTTTTTTTATGTATATTAATATTTTTAATGCATAACCAGATTAATAGATTTCTTTTAGGATTTAGTAACACGTAATACATAAGAATGTGTAATGTTAAGTTGTCCACGCGGACGAAGTCGCGGGCAACAGCTAGTAATTTATAAATTTAATGCATTTACTTATTCAATGTTTGAGGATTATCTAATTAATTACTACATTATTGAAAACATTAATACTACAATCATTTATGTATAGGTCAAATACGAACCATATTCTAAGCAGCGAACCACACACACGTTATTATTATTATAGATTAGATTAGATTAATTTATTTCACTTCCACATTCACATATCATTCTAATTTGGTAAAAGGGATCGTCATAAAATAAACTAATACACAAAATATAATTTATTCTTTTTTATTTTATTTGTTTGTTTATTTATTTCATTAGAAAGGGGCAGGTCTCCTTTTAGGCTCGCAGAGCCTGTGTTAGGAGGCACCGCTCTTCTTTACAAATATTGTTTCGTATTGTAAATATAAATACACCATCGTTTCTTCTTATATGAACAGGTAAGTACTTATTTCTATATATTATATATATTATATTATAATGGAGTGAGAACTTAGAAATTAAACAAAAATAACTGATACAAATCTCGCGTGTACAGTATGTGTGTGCGTGGGGGTGCGTGTGTGCAAATAATACACAAAATATAAATGTCAGTATATAATATTAAAATAAAAATTTCAAAATACACTTGGTATTAAATTATCACAAATTAAATTAAACGTCAGAGGGCCCACCAAGTTCATTTTTAGAAAATTCATTTATTAATTAATTACTATATCTAGGTAAGTACTTATAACTACTTATTTGCGTTATTTATTAGTGCCACGTAGTTTCCGGTAGAGTAGAATAGGACCACTTCAACTCTTCCCGTGGATGTCGTACAAGGCGACTAAGGGAATACATTATAAAACATCAATCAGGCCTCCCCAACACGTCTGGCCAGCGCGGGGAGTGTAGGCCAAATCCTCCGTCTGTCTCCGGCAGATGAGAGAGGGTTGTGCTCCTGCAGTGGAGATAAAAATAACCTTATGATGATATTATTACAGAAGGTAACTGATTTAAACGAATTAATCCACAGCCGTAATGTATTGACCACAACAAACGAAACAGCGATGGAATTGGTTCTTTGAATTGTAATGATACCTACTGCGGTTTCATTAAAATTCATTCCAGAGCGACCAATCTGCAGGGTCGGATTGGAATCGTGCAAAGCTAATAATTGTACAATTTAATTATTGTTTTTGTTTTCCAATGAATTTAAAAAAAGTCAATGTTTTCTGGTTAATTAAAAGCACTGTTCGGATTCGTTAGCAGCATTACATATTAGTATTTTTAAAAATTAAAAGTGGCATACGCGTATTAGTGGTGATACATCGTCTCTGCCTATTCCTCTAGGACCAAGGCGTGAGCATTATGTATGTATACTCGTGTTCTTACTCATGTTTTTCACCCTTTTGTGGATATTGAGAACTCTGTTAATAGACGTTGTGTTTTGTTATCGGAAATTGAAACTGGTACCTAAGGAACAAACAACTACTTTTCTCTGGCATAATATTTTCTACCCAAAGGTTGTCTGGAAGAAATCGCTTAAAGTGATAAGACCGCCTAAATTGTACTATTAGTAACTGTTATAACGTGTTACTGTATTTGTTTGTGCAATAAAGTGTATTGTATTGTACTTTTCAGGATAGGAAATATTTTTTTTTTCTTTGGCTGTAACTGTATGGTTTGTGAATCATGTCATTGAACAGAGTAATTGAATTTCAACGTTTTTTAAATACACCATTCGATAGATATTGAAAACTGAGTTTAGGAAGTTAAAAACCGATTTTGACATTTTATAGTATTTTCCTTACGCCAATTTAAATTTCTATCGACGAATTATATTTATAATTAGTGCACGTGTTGAGTGACAGCTGTGTAGTAGAATTTAAGCATTTTTCTAAATTTAATTTCGCTGTCTGACACAAATCTTTTTGGACTTCCGAAAATGTTATAATTGCCTGAATACATTGAACTTGCGCTCGAGAAAGTTGGTGAACAATAACTTCATTCAATATATATGAAATCGTGTCTTAAATGATTTCGTAATTTGAGGTGAAAAAAGTCGACAAAACAATTTTTTTTATCGAAAACTGTGGCCAATTAAATTCATCAATAATTTAAACTTTTCTACGCCATCTAGTTTCAATTAAAATAAAAGTTAAAATAAAGTTTGTATAAACTATTTAAGGATATTTTGTGGCAAATATCGGGAATTAAGGTCGAGTGACACTAGATGGCGAAAAAAAATAATTATTGATGAATTTAATTGGCTACAGTTTTCGATAAAAAATCAGTTTGATTCATGATAATGGGACGGGCTCTATTAAATTGGTTTCACAACTGGAAAACTTCTCTAGTCAGGTGGTACAAAGAATGGAAACTATTACAAGCTATTTTATACTAACAGATGCTGGTAATTAAGTCGGTAATAACTCGCGGCATCTGCCAAAATATTGTTCGGTCTATGTAAACATTGTTACTTGAAGACGATTGAGTTGTACGGTACACAAACAATTTCCATCAAAGAGTTACGAAAGCTGTTGAAATTAAAGACACGATGTTTACTTTTTTTTACTGCCTTGCTCGCTGTCCTAGTGGCTAGGTCGTCAGACGCGATCCAGATGTCATAGGTTCGATTTCCGCCAGAAACCAACAACTTTTTATATGTATTTGAAATATTTATTAAAAGAAACAGTAACGAATAAAAATAATACTATATATATATATATATAAAGTAAAAAAAAAATATATATATATATATATATATATATATATATATATATATATATATATATATATATATATATATATATATATATATATATATATATATTTTACTTTTTTCCCTAAGGACCCTCGATATTTATATTTCGAGGACCTTGTAAAAACTTTTTATTGTATAATAAATTATTTCATCAATTTTCCAATAATCTTTTTGTTAATTTATTGTATTTTTTTACTATATTCACCTTTTTTTCCCTCCCATTTAGCATGTCCATTGCCTTTCATATGCCAATTAAGAATTTTCCCAAATATATACTTATATTTCATTCCAGATTAATAGTCCTATGAAAACAAACGCATTTGCGTCTCGAAAACAAAATACACAATAGATGGTGTTCCTAAGTGGACCGCAAAGTTTACTTGGTAATACAAACCTATTTTTGCTGCTGGTGACCCTTTCATGTATATGTTACCGAGACGTAAATAGCGTTGGTTTTCATAGGACTATTAATCTGGAATGAAATATATATTATTGCTAAGCTAAGTTAATTCTTCCCGTGGATGTCGTACAAGGCGACTAAGGGTACATACATTGTAAAACATCAACCAGGCCTCCCCAACCCGTCTGGCCAGCGCGGGGAGTGTAGGCCAAATCCTCCGTCTGTCTCCGGCAGATGAGAGAGGGTTGTGCTCCTGCAGTGGAGACAAAAATAACCTGATGATGAAGCTAAGTAAAAGATCTTTCGCTGCAATACTGAACTATACAATATTATGTTATCGTACAAGATGGATTTAAGAATAAAATCTGGATTCTCTCGGGAAATTAGACCTACGAAAGCAGGTTTTATAGCGGTGGTTCTTAGACATGGTTTATCAAAATCGATTCAGCTGTTTCACTGCAGTTTTTTTAGCGTTATATTACGGATAAGGCCGAATTTGGTACTAATCAAGGAAAATCCTATTTAGTGCATTCAATAAATACTGGCAGAGGGTATTATCATTTACCACTGTGTTACCGACTGTTAAATAGCTAGTTAAAATACCGTTTTTTAGCATTATATTTTATTTAAACCGTATTAGGTCCAAAATAGTATTTCTTCAACAAACTCACACCCACGCACACACACACCCCATCACACACACACACACACACACACACACACACACACACACACACACGCACACACACACACGCACACACACACACTCCAACCTTGAACATACACATTCCCAAGCATGTTTTTATTTGTGTTGTTTCTAATTTGCTTATAATTTTTGTTTGTTTTTTGTTTACGTTATGCTTAAGTTTCGTCCTTCATTGAGAGTGAGAGCCTGGTGATTTGTCATACAGGTTTCTACCTAGTACAGACACCAGTCTCTCGCAACGGTTTTTATGATTTTACGACTCCGCTACGTATTCCGCTCTTCCGAGTTCTGGAGTGGAGACCGCGAATCGGCACTCGCAGGGTGGGACGTCCCGCCGCCAGGTGGACCGACGACCTAAAGAAGGTGGCCGGTAGCGGCTGGATGCGGAGGGCGGAGGACAGGGTGTGGTGACGTTCTTTGGGAAAGGCCTATGTCCAGCAGTGGACTTCTAGGAGCTGACATGATAATACCGCTCTTGTTTTTCTTTATCTGTAACCTTTGTGTAGAGAAAATAAAGATATATTGGGCTCGATTCTGAAGGCACAACGTTAAAATTTGACAGCACTAAAACTGTTGCTATCCTTGTCACACAGTATTATGAAGATAAAGACGAAACCAATTTTAGCGCTGTCAAATTTTAAATGTGTGCCTTCAGAATCGGGCCCTTATTATTTACTTATTTACTTTTAGCAATAAAAAACATTCCCTTTTCAATTCCACAAATTAAACCCAAAGAGTATACGGAGCGCTTTATAGAAACAATGCCAGAACAAAAAACTATTTGCTGCACATTGTTTCTCCTGTCAGCTAAGTAGAGCGAATGAAAAGGCGGTGTAAATTGTGGACCTATTTTCCATACTTCTTTTTAATAGAAAAGCTTCTGTTCCCGTTAGCACTTTTAAATGACAAGTAAAATTGCTTTTCTCCGGACCTGAATATTGCGATGGAAAGTAGCTTTTAAAAAATATGTTTAAAACCTATAACATATATATTTTATTCCAAACTAATAGTCATACAAAAACCATGGACATCTATACTTATAATAAAATTGTAACTGGTCTATGTCTGTACATGAGAGATATTAAAAAAAATGTATGAGGGGTCTTTATAGGGCCAATAGAAGCTAAAACATTTGTTTTTAGAATTTTTGTCTGTCTGTCTGTCTGTCTGTATGTATGTTTGTTACCGCATCACGCAAAAACTACTGAATGAAATTTGATGCAGTTTTCACAGTTGTCTTGCTGGTGGTCTAACTTAAAATCTGGTGCATGTTTCATCTTGATACGCCACTTAGAACCTGAGATATTAATAAAGTATTTTTTTCTAGAAGCCATTATATCGGATGATAATAAAACGACTGTTAATATTTCTTCCACATCTAGAAATCACTCAGTATCACATTTAGAAATCATTCATGAAAAAGACATCCATTTTTTACGAAAATTTTGATTAAAAAAAATGCAATATTTCTCGAACGTACGAGTATGTTCATCATATGGGCGAGGGCAACAGCCGCGGCGCGGCGCGTATGGGTTTGAGTGAAATTTAGTTTGTGAGGATAGGGATGAGGTTGAGGTTGGGGTTGGTATTGGGATATTGAGAGTCTCGAGTCTGAGTGGAAGTAGAAGTGGGAAGAGAACGGGAGCGGAAGTGGAAACGGGGGCGGATTCTGTAGTTCACGCGAGCGGAGCCGCGGGCATAGCTAGTCCTATATAAAATTTAAGTTAGTATGTGGCGAGACGTTTCTACTAAACGGTTTTCACGGATTAGGACGTCATTTTCGAATGTCATGTTTCCGCGAACATCCATTTTCCAGGGTTAGTGAGAAAACTAATTCTTTTTCGATAAAATATGTCACGCGTGCGTAAACACATAAATTTCTCTTTTAGTGCCAATGCATTCCTCTTATTACCTTCTTAGAGGCAATGAAACTGTAAATAATAGCACACCGGTCGTTTTCCACCTCGTTTATTACAACACAGCGACCTTCTGCGCTTCTCAGATGTCAAGTATATGAGACTGGGTAGGAAACTGCCAACTACCCCATTAAAACACCCAAGAGAATTTCTTTATATTATGTTTGATGACTGTCATTCAATGAATATAAAACGGTTGTTTTTACGAGCATGAGTTCGAAGGCTGAGCCGTGAGGCGTGGCCTTTTATAAACGAGGAAAGCAATTGTCATTGCTTTCGAGGTACGCGATCCAGGTGAGGATTAAGGGTCGGTTGGGGGAAATACGGTCGAATCTGCGTTCTACTAGCTCTAACAACTTTAGGGTCTGCAGACTCTGGGTTCCTACAAAGCACCAGGGTGTATTCTTCAGTCCCGATTACTAGCCCGAAGGTGTTTAGACGCTATAGGGAGGTAAAGGCTATAAAATCCCAAGAATAGTGTGTTGAAGATGTTGTTTTATTCATATATTTTTTTACGCTTGACCCATTCTCACCTGATGGTAAGTGACGATGAGGCCTACGGTGGAGAGCGCTTACCCTGGCTACCCTAGAAAACTAATACCTACTTTGTTATAGTTAAGGTAACTATAATGTACGTATTTCTAGGCTTATGTATTTATATATGGCCTGAGTTACTTGATAAGTTATAATAAATACATACATAATGCTCACGCCTTGGTCTCAGAGGGGTAGGCAGAGACGATGTATCGTCACAAAACGCAATCCAATGTCGCAAAGTGGCTTTCCTTCGTTCGCTTTTCGCCCCGTGATACCCCTTGACGTGATGTGTTGCGAACAACATCGCCACCTTGTTGAGGTACCACGATTAGCTAGGGAAATTCGTCCACCTCATCAGAGCCCCGCATGATTCGGTGAGGCTAATAGTGCCCGGAGTTCACCCTTATAATAATAATTTCGTTGATAATAAATGATTATTATTAACGAAAGAGTTCGTTTTCAAATACAATACAATACAATACAATACAAAATTCATTTATACATATACTTCACAACTTTTTGTGAAGTCTGGTGCCTGAACTAGGTTACACAGTAGCCTGTAAATACAGGTCGCCAGGCTCCACCTCCGGACCGTGAAATACAATAGAAAGTAATTATTAAGTGTTTAGTGTGAGTTAGGATGCGAGTAGTGAGTGTAGGTATGTGTGTGGATGTGGGAGTGTTTGTGCGCATGTGTGAATGTAAGAAGGAGTGTAAATAAAAAATAATCTTATGATTGTAATGCGGGAGATGGCTGAACGTCTCTTTCTTTAGTCATTTGGTTAATGTTTGATCCTTGATTTGGTTTAATAAGTAGCTGTCACAAGCGCAGCGAATAATAATGGGTTTTGGACAAAGCTAGCCAAGGTCAGCAAAGAGATACAGTAACTAAAAAATTAACGCAAACGTTTCCGAGCGTGTTTGAAAAAAAAATCATATAAAAGGATATCTTTACTGATATATTATCAAGAGTGATTAGAGTACGTAGAGCTATTTTTGGTACTTGCAACATACTGTCATAGTATGGATATGCCTGGCTCTGTGGGCTGGGGCGAGGAATGCAGCCACGGTATCCCCTGCCTGTCGTACAAGCCGACTGAAGGGGGTCATCGGGGACGCGGGTGCACGAACTGGGGGTCTGTGCACCCATTGCACCCTACGCGTCCACGGCGAGGGCGGCAGCAACGGGGTGGCCTCGTTGGTGGCGCAGGCACCGCGAGGTTTAGGGGGGAGGTATCGTCTCCCCCGAGACGGGCCGCCGAGTGCAAGCGGCGGGTTTTAGTCGGTGCAAACCCGACATAACCTACTCTTTCCCCCGAGGCGAGTAGGTATGCGTTAGGCATTTCCCCGCGAGAAAAAAAAAGTAAGGACATGCCATTGGAACCTGTGTAGCAAGGGGGGGGGATCATTTTGATATACATATTAGATGGAGGGTGGATAGAGAGCATCTTTTCCAACCAATGATCTCTATGTGCTACTAGATGGAGCGTTCCAAACAATCGCTCTGTTCCACGCAAGTGGCCACAACTCTTTCACATTTACATTGAAACTTGTGCAGTTACTATGCAGAACATTTAATTATTACTAAATATTGACGCTACGGTTAAATAATGTCAATATTTAGTAAATAATTAAATGTTCTGAGTAGTAACTGCACAAGTTTCATTGTAAATGTGAAAGAGTGGTGGTTACTTGCGTGGAACAGAGCGATTGTTTGGAACGCTCCATCTAGTAGTACATAGAGATCATTGTATCCAACAACTTTTATCGAAACAATTTATTTTTGCGCTCTCTACTTTCTTATGTGACATAGAAGTCTACCCGGTATCGGCAAGGAGGGCATCATTTTAACAAATATACATACATACATAATGCTCACGCCTTGGTCCCAGAGGGGTAGTCAGAGACTATGTATCGAAACTTTGCGCAATCCTGACTCACCTCATTAGCGTCACTCACATTCATCAACCTTTTCATATACCTCCTTTTATTCATTTCACCGCGGACCCCAGTTTGTGGATATCACCAATTTGATCCTTGAGCGTTCTCCTAGGAAGATCTTTAACTGTAGTCCCTTAAACATTCGCGCTGCAAAATCTCTTTTGTCACTCTTCTTTCACTCATACGCTCTAAATAAATCTCTAAACTAAAGCAACTCTACTGTCTACCTTCGTTACTACATCTTATTTCAAACCACACTTCTCAGGTAGATTATTCAATAAGTAAAGGTCATAATAATTTTAAAATTCCTGGATCCCGGAGGCCTGGATCGGTATATCTACTATCATCATCATCAGGTTATTTTTGTCTCCACTGCAGGAGCACAACCCTCTCTCATCTGCCGGAGACAGACGGAGGATTTGGCCTACACTCCCCGCGCTGGCCAGACGGGTTGGGGAGGCCTGATTAATGATTTATAATGTATTGCCTTAGTCGCCTTGTACGACATCCACGGGAAGAGTTGGAGTGGTCTACTCTACCGGAAACCACACGGCATATATCTACTATGATCACTGATTTATTTTATCAACGTGTAGCTCAAACCGCTGTTTTTTAAATTTTACCTCAAAGCTCGCACAAACGATTTTGCTGCAATAATGCGCAACAAAGCGAGCTCCCTGATGCGCAGGCTGCGGGGCAGCGCTAACGGGATCCTGAAAATTATCGACGAGAGGTTTGACGGCCCCATCATTAGACACTGGGTGGGGCTGTTGAAACCAATTTCTAGTTACGTAAGAAATTAGTTAATAAGTTTCATCATCATCAGGTTATTTTTGTCTCCACTGCAGGAGCACAACCCTCTCTCATCTGCCGAAGACAGACGGAGGATTTGGCTTACACTCCCCACGCTGGCCAGACGGGTTGGGGAGGCCTGATTGATGTTTTATAATGTATTCCCTTAGTCGCCTTGTACGATATCCACGGGAAGAGTTGGAGTGGTCCTATTCTACTCTACCGGAAACCACACGGCAATAAGTAATAAATAATAAGTTTACTAACATAGTATTAAGACTTTACTAACACTATGGATGTATATCTGAAATAAAAATAATATAATAAAAATCACATATGCCTAAGAAAGTATTGTTTGTATTTAATTTGACTACTAAATCCTAGTTTAATTTGGAGACCCTGTACGCCATAAATATTCCAAACACAATATTCCACGTTACAATGACAACCCGTGGGCCTCTTCAATAACGTTACCTACCAAATCAACTAGGCCAAACAAGTCATCTATCTTAACTCTCTCCCCGATGACAACTCTCTTAGTCCTTTGACATTTCACGAGATAGAGTCAACATCGTCGAGTCAATTGGATTACTCTCAGGGGAAACTCATTACAATATTTACGAATACAAACTCACTTGCAAATACGGTTTAAATGCGATTCTACTAAACCACCTTAGTTTATTGTTCTTACGTATGATTCTTCTAGGTATTAGATACTTATTTCTACGTTGTTTCAATTGTAATATACATCTATCTTTGGTACTAGGATCATTTATACTTTATACCAACGATCTCTATGTACTACTAGATGGAGCGTTCCAAACAATCGCTCTGTTCCACGCAAGTAGCCACAACTCTTTCACATTCACAATGAAACTTGTGCAGTTACTACGCAGAACATTTAATTATTACTAAATATTGAGGCTACGGATAAATAATGTCAATATTTAGAAAATAGTTAAATGTTCTGTGTAGTAACTGCACGAGTTTCAAAGTGAAGGCAGATGAGAGAGGGTTGTGCTCCTGCAGTGGAGACAAAAAAAACCTGATGATTAAATAAACTAAAAATGAATGTATTTAGGATGCTATGCGATCTCTATCTTAGATCTTATCTTCCCCAACGGTTAAAAGTTTTACAATAAATGTAACTTGCTATCTGCAACTTCACATACTCTAGAAAACGACCCAAAATGTAAGTAAATTGATTTCTAATTAGTGATTGTGGTTAGTAGTAATAGAAGTAATCATAAATTTTGGTTTATTAGTTTTGATTCTATTGCCCGTATTCATATTATTAGTATACTAGCTGTTGCCCGCGACTTCGTTCGCGTGGACCATTTAACATCACAATTTATTATGTATTTCCCGTAAGAAGGGCATGCAATCATGATTTTCGGGATGAAAACTATCCTATGGCCTATTCCAGGACCTTGTACCAAGTTTCATCTCGATCCGTCCAGTGGTTGAAGCGTGATTGAGTAACAAACATCCAAACTTTCGTCTTTATAATATTAGTAGGATAGGATATTCGTGTATTAGGGGTATCACGGAGCGAAAAGCGGGCGAAGGAAAGTCGCTTTGCGACATTGGATTGCGTAAAGTGGCGATATATCGTCTCTGGCTACCCCTCTGGGACCAAGGCATGAGCATTATGTATGTATGTGCCCGTATTTTTTCCGGAAATAAAACAATGCAATTGTCACTTCGGAAATGAAGAAATTGAATATTGTTCATTTCACTTAGTTTTAATCAACTATCTCTATGTACTACTAGATGGAACGTTCCAAACAATCGCTCTGTTCCACGCAAGTAGCCACAACTCTTTCACATTCACAATAAAACTTGTGCAGTTACTACGCAGGACATTTAATTATTTTCTAAATATTGACATAATTTAACCGTAGCCTCAATATTTAGTAACAATTAAAAGTTTCTGCGTAGTAACTGCACAAGTTTTATGTGAATGTGAAAGAGTTGTGACTACTTGCGTGGAACAGAGCGATTGTTTGGAATGCTCCATCTAGTGTTTTAATCAAACTTAAATAGATACTCGTATTCATAACTAAAACTTGACGTATATTCGACTCTATGCAGTCCGATTAAAGATGAAAGTAGACCCCAGAGAAGCGTGTTTTAGGGAAGGTCAACATTTTACGGCCGATGTCGACTGTTGATTGAAAATGATTATTGCATTTATATTCCGCCATTGAGTTCACACGTCTGACCTTTTCGAAGCCAAGGCTTACCCCATCTACCGCCAGCTTAGTTTTGGACGTTCGCTACCGTTATCTACTAGACACCCTGTATAAGGGGTAATCCCTTATACAGGGTGTCTTGTAAATAATACTCAACGATGAACGATAACACTATAACTACCTAATTCCGATCCTTAGATATAAGACATTGTAAACTTGTGAGTGGGTAGAAATAATCAAAAATGGAAACAGTATTTTTTGAAAAATATATTAATTGTTTCAAGTGTGTATGTATTCTTTATTACACAATTTAAAAAACTAAGTACATTTACAAATGTTGTGTACAGAGGCGAGGTTATCTCTAAAAGAAATCTCTTACAGTTAACCTTACTGGGTGTGAGATAAAGCACTAAGAGCTAGGTTAATGTATCTATAGTACTTTAAAAAATCTGTAACCATTGCGTGTACGGAAAATATTAATTGCACGATAAAAGGAATTGAATTATTTGATTCCTTCATCCCCGTTCCATCACCGAACTACCAGGCGTGGTGAGGGACTTCATCCTTATGTAGTAGACATACCACGCTCTCGCACGAAGCGTTTTGCTTCCTCTTTCATAATGCGAACTGATAAGGAATGGAACTCCCTGCCAGCTTCGGTATTTCCGGACAAGTACAACTTGGATATTTTTAAAGGACGATCTTCTGGGTAAGCGCGATCCACTTTAGGCTCAACGTTACTTACCATCTAACATGATTTACGTCAAGCGTAAACCCATCTATACATAAGTATAATAAAACTGTAACTGGTCTGTGTCTGTACATGGGAGATATTGTAGAAATATGTATATGAGGGGTCTTTATAGGGCCAATAGAAGCCAAAATAACTGTTTTTAGAATTTTTGTCTGTCTGTCTGTATATATGTTTGTTACCGCGTCACGCAAAACTACTGAATGAGATTTGATGCAGTTGTCTTGCTGGAGGTCTAACTTAAAATCTGGTGCATCTTTCATCTTGATACGCCACTTAGAACCTGAGATATTAATAAAGTAAATTTTTCTAGAAGCCAATACAACAAAGAAGTACCTATTATTATGTTTGATACAAATCATATTGCGATTAGTTTGTACTACAGTTGGAGTGGGATTGGGAGTCTGAGTGGAAGTGGGATAGGCAGCGAGAGTGGGAACGGGAGCGGATTCTGTAGTCCACGCGAGCGGAGCCGCTGGCACAGCTAGTCAAGAATAAAGAAAATTATAGTGAAACATTATTGTTAAGAGACATTTTCTCACTACACGAGAGCTCTAAATAAATAGCAAAGAATAATCTTCGATTGCCGATTGTAATAAAATTTCGGTTTTTCGTCTACAATAAAACGAAAAACAAACCTATTTAATGTGTTAGTTTTGGCTTGCTCAGGCCATTAACTTAACTACCAAGAAAAACATAATAAAAAACTTTATTACCTCTAAATAATGGCAAAAGGAATAACAGTGAATTGAATCAGCGTTATGGAATACTTATGATGATCATTCGTTATCTTTGGCTCATCATCATCATCAGCGCTGGACATATGCCTCTCCCAAGGGCACTGAACCTGTAGTGCTATTCTCTAAAATATAAACTCACGAGCGAGTCTCACTCAAGTGACTTCACTCATTTTGAAACCTAATCCATTGGCATTCTGGTAAAATTTTAGAGCACTGTCGACGTGAAGTGAGTTCTTTGTTCATTACACTTCGATAGTGCTCTGGATGTTTACAGAATGACCAATGGATTAAGTTTCTAAGTGAGCGAGGTCACTTGAGTGAGACTCGCACGTGAGTTTGTATTTTAGAGAATAGCACTACTGATTCTCGGTTCTTTTCATCCAGTAACTGCCAGCCGTCTAACGCAGATCGTCGCTCCATCTAGCCTGGACGCCCGCCCACACTACGTCTGCCCAGTCACGGTCGCCGCTCGTTTACCCAAACAGTAACCGGTTGAACTAAATCAGCGTTATGGTATACTAGCTGTTGCCCACGACTTCGTCTGCGTGGACAACTTAACATCACAAATTTTGATGTATTATTTCCCGTAAGAATGGGGTGTTTTTCGGGATAAAAACTATCTTATGTCCTATTCCAGGACCTAACCTATGTTTATGCCAAGTTTCATCACGATCCATCCAGTGGTTAAAGCGTGATTGAATAACAAACATTCAAACATCCAAATATCCAAACTTTCACATTTATAATATTAGTAGGATTTATGATATTCTTGGGTTATATATGGTTCCGAATTCACGGTAATGCTTATTGATTGCCAACAATTTGGTTAATTCATTATGTTCTATAGTGACATGATATTTAAGCCCTCGTGATTCAAGGACATACATTTGTGATTGCCAGGCGTAGTGATTATGGCAATTCCCATAATGGATAGCCTATTGGGGAGGTTTATATACTGATCCAACGGGCGAGGAGCAGCTCCAACAGCCTCCTGCAGACTGTGACGGCGAGACTGGACGTGGACAGTGATATTACGCAGCACTGGAATGGCGTCCACCTCGTCAAAGAAACCAAAATTTCATTTTTATTGTACTAATATTAAATTACTAACACTTTATGGGAAACGTCTGAAATAAATGATTTTTAATTTATTTATTTGCTAGCTTTTCCCGCGACTTCGCGTATGTTTCGATATTTACATATCTTCACTGCTTTTAACGTCCTCTCAAAAGGAGGTGCCATGCCTATTATTGGCACTACTATATGAAGTAGCCTTCAGCTACTCCGTCACAGCTCACTGCGTCAGAAAGGCGCCAATACGTCCGTGGTGTTCAACTAGGTGGCCAGGCTTATCTTGGCCACTCCAAACCCCCCAACCCCCCAACCTGACCACTTTGGTCATAGTTTCATTGCTACACTCCCATTTGCTAGAGGGGAAGTGGGAACTCTCTTCCTACTTTGACTCCTTACTTCTTTAATTAAATTTGTCTGGGGCCCAAGTAGCGTAAATTCATGACCTGGGACTTGCCCTACCTTCACTGGTAGGTGTCTTTGCAGTTACCTCCGTTGATCCTCGCTTAGAGGAGTTGCGGGGGGAGAATGGTGAGGAGGCGGGAAATGTCCTATTCCAGGACCTAACCTATATGTGTGCCATGTTTCATCCCGATCCGTCCAGTGGTTGAAGCGTGATTGAGTAACAAACATCCAAATATCCAAACTTTTACAATTATAATATTAGAAGGATAAGTTTTATGTTCATCAATGGACGTATAAATTTCTGCAAAAAACTTCGTATCTCTTTAATAGATTTCTTCCAGTTCACCTTGTTTAATTCACGGCAATCTTGTGATTCGCAACAATTTGGTTAACTCACGGTGTTTTCGTAGTGACATTATGTAAAGCCCACGCGATTCAACCCGTGGGATAAGTCTTGTGACACGTAGATTCCGGAAAACATTTCAGATAATCAATCAAAGTCAGAATCGGTATGCAAGATCGGAAGTTGTTACTTTGATCGTAAGCGTAGAGCTTTATCTTTGGTTCACGAATGAAAATATCTTAGAGATGGAATGCTGAAATTTTCGAATTTCCAGATATCGACAATATTTCACACTTAATTGCAATATGAGATTACTAAGATCAAATGCTCACCTGAACCCTCAAATTCTTTTTTAAGCAACATGGTTGTGTCTAGATGGTGCAAGATGCCAGAAACTATCGTAACTGCCACGTCCATAAACATGTTTAAGAACAGACTGGACACTATCTTAAAAGAAAATAAAATTAGACTAATGATATGGAAACACCAGAGCTATAAGCTGTCTTTCCATTTAAAATAAAATATATCGAGAAATAAATTATACCCAGATACCGAGTAGTGCATACTACTCGGCCATGTCCGATAATGTGTTTGCAGCTTTAGTTCGCCTTGACGACACCCACGACGCGAAGAATGGGGGTTGCCCTATTCTGACAGCTGTATAGAGAATTTTAATGTAATAGAAATTGTAACTGTATTTCTTTTATTTGTTGAATAATTCTATAGATGTCTGTGTAGAGCCAGCGGTTTGACCTGCGCATTAGTTAGGATAACTTTTTTGGGTTTCCATCAAAACGGTTACCCTTATTGCTTAGCTTTTTGTCCGCCGGATAACCCAAAAACTACTGGATCGATTGAGCTGTAATTTGTAACGTATACCCACGTAAAATAAAAAATGATGGAAAATTATGGAATTTTCCCGATAAAATGAATTTTCCGGAAAATTCCAGGAAAACTGTGTTTTTTCTTATTGACGGATTCTGCACATTGTTTACGTCGTTTCCAGTCTTTCTTTTATGTTTTATAAATGTTCTGTTGTAAAACGACGGGGAACAAATTCATTTTGTCTATAACTTGTGATTATATTTTATCTCTTTACCAAATGACTTGCTTACTCGGCTTTTCATACACTATTTAACTCACAAATATTTATTTCGTGATATTTTAGGGTTCTGTAATAAAAACGGAACCCGTATTAGGCGACCTCGTCTGTCACAGCTACTTATTTCAGTATTTAGTAATATCACTTGATATTTGGCATAGTTTTAAATAATGTTTGCCAAGTATATTGCAAATGAAGTGAAAAAATATGTTTATAACGAAGGGGTCAAATGAGGTATAGTATGAAAGGCCATCATATTATGTACATTCTAAAATATGCCCAGAAATCCCCCCACCCCCAAAATTTTGTATTCATGACCGACATTTTTTGTATTGATATCGTCGCCAATATTGTTTATTTATTTAATAGTTTATTGTACACACAACATACAAAGAACAACACAAAGAAAAGAAAATTATACAAAAGGTTGAGCTTATTTCATCAACATGTGAGTAATATTCAAATTATTTGGGTATTTAGAAAAAATAGAGGAGATTTGATCATGCAAAATCAGGGTGTAGAATCATCACTATCCGCACTAAAAAAAGCTTCCAGAATACGAAGAGCAGGAGAAGAAGCTAGAATTCAAATCATCATTATTATCCATAAATAAATAAGATCAATTAAATACTATAAATATGAAAAAAAATCCAAACTAAACAGCTAGTACTGCCAACTCAGCACCCGCCGGTGTATTGGATGACAAATAAAAGTATAATGTAAAAATATGACAGAAATTTACACCACAACAACAGAAATACATAACAAGACTCAATATAGTAAGAAGAAAAAAACAAAGAAAACAGTAGTGAAAAGGCAAGTACAACACGAATCGATTTTACCACATAAAACGCGAATCGATATTTAAGACTCGTAGTACCACTGCAACTGACAGATAAATAGAAAGTAACGAAACGAAGAGCATAAAAAAAAGTAAAAAGTCACAACAACATAAAGTTCGTATAACCTCACAAAACAAAAAATATACTATAAATATACTGTATAAATAACGCAGCCAGTTTATGTGAACCGTTTACCTAAAAGTGTTTCTCTTTGGGGTTTTGGGGCCTGAAGGTTTTGTCGCTGGGCCTTTTGGGATCACTCGCCGCGGTCTTGGATCAGTTTTGACTGCTTCATTCTTAGTTGAGGCCAACGCAGGATACCGTTCGATGAGCGACTGAAGTTCAGCCATAGCTTCCACCTTGCGACGAGACCCGTCAGGCAAACAGATGAAAATTTTTTCCTCGGATGTCCAGCAGCCTTTCATCCCAAAGTGTTTGCGTGCTTCGACGAATACTTGGTGTCTAGTATTGGTCAGGAATTCGGAGAGAGTGATACCAGATCCTTTATGGGAAGTTGTATTATCCCAAACGAGGTGGCGATGCTCCAGGTCTTTGAACCTGACAAACACAGGTCTAGGCTTTCCCTGTGCAGAGCCTAGTCGTAGGCACACTTGTAAGTCATCAATACTGATGTCGGTCAACTTCATTTGTTTGGATAATACATCAGCGACCACCCGATGGAACTTCTCATCCTTTGTTTCTGAAACACCATGGAGCAGCAGGACCTCTTGCGCATAGCAGTTTCATGCCGATTTTGGCCAAGGGAAAGCAGTTTAATTTGTAATGTCAGTTTAGTGAGAGATTGCCACACGAACTACTTAAACATTCCGAAATCATGAGACAACGAAGAAATGTCTGAATGTGAAATTTTACTACCTGAAGTAGCCAACTGCAGCTTTTCTTCAAGTTCACGCATCTGGGACCCAAGCCGTTTTTCCTTATTGATGATCGTAATTTCCATGTTGTAGATGGATCACAAAAAGTTAGTAGTGCAGAAAACTTGATAAATACAGTGTTTATTCAATTAAAAAGTAATTTTAACCAATATTAAAGCAAGAGCTCGAAAATTGCTGGTTATGATCCCCATTCTTGCAGCTTGTACCCCCCATCGATAAGAAACTTTTCGGTTTCTCTTTTGAACATCTTTTTAGTATCCTAGAGTTTAGAGTAAAATATGCTCGTCGCTATTTCTTCCTCATGCATTCAAGACCTTCAGAGTTGTCGTTTCATTGCTTGGCTTCCGCTGACGTTAGCTCATGACTGACTTCTTAACACTATATGTGACCACTTGACGTTTAAAGGTCATTAGGGTTACTGACCTATCGGAATTTGTCTACCAAGAAGAATTCATTAATATTAGATAAGAATAAATAAGTGATTGATTCTACCGTGGCGTCAAACCTTGTAATTAACTTTGCCGAGTCAATAACGTTTTTTGTAACTTTTCATTGAAACGGTGGTTTAAAGGGCTGAATTGGGGTCAAAGAGATTTAATTAAAGGGGCTATGAAATGAAATAAGTGGTTTAAAAAAGTCTAACCTTAGTTCGATTGTGGTGTTCGCCGTATAGAACAGTATGGAACCGTATAGAATGGAATGAAACCCAGTGAAAACGAATGACACCGAGTGAAATTGAATATAATACTCGAATAATCATTTATTAGCTACAACAAAACATACAATGATACATTACCAATCGAGATACATCCACTGCTGAACATCATCATCATCATCAGGTTATTTTTGTCTCCACTGCAGGAGCACAACCCTCTCTCATCTGCCGGAGATAGACGATGAATTCAGCCTACGCGCTGGCCAGACGGGTTGGGGAGGCCTGATTGATGTTTTATAATGTATTCCCTTAGTCGCCTTGTACGACATCCACGGGGAGAGTTGGACTGCTGAACATAAGCCTCCCCAATAGAATGACACTTTTGGTGGGCTGTCCATTGGGGGATTTGCCATAATCACGGCGCAGTAATGAGTAATGATCTAAATATACAAAACATGAGAATGCTGCTGTCTGACCTGCTGCAATCCCTTAGTCGCTCTGACGACCTCCTGACTAGGAGTGGCTATATTCGAAGACGGGAACCACACAATGCAAATAGATACTATAGAAATAATCTATAACTAGAACTGAAAGTAGTCAAAAGTCATTTAGCAGTATTTAAACAGGGAAGAGTTAATTTAATAATCGTTCAATATAATCCGTCTTTCACGAATGTCACAGCAATAATAAAATAAAACATAAAAAAAATATTAAAAGTTAAAATAACAAGTGGTGCCCTAAGACTTTGAATATTCAATATTTATTCTGTGCGGCCTCTTCAAACACGCCCGTTATATTTTTTGGAATTTCAGTATAAATGGTAATAAAGTTTTAATGCTCTGTAGGTACCGATTTGAAAAGGCTTTCAGTTTTATGATGTACATATTTTAATGTTGTTTTTTACTGCTGCCTGAGTAGCCATAGATTGTCTGGTTAATATTCGTAGAGCACTTTAAAATTAACGACAGACTGAATCAGCATAAAAGGCAGTTAAGGCAGTTAATAAAAATGTAGCTTTTATTAAATTTAAAGTGTAAATGGAATGCGGAGACGAAGTTTAAACCGTTCTATATCTTTACTAGACATTGATTCCATACGGTTGTCTTGGAAATATAGTGCAGACCCTCCACCTCCCATGCCCTTTCGACATCTAGGTCATATATTCCGAATCACGGGGAGGTGCCCGGTACTTGCTCAGGTGCTCTTTCCCGGACACCCGGCTTGATCCTTCTACAAATAAAATAACCCTGTCCTTGTACCTCCCTTTTGCTAGAGGGGAAGTGGGAACTCATTTCCTACTTTGACTCTTTACTTCTTTAATTTAATTTGCCTGGGGCCCAAGGTAACGTAGATTCAGTCCTTGGGACTCGCCCTACCTTCACTGGTAGGTGTTATGTGTTGCGTACCTCCGTTGATCCTCGCTCAGAGGAGTTGCGGGGGGAGAATGACCCTTGCACCTTTCTACAGCAGCTCTCCCCATTCTGGGGCGTGACGTCACACTAACGGAATATAGTGCAGTGGTATCCCGTTGTCTTCTGCACCTGATATTTCTGGGATTATTTGGATCCCAAGGTCGCTGTCGCCTCTTCCACTCGGCAGACCGGCTGAGTATACACCCATACGGGCATAATGCCATTGCTCGGCCGCCAGAGCCCCGTCTGTTCAGGTTTACAATTGCAGATGATGATAGCATACATGTAGATCCACCAAATCTTGCCCTCTCGGACATCATGTGATATACAAAACTAAACATTATATTATTCCTAAATTTATACTATTATTACTCAATAAATATTACTATGTCGAGAAATAAAATAACAAATGAGACTAACAAATTATGGCGTCAACAAATAAAAAAGAATTAAATAATCAATAAATAAATTAATCTATGGACAAGTCAAATGTGTAATTAACAATGTCTACTTAATAATCTACTTAGGTTCAAAAAATTCCTTGGTGCTGTAAAAGAATTTTTCAGCAAGCCAAGTTTTTAAAGTGTGTTTGAATGTATACTAATTTAATTCCTTAAAATAGCCCGGAAGCTTATTATATATTTTAATGCTCATTATTAAGCGGTTATTTGAAGCGAATGTCAGTTTAGTGAAAAGTGTGTGAAGTTGGTGTCTGTAATTAGATCTTAGGTTGCGTGAGCGTGTAAAGGCATCTTGATGAAGTTGGTAAATATTACGATTCTTATGGACTTGTTTACACACAGACTCAATGTATAAACATGGAACAGTAAGCGACGACCTCCGTGGCGGAACGGGTAGCTCTCGGGCCACGCCGAAGGTTGCCGGTCGAGAGTTTAAGGTCGAAACCCGATAGGGGCAAATGTTCGTGTGATGAATATGAATATTTGTACCAAAGTCTTGGATGTTTATATATTTATGTAAGTATGTCTATCCGTTATCTAGTAACCATACCACAGGCTCTGCCCAGTTTGGGACTGGTTAATTGGTGTTAATGTCTGACATATTTTTTATTTTAAGCTCCATGAAGATAGGTCGACACGACTCAGTTTGTTTTAACATAAAAATGCCACGGAGACAGCGCTTTTGCATTATAAATACACTGCCAATGTCCGTAGCGTTACCCCACAACATGATATAGCGTAAAGTTGAAGTATGGTATCCGTTATATGCGATTAAGGCCGCCTGCCTTGAAACGATCTGACTGATACGTCTCAGGGCGTATACAAAGCTGTTGACTTTGGAGCAAACATTATTTATATGTTCCCTCCAATTACAATGACAATCCAGAGTGATACCCAGGAATTTGGTGTGTTATTTCCTCAATGGGCTCACCTTGACAACTAATGTGCATTGTCAAAGGCTTCCCCTGGTGTGTATAAAAATGCATGTACTTAGTTTTACTAATGTTAGTCTTGAGATTGTTAGCAGTTAGCCACTGAATTGTCTTGGTTAGAGTATCATTTATCTCTTGTTCATAATGAAGGAAAATTCACACCTCGTATGGCTATAGTGGTGTCATCTGCAAAAAGTACACAATCGTGGGAAACTGCATCCGGTAGGTCATTAATATACATGGGGAACAATAATGGCCCCAAAATGCTGCCCTGCGGAACTCCACGATCATTTCGAACATAAGGAGCTCTATACATTTCTTTTGTCTTCCTTTTAGGACAGTACTTTAGTATTTCTACCGCGTTTTAATCCACTCATAAGCTATACCCCGAATACCATACCTAAACAATTTAGACAGTAGGCAACCGTGGTTAACGCAGTCAAATGCCCTGCCCATATCTAAGAATAAAACTGTAATAGGCACCCTTTTATCTATACAATTGGTTATAATTTTTAGCAGGTGAAATGTTGCTAGAGTTGTGTTTTTGTCCTTTCTGTAACCATATTGCTCGTCTTTAATCAGGTTATTTTATCTATGAAACTAGTTAGTCTGGCATGCATGATTTTCTCGTAAATTTTAGAAAATATAGGAATTAATGTAATTGGTCTATAATTGATCATTTGTTTTTTGTCGCCTTTCTTATAGAGTGCTCTTAAGTTATTATTGATTTCTTTAATATTTCAGGAAATAAACCTTGCTCTAATGACTTATTAATACAATACCCAAGAATATTTGAAATTACAGTAATGATCAATTTAATAAATAAACCTATTTAGTCATAACTCACAGCCTTAGAACCGTTCAGTGACATTGCAGTTTTGATCAGGTCGTCTTTTTTACTGGTCTTAGATATATAGAATGTTCTAGAGATTGAATATTGTCATTCTTTCTCTCTTTATTCTTACGTCTTTATCATTAGTACAGTTATCTTTAATTACATTTATAAAGAAGTCATTAAATAGTTGGGAGATAATTTGTGGGTCATCATAAGCCGTGTCATTTAAAATGATGTTAGGTATACAGTTAACCTGAGTCATACCTGAGCTTTGCTCTTTTATAATAGTCCAGACTGTTTTACATTTATTGTCGGCCTTATTTATAAAGTTTATGTTACGAGTTCTTTGAGAATATATTATACACTTTTTTAACAACTTAGAATAGTTAACATAGCAATCTTTACTTTATTTATATGTCCTATATTTAAGATGTAGGCTCCTCTTTGTACGACAACAATGTAATATACCTTTCGTAAGCCATTTCGCTCTTCCTTCCTTTTTCTAATTATAACTTTAATCACAGGAAAGCACAGATTATAATAGAGTTTAAATAAGCTATGAAATTCGCTAACAGCCTGTGATGCACTATTCCTTTAAAAAACAGCCCGGTAGTGCGTACCTACTGCTAGCCCTGCTCTATTTTGCGGGCGACGTTAACCTGCAACCAGGAGGTGAATGTCGCTTATTTAGGTAGTAATATTTAGTATTCTCAGCTATAGTTCAGCGTTTTACATATCCATTTACCTTCAGATACATGCATCTCACTCACACTACGGCAAAGTGCAATATTATATCCTTTTCTATCCCAGAAAACAAGAAGAGGACTAGACTTTTAATTTTAGAAAAAGCGGATTTTCAACTTAACTAATCGATGAAAAGATTTTCTATCAGTTACATCTCCATGCTTTTACGATTTGTTCGTAGAACGATAAATACGTGGTGCTACGCGCACTACGCCGCCCCGTAGCAGCCTTCGCAGCTACGCTAATCGTATTTTCTACGTCATAGCATGGCTAGACTACGCAGTAGCAGCTTAGGGTACGCTGCAGAACTAAATTGCACGTTCATCACCATTTAAGCAGCTAGTATATTTCATAATACATCCTCACTTATAATCACGATAAAGCCAATCTGTCAGTAAATTGAATTACATTATAGCAAATTAACGATAAAAGTGTGATTCAGGGATGGGCAGCGGCGTTCTCCTGTGTATAACTGCGATAACTAATCCGCTTGCCAAGCGTGGTGATTTTAGCAAATCCCCCAATGGACAACCTACCAAAAGTGGAATTCTATTGAGGAGGCTTATGTTCAGCAGTGGACGTATTTTAGCTGAAGATGTAGATGTAGTCAGCATGGAGTAGAATCACCGGAAAAATCTAGACTATAAATTAATTTATGAACATTTCCACTAAAGAGAAAATCACCCCTAGCACAACAAAGCAACCG
This sequence comes from Esperia sulphurella, assembly GCA_947086405.1. Lineage (NCBI taxonomy): Eukaryota > Metazoa > Arthropoda > Insecta > Lepidoptera > Oecophoridae > Esperia > Esperia sulphurella. The sequence continues at coordinate 1,009,902 of OX352264.1, read as the reverse complement.
CTTTTCATGCCCCAAGCAATATTTCATAGTAACATCGGAATCAATTAATCAAATTTTAATTGGTTGATAGATCGGAACAATATAGAAATAATATTTACCTGGAGCCTGATTGATGACTCACGAAGTCTACACCCGATCTTTAACTCTGATTTACTCTGATTGGCTTGTTATCTTTCTTATCATAATGAACATTTTGATTCCACTCTCAGAATTCCGTTAGGTTTATGCTCTAATCATAGACAATTTATTTATTTAGTAAACAACAAATAGATATACACGGCATACCATACTAATACATACTCTAATGGACAAACGTGTAGAAACGAGACATGGTAACGCAGTAACATCTCAGAAAGACCTAGTAGTACTATTCTGTAAAATACAAACTCACGTGCGAGTCTTACTCAAGTGACTTTACTCACTTCGAAATCTTTTCATTCTGTAAACATTCTAGAGCACTGTCGACGTGAAGTGAGTTCTTCGTTCACTTAGACGCTCTAGCCTAGGCCCTAGCAGAAAACCATGCTGCACCTTCCTGGTGCAGCACTTTGCTGAGTTGGGAACCTCTCACTTTTAAGCCAACGTAATAAATAATATTATGTAATTTTATTAATTTATGTATAATAATGAGAATTAATGTAATGTAAATTTGTATATTGTGATCGTGAATAAATATTTATCTTTCGTCTTTCTAATACTTATTCATTAAATATTTACAATTTGTTGTATTTGTTTTTAGATATATACATATACATAAATTAAATTAAATATAGATAATATATATGACTTCCCACACAATTATATACCTCACCATCTTTCATATTATGGACTCTTACGAATCACACTGAAGCTGGAGTTGTGTTATAAAACACACAAAATTATTATTTCATATTAAATAGAAATTCTATGTGGAAATAATGCTCATAATAGCCACTCTGGCCTCACCGTAGCATAGGGATTGCACGAATTCTTAATTAATAATTACTTTTACATTTCAGTTTGACTTGACTCAATGCGGTTTACAATAACTTATTTGGAATTTAATGAGACTACTTAGTTACACGGATATCTAACAAATAAAAACGTAAACTTCGCGTTTCTGTACATTGAAGATATTTGCAAAAAATATTGGGGGGTCTGAGGATAAGTAATAGAACACATTTAGATCATATTTGGAATTTTTGTCTGTTTATCTGTTTCTTGAGGGGGAGGGGAGGGGGAAGGAATAGCGGGAGTGGGGGGAGAAGGGAATTAACACTTAATAAATTTCAACTTTATTTAATTCTGTAGTCCACGCGAGCGGAGCCGCGGGCACAGCTAGTCGTACACATAAAATAATAACTATTTACCCCTTGTTAAATTATTTTTTTATTGAATTTGTTGTATAACGGTAGTAAGACTGATTAAATCTTGCACACAAATAAATAAAAATATTTCGAATTAATGTGACCAAATTTATTTTAATTAATAAGAAATATGATTAATTTACGTATAGTAATACTAGTCAAATTTAATAGTTGAGTCTAGACTTTAAATTATATCATTTTGTTAACTGAAAGACTATTAATTGTTGATTTTATAATGAAGAATTAAAATTGGTTTAATAATTAATAGAATAAACGTTAAACTTATTAAATTTCGTACGTTTTTAAAACCGCGTGACCTCGCGGGTTAATTACCAATCCCGCTAATGCCCTGCGGTGTTAAAATACTGCGGGATTGAAAGTAACAGGCTACTACTGTACTAGTACTATTACTCTGGTCAGTCATCGATCATGGTTATTGGATAAATTGATACATATATGAAGAATTCGTATGAGCCATATTTGAATTCGTTGTGATGCTTTTGTCTAAACATTAGCATAGATAATAGATTATAAAAACATCCCATGCTCATTGGGGAAAGATTATGTCCAGCAGTGGACGTAATGTTTCAAGTTTATGATAATGATGAAGTATAACGAAAAGTGATGAAATTAGAATAAAAGCAAATTTGTAAGCCTTTTGAAGTCAACCAAGAATTGCGACTGAAAATAATGTTTCCGAGGCGCAAGCCACACTGTAAGGACGTCGGGCTAAGATGAGGCGAAGATGCGGCGTGCACACAAATGTATAGAAGTGTTGCGAAAATACGAGCAACGGAATTCGGAAGGGGCGCGAAGTGCCAGCGCGGTCGCTCGCTGCGGCGTCTGTAAGTGTGTTCGATGTATTTTGCGTGATCTTCTATACTTCGGATCGGATGTACCTAGTAACGTAGCCTCAACATATTAGTAAGTTGCATCTGTAATAACACAACTTCATCTTCTGAATCAGACAATGGAATGCAGATTTTAAACCAAAATGGAAAGACTGCGCTCTCACGCGTTTTCTACTAATTAGTTTGAAAAGTCGCGGCGGCGTCTTCGCCTCATCCTCCCTCCAGGTCATTTCTGTGTGGATTATGCTTTCATAAAAATGTGAGTTACAATTAAGACTAAAATTTATTTGTGAAGGTGGATAGCCCGACTATTGGACTATCCACCTTCTCCCGTACAGTGATTAGAAAGCTGTTCGCGCAGCGCATCATGGAGGCATCTTTGTAACAGCACATCTTCATCTTCTGAAGAAGATAATACGGCGTGTCAAAATCGGACAATTGAATTCCAGTTTAAAATCGCGCGTTTTCTTTTAAACAGTTTGGAAAGTCGCGTCTTCGCCTCGTCCTCGCCCAACGTCTATTCTGTGTGGCTTGTGTAAAAGGGAAAACTTCCAGAGAGCGTGTAAACTTTTCCTCTAATTAATTAGAGAACTTAGACAAGGTCTGTGGTGTGACATGTGGCTTGCAACTTATCTCCATTTAAGTTTGGCTTTCTTACTTTACAAGGCTCAAGATATTTAGTTAGGTATTACTATATTCATTATCAGGTTATTTTTGTCTCCACTACAGGAGCACAACCCTCTCTCATCTGCCGGAGTCTGACGGAGGATTTGGCCTACACTCCCCGCGCTGGACACACGAGTTGGGGAGACCTGATTGATGTTTTATAATAGTCTTAGACCCTCAGTCGCCTTGTACGACATCCACGGGAAGAGTTGGAGTGGCCCTATTCTACTCTACCGGAAACCACACAGCAGTACTATATTATTATTTTATAAATGACACTACCTAATTTCAATCCCAGCTTATGAATGATAAAAACGCCATTTCTATTCTAGATTTTAGTGGTATCAACAACAAAAATCGTTGTTTTGGTGTCATTGTAACAGGACTGCCAACGTGAATTACAATGCGTAGGTATATCAGATAATACATGCAGAGAAACCTACACAAAGAAGTTGTTACGAAAAGAAGCGACACTCACCTGTCCCCTCCAGTTTATCGTCGCCCGCAAAACAGAGCACGTACTGGGCTGGCGCCGTCCGCTGACGCTATCATTCAGAAAGAGAAGCACTTATGCTGTTGACGTACAACGTTCTCCCTCTCTCGATGTGCTGGGTGCAGCAGCCATCTTACTATTATTTGCATACACATCAACGCCTATAGAGACTGTGCGCCTTGCTTTGTCAAGCAGTCATTTTATTGCTTTGAAGAGTTCTTTCAGAACGCATTAACTTAATTTATTTAGTTTTAAGAATTTTATTTGACATATTTATATTTATGTTAGTTATTGATGTTTAATTTGATTGTGTTTAATTTGCCTGTCTATAATTTGATTTTATTTGACTTGTGTAAAAAATTTATTTGACTTGTAACGGAAGTTATCAATAAAGTATGTCTATGTCTATAATAGTAGTATCTTTATCGTGAATCTGTATTGCTATTCTCTAAAATACAAACTCACGTGCGAGTCACACTCAAGTGACTTCACTCACTTCGAAACTTAATCCATTGGTAATTCTGTAAACATTTCAGAGCACTATCAAAGTGAAGTGAACAAAGAACTCACTTCACGTCGACAATGCTCTAGAATGTTTACAGAATGCCAATCAATGTATTAGGTGTCGAAGTGACTAAAGTCACCTGAGTGAGACACGTACGTGAGTTTGTATTTTAGAGAATAGCACCACGTTCACTTGTATGGAGGGTCGGGGGTAAGCTACAGGCCTTCTGGTAAGTTTATGTCCATCTATTTTGCCTCCCCCTAGTAATGACGACAGTTCGTGATCTGACTCCTTCATTTAGTTAGGACGCTGGGGTATAATACGCCACTAGAAACGTCCGGTCACTAATAAAGGTTCTGTCAAGTTGGTCGCTCGGCATTTCAAACAAAATAAAGCTTCAGAACCTTCAGTTCTGTACAACACAAGGCATTTAATATCATTTTGACGCGAATTACGTTAATATAAAGGACTAGCTGGTGCCCGTGTCTTCGTCTGCGTAGGATTAGTATTTCGAGTAGCTTATATTAGCGTGGCGTAAAAAAGAACTAACATTATGACATTAAAATTATCATATGGTAGATTTTTTCCTACTTACTTGATATTTTGGACAATTCACACAATATCTTTATAAATTGTGGCCTATGTGTTATTCTGATGTATAAGCTATATTATTGTAAAGTTTCACTAAAATCCATTTAGTAGTTTTTACGTGAAAGAGTAACAAACATCCATCCATACTTACAAACTTTCGCGTTTATAATATTAGTAGGATTTCCACGATCCGTTGGCGGATGGTAAGTAATTGTACCGCTTCGGGAAAGGAGAATGACCAAAAGTGGGCCTAAGATGCGTCTTTATCATTCATGTACCAAATATATTGGTCTGAATTATGAATCCCCTCCATTTTTTTTTAAAGCTAATGGAATAGGGAGTTTAAAAATAACATAAAATAAAAACATTGATTGATTTCCGCCAGCCGACCGGCATCTTTTCAACTAGAGTAGTGAAAGCAGAATTAAAATCGATATATATTTATAATCGATATTTGTCAACCATAGTTGATACTGCCTTTCAGTTACTGGCGCGATAATCCACTCATCACGTTTTTCATTTACTGACTGAAAATACAGTATTTATACAGATTTAAAGTGATACACACGTTATTAAGAGGTTTATGAAAATATTAGTACGGAACCGAAATGTCAATGTATCAATTTAATAAGTCGGTGTAGTAGAACCGCACTATCGATCTGCACTATGGTTTTGTACGTACTGTCACGCATGTCAGTCGTGTAATTTATAACTTGTATATAACCACTAAACTAACTAGGGAAAAATTGAATTGAATCTTATTATATTCTCTTTGCACACAATGACATCAACATCTGGAGCAATTAATCGTGGCCATATACCACGGCGCTGTATAAACTGTTCGTTGGTGGTGCCACGCCAACAAAGAGTTCGTTCTATGGATTAGTTATCCAATTCTATGCTTAATGTTTTGAGTTCGTGGATTGCGCCTGGTTCTGTAAGTATTTTTATATTTTATAGTAATTTGTACGTACATGTTTAAGTAAAGCCCTTTCTGCATTCACTTGCAAAAATTACTGCTAATATAACCCCACAAAGTCTTCGGCTGCGACCGCGTCTGCCTGTTAAGGTGGTAAATAACTAAAATATAAGCTTGGTTGAGGTGTACTTAAATAAGAGCAGATATACTTATTTTTGTATTTGTGCTCTTTAGGTATTTAACAATATTTAGCTGATTTCAAGTTCACACGTTCACACGTTCTTAAAAGATATTTATGAAAATATTGTTACGTAACAGAAATATCGATTATTCAATTGGTTAAATCGATTTAGTAGAACCTCACTATTGGTTAGCACTATGGTTTCGTACGTCATATCCCATATGGTGTCAACAGCTGTTTTGTCTCCATTTGTTTACATTATGTATTTGGGTGAAAAAATCTATTTTAACGAGTCTAATGTAGTGTCGAACACAATATACCGTCGCACCAAACTATGACATCAAGATTGGGAACGGTTAATCGTGGCCATATACCCACGGTGTTGTGAAAACTGTGCGCCAACGAAGATTTCATTCCAAGTAAGATTATTCAATTTTCCCACTATATAGTTTAACGATTTTCTTTTTACAATAATCCTTAGTATTTTGCCTGTATTTTGACGACAATTTAATCCAGACGCAAGGTTCAAAGTTTAAGGGCAAACTCCCATACAATTTTGGTCATTCTCCTTTTCTAGCTTCTTTTTCTTTTTTATAAATTCCACATTTTAACGTTTTGGATTTAGAGTTTTCCATTCTCAGTCCGATTCATGGCTTACCAGTGCTTTGTAAAGCAGTTGCCAATGTTGTTATTGATGTTCTTAAGAATGTTATTAGCACTGCTCCGTATTAGGAGGCTGTCCGCTTACTCAAGATGGCGAAATTCCGGAGCCTCCGCGTCAGCGAACATGCTCGTCGCGCTGCAGAAAGGAGGCTCCCTAAAATAATGCGAAATGCATTATTATACTGTACCCTCAGCCTGTTGTACGATCCTTTGGTATGTTTTATCCAAAATTAGCAAGTATAGAAGCATTAGATTGGATTGAATAAAGTTACCTTCACTTCTCGAGTACAACAGGTAGAAATCAGCGCAAGCATGTTGCACGTATCGCGAGGGCTCTCCGGTCTCTCTCCATGTCCTCGTCATCACCAAGAGTCTACGTTAAAATATGTCCTAGGTATTAATGTCACTGAATATTTCTTTACTGAATCTTATCCTACATACATACATAATGCTCACGCCTTGGTCCCAGAGGCGTAGGCAGATACGATGGATCGCCACTTTGCGCGATCCTGACACACCTCACTAGCCTCACTAACATTCATCAACCTTTTCATGCACCTCCTTTTTTTATTCTTCTCACTGCGGACCCCAGCCTTATTGAGGACGTTACTAATTTGATCCTTGAATGTCCTCCTAGGACGACCTCTAGCTGTAGTTCCTTCCACATTCGCACTGTATATTACTTTTGTCACTCTTTTTTCACTCATACGCTCTAAATGTCCAAACCAACGCAACATACCCTTCTCTACCTTCGTTACTACCTCATCTTTTAAACCACACTTCTCACGTATCACAAGAATTCCTCACTCTGCCACATAACTTCACTCCACATATTTTTCTTAAAGACCATATCCTACTAATATTACAAATGCGAAAGTTTGGATATTTGGATGTTTCGATAAATTTGATATTTGGATGTTTGACTCAATCACGCTTCAGCCACTGGACGGATCGGCATGAAACTTGGCACACACATAGGTTAGGTTCTGGAATAGGACATAGGATAGTTTTTATCCCGAAAAACATCTCATTCCTTCGGGAAACCAAATTAATCGTTAAAAGCTGTGTGTAAATATCGATACCTACACGGAAGAAGTCGCGGGCAAAAGCTAACTAATAAAACCAGCGTAGAGGGTAAGGTAAGGGTAAAACCACTGCAATAGGCAATTCAATTTAGTTTTTGAATCATCGTGTATTTTTTATCATTGAAAATAGTCATTAGAAAAACGTGCTAAGTGAAATATTCAAATCTCGGCTTTACCTATTACATATTCCCTCGCCTACAGCTCGGGCATAAAGGTCTTGTAAACTCTCGCTTACTCATCATCATCAGGTTATTTTTGTCTCTATTTGTGTCTCTCTCATCTGCCGGAGACAGACGGAGGATTTGGCCTGCACTCCCCGCGCTGGCCAGACGGGTTGGGGAGGCCTGATTGATGTTTTATAATGTATTCCCTTAGTCGCCTTGTACGACATCCACGGGAAGAGTTGGAGTGGTCCTATTCTACTCTACCGAAACCACACGGCATAACCGAAACCACACGGCATCTCGCTTACCGTTCGAGCTTAAAATAGCGTAGCCTCAACTTCCGCCCTCGTATCATAATACAAATTGCCGGAAATACAATTGTAATTTTAGGTAAATCTTGATACTTTGGTTATGTAAAACGAAAAGCCAAGTCTTTGTTGAAATACCTACAAGAGGATTTGTTAGTTTAAGAAGCATTTAATGAATTTCAATAGGATTCCCTTTTCAACCACTTAATTAAATGTTAAGGCGTGGGATGGTCCTCTTCAGGTATTAAGAAAAATTGTGTTCATTTAATATAGGCAGGTAACTTAGTTATTGAATCATCTTAGAGCTACATTAGCCTTAAGTCTGAAGATTTTATTTACAAGGTACTCATCTGCACTTTGGAAATCTTTTAAGTCTGAATAGAATTTTATTCTAAGTGTAAGTAGGTTAATTTTTTCTTGCCGGATTTAAATTACGCTAGAATATGCACGTGTCGCGGGACGTATGTATACAAAATACATATAAAATACTACCTACCCTTTCCTTTGACATAATATTTCTACCCAAAGGTTGTCTGGGAGAAATCGCTTAAAGCGATAAGACCGCCTAAATTCTACTGATTTTAACTGTATTTCATTGTGCAATAAAGTGTATTGTATTGTATTGTAATTTTTTAGCTTGTCGTTAAATTTATTACACAGATGAGATCTTCAGTCAAATTACATAATTAATAAGTTATGTACGATTGCTGAGTTATCTAAAATGTATTTAATATTATTCATCATCATCATGTCAGCCTTTAGACGTCCACTGCTGGACAGGCCTTCCCCAATGAACGCCACCACACCCGGTCCTCCACCCTCCGCATCCAGCCGCTTCCGACCACCTTCTTCAGGTCGTCGGTCCACCTGGCGGCTGGGCGTCGCACCCTGCGCGTGCCAAACCGTGGTCTCCACTCCAGAACTCGTCTGCCCCAACGGCCGTTTAATATTATTATCTGTTATTAAATATTTATGTGTTTACTTAAACTTAGAGTGTTCGCTTTAAATCAACAAGTTAATCGCCCTAAGGTATGATCGGTACATGTAATCGATCAGTTACGAAATTAGGTTACCAAATGGGATGAAACATCTCGTCTAGTACATTTATATGTCGCAGGCCTATCATAAAATGAGGCAGATCATGATGCGCCTAGCCACATCGTGAATTGGCGCCGTTTCATGATGTGCCTGACTTATATCAGGCCCATCTTTCGACACTCATCGATTCTCGATTTGGCTACTACGTTTAGCCATGTCGTTTGTAGGAAGTTTATTGAATGTTTTAGTTAAATATGTAGAAATACTAAAACGGATTGCGATGAAATAAAGTCTATATGTTATTCCGAGTTAAGCCCTATGTTTCTGTGAAAACTGCATCAAATTTCATTCAGTAGTTTTAGCATGATAAGTTAACAAATATACATAAATACAGAAAGACAAAAATTCTAAAAGAAATTATTTTGGCTTCTACATACATATATATCTATAATGCTCACACCTTGGTCCCAGAGGGGTAGGCAGACACGATGTATCGCCACTTTGCGCAATGTAATATTGCAAAGTGGCTTTCCTTCGTCCGCTTTTCGCCCCGTGATACCCCTTGACGTAATGTGTTGCGAACAACATCGCCGCGTTGTTGAGGTACCATGATTAGCTAGGGAAATAATTGTCCACCTCATCAGAGCCCTGCATGATTACATTAAAAACCAAATTTTTGAGTTTTTCCTAACTAAATCCTATTATTCGGTCAATGAATTTTTTATGGACCGGGAATTGTAATACACATATATCACTACTAAATCTAGTTATTGTGTCTGTCATTTAATATGGTGGTGGTGTGTAATAATAATTTGTTTATAAGTAGGTAACTGACATTCATTCCCATTTATTACCATTGATATTCACTATTTTTTCTGTATATTATAACTATTTCTTGTTTTATGTCATATTATTAATTAATTATAATGTTCAAAATTTTTGCACGCCTAATAATGGCAGAATGTGTTGGCCAACTATCTATATTATCATCACATTAATACCATATTCCAGCAAATAAATTAAATTAAATTTCATTTCATTTCATTTCATGATTCGGTGAGGCTAATAGTGCCCGGAGTTCGCCTTTCTCCCTTGGCTTCTATTGGCCCTATAAAGACCCCTCATACACATTGTTCTACAATATCTCCCATGTACATACATAGACCAGTTACAGTTTTATTTTAGTTATAGATTATTTTGCGATGCAAAACTTTTTGGGTAAAAAGGTAGACAAATTCCAGCCCTAGCTCTAGCATATTTTCATCCCCTTGAAATTGATCCTGTGTTCTATACGGGTTATGGAGATTGGGCCTCCAAGGCCGTATACATATGGCAAAAATAACCCACTTGGGTATCTGTGAAGACGTTGAAAGGGTATCTTGTTGGTAAATAGGGTAAATGTTACCTCTTATAGAACTTAAGGAGTCTTTCACAAATATTATAACTCACTTTTTTACATCAGTTTTTACATAAGGGAACCTGTCCATTGATCTATTGTTAAGCCTAGCGTAATGATTCCTACTGTATGTATTTACCTTGTGAGAAGAAATAAATGAAAAGTTTAAGTTTAAAAAAGTTTACAATAAATTAAAAAATAAATAAGGGAACCTTACAAAAGTACATTGGTTAGATGCCACCCTAATTATAGGCATCGACAGCATACGTCGTAATATATACGTACTAGTCTAATCATACGCACAACTATCCGATGTCCTATTCCAGGACCTAACCTATATGTGTGCCAAGTTTCATCCCGATCCGTCCAGTGGTGGAAGCGTGATTGAGTAACAAACCTCTAAGCATCCTACTTTCGCATTTATAATATTCGTGGGACTAGCTGTGCCCGCGGCTCCGCTCGCGTGGACTACACAATTATTTTTCAACTTGCCCTGAACCCGATGCCACCGCCCAGACCCACGCCCACCTCCAAACGTTGTCCTAACTCATTGCTATCTGAATTACACCGAACATTATAATTATAGCTCTTTGTTAAATTGCTGTATTGAGTAACAAACATCCAAACTTTTTTGCGTTTATGATATTAGTAGGACAATCAAATAACACTAAATGTTACCTACGTACAGAAGCAACTCACCCCCCCCCCCCCTCCCCCTCCCCCCCCCCTCGCCGAAAAAAGTATGGCGAAGAAAAGAGAAGCACTTATGTGTTGACGTATAACGATGTCTCTCTCTCAACAGTCTAGGCATACATACAAACGTGTACAGAACGTGTACGGACAGACTGCTGCACGTGGTAGGTCATGAAATCTGTTCGCTTGTGCGTTTGGCCTGAGGCATGGTGGAAGTAAGTGCCGTGTGGTTTCCGGTAGAGTAGAATAGGACCACTCCAACTCTTCCCGTGGATGTCGTACAAGGCGACTAATGGAATACATTATAAAACGTTAATCAGGCCTCCCCAACCGTCTGGCCAGCGCGGGGAGTGTAGGCCAAATCCTCTGTCTGTCTCCGGCAGATGAGAGAGGGTTGTGCTCCTGCATTGGAGGCAAAAATAACCTGATGATGATGGTGGAAGTATGTGTAGTTATATATATACACGTTCATAAACATAAACTTGTCTAGTCCCAAACTAAATACTCATATGCTATGGGAATTAAACAAGGATTAGACACTTCACAAATATAACATCCATACCGGGACCAGCTTGTACAAAGTTGTCTGTACCCAGTGGTCTTCGAACGCACGGCCTCTGGCGCTCGAAACCAATAACCAAGCCACTGGCCAAGAGGAGGTCGCTATCTTGCTTTGTGAAGCTAATGCTTTTGATAAACTGAGGTCGCAAAGGCATTCATTAATCACATCGGCACTTAAAATCAAACGATTTATTGTGTGTATACCAAATATTCTAAAAATATATTTCTAATACAATGTGTTGCTATACTCGATGTTCATAAATTTTCCTCTGCCGCATTTTCAAAAGCCACATTTTTGGCTTCATTTCAATTTTTCAATTCATTTACATCTGCCTGTATGTTTACGCAATAAAATATGAAACAAACTAGCTTTGAGCTGTTACTTCTTCCTAATATTTTCGGTTTGTTCTTATTTAAACAAGACCATGCTGCTCCAGCTTCTTTGTGGGATTTATCATTCTTGTTGCCACCCACAGTGAAGTTATAGTTTTCTCTTTTGCACCTTAATTTTTATCTATCTATCAAACCTTTTATTGGATAAAGAATTGTACTCTGTCAAAGAATTTATGGACATACCATTTTGAATTTAAACTGCGACATAGTTTATGAAAAATGATTTTATTTGTATTTTTATATACACTGTTTTACATTATTATGTACATTAAGTTATGACATTGTTATAAATCTCATACACGAGTTGTGTAAAATTGACATTTTGTATACTATATTTTTATTATCTTTTGACATTTTGTATACTATATTTTTATTATCTTTGACATTTTGTACACTATATTTTTATTATTTTTGACATTTTGTATACTATTTTTTATTATTTTTTGACGATCACATTAACTCTGACCTTTTACGTAAGTTAATCTATGTATTAAAATTTGTAATGTGAAATAAAGAAATCTAAGCTAATCTAATCTAAGCTCAAAATAAGTATTAATACCAACTAGTACAGAGGGCGGCCTCCCTAAAAAATCTTAATCAAATTCTCATAAACATACCTACAATATTCAATGCAAGCCAAATTGAATTCTACGCGCATGGAAGAAAGTCTATGTTACGCTGAACCGCTAAATCGACAGTCGTACGCGATACGCCTAGGTGCCCTAACAATTTTTATACCTAAAGTGCGGAATGAGACAGCCCTAACCACGGCAATAGGCCTACTAGGGGTAATTAGGGGTAATTGAAACTACGGGGCAAATGTTACTACAGTTTTTATGTCTATGACTGGATGAAGAAAATCATTGTATTGTATTATTTTGTTTTCCTTACCTCAATCAATATTATTATGTGGTAAAGATTTGGAGAACTAATTTATACAAATCCTGTGCTAATTCTTCATTATATATCTAGTCCTACTATGAAAAGATTAACTTTTTCAGATAAAATAAGATTTTCTTCATGCAGTTTAATATTATATTTGATACCACTACTAATATTACTCAGTTAAAGTATATTGTGTCCTAGGTTATAACAAAATTTTTTTTATTATTCTTTCCTCTGGGGTAATTGCAACTATGGGGTAAATACATATAGAGAACTTATATCTGGAAAGTTTAGAGTGTAGAAAGTCAAGTCACAATATACTTTAACTGAGTTAAATTAGTAGTTGTGTCGAATGGACTATTAAACTGCTTTGTTTCTCAACTAGTTAGAAATAAAGACAGCCCTGAACACATAGAACCCCAACAAACAATGAATATTCATAGCCTATTAATTTGTTTACAATTTTCATTAAGCACCATACCTGACCGAGAATACTTTAACACAGAAAGATGTTTTTCAACTACATCTAGAGAATGGCCTTGTTTACTATGAAACTAAATAATTAGATGTAAAAGGAATGTACTTAACTCATTCACAAATTATTAATTGTAACTATATATACGATCGTGAATACACGTCATCCCGAGACAACGTAAAAACAAAAACGTAGTTATAGCCTGAAGATAGTAAACTTAAATAAAATAATGTATTATTGTTTCTGTATTGGAATGCACTAGATTTAAGCATTTATGTGAAACATTGTCTTAAAAACTTTTGAGTTTTTGATTTTTTTTTTACAAGGGTTATTACAACTATGGGGCAAATGCAACTAGACAGTTTTTATTCCTAGGTTCATCTAGTAGTACATAGAGATCGTTGTTTACCTCATAATATAATACTCGGCTTCCCTTATCACATTTCTGTATTTTTTTACTTTTTTTACATGTGTATTTTTTTCTATTTTGTTTTAACGGTTATGTAATTTGTTTGCTTCTTTTTTTTCATATTTATGTCGTCAATTTTATTTCCTGTTGTATTTGTGTTCGCCAAATAAAGTCTTTCTATTCTGTTCTATTCTATTCTATTCTGTTCTGTTCTGTTCTGTTCTGTTCTGTTCTGTTCTGTTCTGTTCTGTTCTGTTCTGTTCTGTTCTGTTCTGTTCTGTTCTGTTCTGTTCTGTTCTGTTCTGTTCTGTTCTGTTCTATTCTATTCTATTCTATTCTATTCTATTCTATTCTATTCTATTCTATTCTATTCTATTCTATTCTATTCTATTCTATTCTATTCTATTCTATTCTATTCTATTCTATTCTATTCTATTCTATTCTATTCTATTCTATTCTATTCTATTCTATTCTATTCTATTCTATTCTATTCTATTCTATTTTCACTCGCATACTACCAGTCGCAACTAGAATTTTTTCGTGTTCTATAGTCAAACATAATATTTCTACGAAGAAGTTTCTTTCCATTCTTTATGAGAAAGAGATTCTCTGAACACTTGTATATTTCCGGAGACATACAACTCAGATATCTCGTATCTGATGAGTTTACGTTACACTTCAATTTTTTTTTAATTGTTGATGGGTTTGCGCTTGATCTCAATCTCACCTGATGGTAAGTGATGATGAGGACTAAGGTGGAGCGCGCTTACCCAGAAGATGCCTATTCACTCTTCCTTTAAAAAGATCCAAATTATACTTGTCGGGAAATACCCAAGCTGGCAGGGAGTTCCATTCCTTAGCAGTTCGCATCATGAAAGAGGAAGTAAAACGCTTCGTGCGAAATCTCACCTGATGGTAAGTGATAATGGGGTCTAAGGTGGAGGACGCTTACCCAGAAGATAATAACTCTTCCTAGTAATTGTATAAACATTACATTCAATAACTACGTAACATTCCGTTATCCGCTGGAAAGACAGACTAGCTTCGATCGTTTTGACGGATAAATAATCCTAAAAAAAAGGAATAAGGCTTGATAAAATTTACTGGACGGACGTGGGATTACGTAGTTGTTTACAAAGGGGGTTTGTGAAGTGAGGGATTGACTTAGCGGACTGAGATTACAGTTAAGTAGAAAGAAAGTAAAAACTCGCAAGGCATCAAATACTTAGGTTTGTGAGTCGTCTCTTCTCTACATATTATAAAACGCTACGTCTCTATATCTGTCTGTCTATTAGTATGCTTATAACTCGAGAACCTCATCATCATCAGCCTGAAAGAGCCCACTGTTGGACATAGGCCTCTCCCAAGGCGCGCCACTGAACCCGATCTTCGGTTCTTCTCATCCAGTAACTGCCAGCCGCTTTACGCAGATCGTCTCTCCATCTAGCCATGGGGCGTCCCACACTACGCTTGCCCAGTCGCGGACTCCACTCGAGAACTCGTTTACCCCAGCGGTGATCGGTTCTCCGACAGATGTGACCAGCCCACTGCCACTTCAACGTTCTAACTTTTTGAGCTATGTCCGAAGACTTTAGTACTCTGGCAGATCACCTTATTTCGAATCCTGTTCGTTGGAGAAACTCCTAGCATAAAATATTAACACAAAATCGTATTAGGAGAGAAGACGGAAATATTTCTCATTTTCTAAAAACTCCTTCCCAGATGTCCCTTAGTCGCCTTGATGACACCCACGGAAGATTGGGGGTGGCCTTATTCTAAGCCGGGAATCACACGGCAAAGCCTTATCCTACTAATATTATAAACGCGAAAGTTTGTAAGTATGGATAGATGTTTGTTACTCTTTCACGTAAAAACTACTGAATGGATTTTAATGAAACTTTACAATAATATAGCTTATACATCAGAATAACACATAGGCTACAATTTATAAAGATATTGTGTGAATTGTCCAAAATATCAAGTAAGTAGGAAAAAATCTACCATCTGCGAGCTATTCTGGCGTACGCTATAAAATTATAATTTTAATGTCGTAATGTTAGTTCTTTTCTACGCCACGCTAATATAAGCTACTCGAAATACTAATCCTGCGCAGACGAAGTCGCGGGCACCAGCTAGTTTATTATATATTTCTTGTTAGGCTTTGCTGACCCCCTTTTTTGTACACGACAGGGTGGAGGGGGGGAGGGGGGGAGGGGGGGGGAGGCTATTGTCATATCGGCACGTGTTTATCATCTTGTTGTAACCTTGTTGATATTTTGCTCCTAATAAATATTTTGACCTAAATCACGTACCACATCAGTGCAAGCATAACAATGTTACGCCATGGGTGTAAACAAAACAACGGAACGACCTCGAAGCACTCAAAAGCAACCAACATTCGGGAGTGGACGTGAAAAGGAATGCTCGGTGCCAGAAGAGACGGAAATACTAGCGCAACCCGCGCGCGTCTCCAGAATGTTCCACACAGCGGCTAAGAGTCACGTCGCGAATCAACGCTAGGGCGTTTCGTGCTATGTCTATAATCGGCTGGATTACAATACAATATAATACAATACACTTTATTGCACAAACAAATACAGTTACACGTTACAAATAGTACAATTTAGGCGGTCTTATCGCTTTAAGCGATTCCTTCCAGACAACCTTTTATTATACACTGGCTTGGGGTTATTTAAGTTTTCGTAGGCAAATGATTAGGAAGTCTACAAGTGAGCGATCTAGTAATTAGTGATTTTATATATTACTAGCAACGACCTCTATGTACTACTAGATGGAGCGTTCCAAACAATCGCTCTGTTCCACGCAAGGAGCCGCCACTCGTTCACATTCACTTTGACACTTGTGCAGTTACTACACAGAACATTTAATTATTTACTAAATATTGACGCTATTTACCCGTAGTATACATATTTAGTAATAATTAAATGTTCAGCGTAGTAACTGCTCAAGTTTCATTGTAAATGTAACCGAGTTGCGGCTCCCGGAGCCGCAGTAGCGTGGAACAGAGCGATTGTTTACAACGCTCCATCTACTAAGTACATAGAGATCGTTAATTACTAGTGGGTCACTGCACACTCCCAACACTCCATACTAGCATCATCATCACCATATCAGCCCTTAGACGTCCACTGTTGGACATAGGCCTTCCCCAATGAACGCCACCACACCCTGTGTTCCGCCTTCCGCAGCCAGCCGCTTCCGGCTACCTTCTTCAGGTCGTCGGTCCACCTGGCGGCGGGGCGTCCCACCCTGCGCGTGCCATACAAGCTAATCGATTTAACCTACTACTATTGGAGCACAAGCCTATCCGTACACTTTTGTGTATGTTTATTTGTGAGTGTTCGAGTAAAATGTGTAGGGCTCGCTGCTGCACCGAGCGCGATCGAAAGAGGGACAACGACATACGTCAACAACATAAATGCTTATCTAACTAAAGCGTCATGCAATCTAGTAGTGCGTATTGCCAGCCGTATGGTCTCTCCGATTTATTTGACCAGCCCACTGCCACTTCAACATACTAACCTTTTGAGCTATGTCGAAGACTTTAGTTCTCTGGCGGATCACCTCATTACGAAGCCTGTCCCTTAGAGAAACTCCGAGCAGAGACTTCACATAAAATATTAACACAAAATCGTATTAGGAGGGAAGACCAACGATCTCTATGTACTACTAGATGGAGCGTGCCATTCAATCACTCTGTGCCACGCAAGGAGCCGCAACTCATTCTAATTCAATTTGAAACTTGTGCAGCTTGGACCTATTAAGGTCCAAGTTATGCAGTTACTAAGCAGAACATTTAATCATTTAATAAATATGGACGCTATTTACCCGTAGCAACAATATTGTGACTGTAACCGAGTTGCGGCTCCTTGCGTGGAAAAGAGCGATTATCTGGAAATCTCCATCTAGTAGTACATAGAGATCGTTGGGGAAGACGGAAATATTTCTCATATTCTAACAACTCGCTTATCAAATTATGTGCAGGGATACTTAATTGATCAAAGGTGAAATTGAATAGGGCTCGCTGAATAAGGATCAAATTGATCAAGGGTCTGGGAGCGACGTCGTAGTTGATTAGATACTGAGTTGATGCCAGCACTGAAATGGTATCGCAAAAGAAGTTCTGCAGAAATCAGACACTCGATGACCATATTTTTTGTACACGAGATAAAGGGTAAAGCTACATATAAAAACGTATAAGAATAAAGATACTAGGAAAAATTCCACGATCTCTATCGTGTATTGACATTATTTAACGGTAGCGTCAATATTTAGTAATAATAAAATGTTCTGCGTAGTAACTGCACAAACTTCAAATAGAATGTGAAAGAGTTGTGGCTACTTGCGTGGAACAGAGCGATTGTTTGAAACGCTCTATCTAGTAGCACATAGAGATCGTTGGAAACATTGAATCTTGTTACTTGATTATAAAAGAAAAGGCTGTTAGGATCATCCTACTATCCTACTAATATTATAAATGTGAACGTTTCAATATTTGGATGTTTCTTACTCAATCACGCTTCAACCACTGGACGGATCGTGATGAAACTAGGCACACGTATAGGTTAGGTCCTGAAATAGGAGATAAGGTAGTTTTTATCCCGAAAAAACATCTCATTTCTACGGGAAATACATAACAATTTGTGTTGTTAAGTTGTCCACGCTTTGTAACCGTGGTACTGTTTTCAAGATGGTACGAAGGTTGTAACATAGGTAAAAGTAACCGTGGCACTACTGTTTTCAAGATGGTACGAAGGTTGTAACCGTGGTACCAAACGCCAGTCGGTTGTACCGTGGTTAGGTAAAAGTAACCGTGGTACTACTGTTTTTAAGATGGTACTAAGGTTCTAACCGTGGTACCACACGCCAGTTGGTTGTACCATGGTTAGGTAAAAGTAACCGTGGTACTACTGTTTTCACGATGGTACGAAGGTTGTAAGCGTGGTACCACACGCCAGTCGGTTGTACCATGGTTAGGTAAAAGTAACCGTGGCACTACTGTTTTCAAGATGGTACGAAGGTTGTAACCGTGGTACCAAACGCCAGTCGGTTGTACCGTGGTTAGGTAAAAGTAACCGTGGTACTACTGTTTTTAAGATGGTACTAAGGTTCTAACCGTGGTACCACACGCCAGTTGGTTGTACCATGGTTAGGTAAAAGTAACCGTGGTACTACTGTTTTCACGATGGTACGAAGGTTGTAAGCGTGGTACCACACGCCAGTCGGTTGTACCATGGTTAGGTAAAAGTAACCGTGGTACTACTGTTTTCAAGATGGTATGAAGGTTGTAACCGTGGTACCACACGCGAGTCGGTTGTACCATGGTTAGGTAAAAGTAACCGTGGTACTACTGTTTTCAAGATGGTACGAAGGTTGTAACCGTGGTACCACACGCCAGTCGGTTGTACCATGGTTAGGTTTTTACCTAACTTTTTTACTTTTGTAACCGTGGCACCACTGGTGGTTCTATCGGGAGTACTACGGTTAAAAAACGAAAGTGATCTTAGGAGCACATTTTGCTTGTTGTGACTGCGGCGTCAATATACTAAGTTTCTACTTTGTTCCAGCGTCACCAACATATTCCTGGTGAACCTGTCTGCTGCTGACCTGCTTGTCACGGGGGTATGCATGCCGATCCAGCTCAGCAAGGCCATCACCCTCGTCTGGTTCTACGGGGAGACAGTCTGCAAGATCGTCAATTATATTCAAGGTAGTTTTGAAAATAGTAACTATGGAATTTTTCTTTACAAAATGTAACCACTTAGTAACTAATCAAATTATTTGCCTATTAGGGAGTTGATATTCAGGGATTTTCAGGGACTTTCTGGGAAGTAGGCTTTGGGGAAAAAGACCACATGGAACGAGCAAAAGTTCGGGGAATTCGACGTAATGAATCGAATCGAGTGGCCACTACTTGTATTATTGTATTCATATACTAGCTGTGCCCGCGGCTCCACTCGGACGTGGATTATAGAGTTATTGTATTTGTTTAAATATGGCTGAAAGTTACGTAGTATTAATATTGTCCCCCATCCCGTTCCCCCTTTTCTCCTGCTCCCGCAACAACCCCGGCAGCATGACCAGGGATAGAACCCGAAGCTCTGGAAGTGGAATGACTCATTTTATCCACAGCACTACGCACGCTCTCTCTAAATAAATCTTTCAATAAATGAATATTTATCGCAATAAATGTAGTACACTGTAAGGTAGGTGGTAAATTATGTTGTATATTCAGCACATTTAGTCATTTCTGACACACAATAATTATGTATAATAATAATGTAATAGTAATTTGAGATTATTTATAAAAAATTTCGTAAGTATTTTTACAATATGTCAGACTATCCAAACATGGTACCTATTGTTAAAACTAAAAGTAAAGAAATTCACGAACTAACGTGATAGATAATACTAAGGTTGGCTTGATATTATGGATGTCTTATCTTATTAGGGGGGCAGGAAGACATAGAGGACATTTCGACTTTTCAGGATCTTTTGTGATTTGGTGGTCTTCACGTATCCAAGTTTCCTTACGATGTTTTCCTTCACCGAAAAGACTGTGGTATTTATAAATAAACCGTACTTAAATTTGTAAAAACTCATTGGCACGGACGGGGTTTGTTGTACCAGGACCTCATGAACTGAAGGCGAGTGTACAATGTACGATACCAACTGCTCTCTACATATTATTGGTTACCTACGAAAGGAGGTCAATCATGACATACTGCTTGCATAATGTTTGCTAAGGGAATTAATATGCTACCATGAGCACTTAAATATTGAGAGGTCGTTAAATGGGCTATGAGAGGCACTTAGCACTGTTAATTAACGACTCTTTAGGTTAAGTTGAAGGGTATGATATAAGGAAAGGGATATGTCTCCATTGATAATAAAATAAATAGATTGCAATGATGCAGAACATCCTAGTTTATGAATGGGGTTGATCTACATACGAACGCTTGCATTCGCAATATGGTTGTTGACTGACAGATCACAGAGTTGAAAATTTCGAAAAAAAAAACTTTAAAAAAATCGAGCATAAACAAAACGAATCTGTTTATATAACGGTTAAAACCCACGGTTTCTACTTTTAATACACTTAAGGTAACACTGGTAGATGATAAATTAATATACAGGATGTTACTTTGCATTCTTGCCATATTTACAGAGGTAACTATATTACTGATACTAAACACAAATCAATAAAAAAAATCATGACGTAATTTTTTTATTTTTGGTTTGGCGTATTTTATTTTATCGACAATCTGTTAAGCACACCACTAATTATCGTAATGCATGCACATCACTTTTATCATTCGTAAGATCACGACATGACATAGACTCTTTATGCTAATCTTGTCTCTTTATTCAATGATATTATTTGATTGTCAACTGCTGTCATTATTCTCAAAAATATTGTTGTAAAAATGACTGAAGCGTATTCAAATATTTAATTAGTAGAAATGGTGCGCTTGGACGCAATAAGTGGTAACAGTTTGCGACAAGCCGTAGAAATATTTGTGGAAATGTTTCCTAACCAACCGAGGCCGACCCGTCAGGTGATGCTTGCAGAGACTTAGAGAGCATGTCACGCAGAGACTTAGAGACCATCGCCGGTTCCACGCTCAAGCTCGAGGCAGCGTAGGACTCTCAGTCGAATTGCAAGAGTCAATTCTCGAGTACCTTGAAAGAGAGCCTCGTGCCAGTACCCGGGAAGCAGGCCGTTACTTCGGTGTGAGCCACAAGATAGTGTGGAAACTTTTGAAAAGTGAATAACAACGTTCGTTTCACTTTCGGAAGGTCCAAGATCTGCTCCCTCAAGATAACGCCTCACGGAGTACATTTTGTCGCTGGCTACTGGACAACCGACATGTCAACATCTTGTGGACTGACGAAAGCCGGTTTACGAGAGTTGGAATTTTTAATATCCATAATGAGCACTGGTGGACTCATCGTGATCACAATCCTCGAAAAATTAAGCGAGACTCGTTTCAACACCGCTTTAGTCTCAATCGACGGGAATTTACTGGGCTCTTATTTCATCCACCACGGTTTCCGGACTATTCCTCCGATGGACTATTATTTTTGGAGTGACGTGAAACGCTTGGTATACTCAGAGGAGATAGACAGTGTGTAATGTGTTACGCGAAAGGATTGTTTCAGCGTTCGAAACAGTGAAACAAAACGTTTATGTGTTGCGAAAACTAAAGCGAAATTCGCTTCGCCGTGCTAGACTGTGTCTTCATCAAAACGGAGGACATTTTGAACAATTGCTTCGCAGCACGTAAATTTTGTAAGTAGGAACTTGTAAATAACCAATTAATTGTACATTTACAAATTAAAAATTATAATTTTTAAATCTTATTAGATGATTTTAGCTTTTTAACTAGGTACGCCAAAAATACCTAATTTATTACTTTGCAAAGAAATGGACAACAATGTAATGATATTAAATTAGGCATTGTTGGCGGTAAAGTAGGAAGGAAAATCTGAAATCAATTCATTTACACGCCAGGCCTGGCCACGCCCACATTGGTTTATTCCTATTGCGCCTGTTGAACGTGCGAGAAAAAATTGGTTTATTCCTATGTGTACTGCAAAACAAAGTTTACTAAAAACTTAGGGTGCTTTATTTATGAGAGTCTCTAGTTTATCTAAAATAATAGGTAATGTTCTCTACTATTAGCTCTGTGAATATGGCAAGAATGCAAAGTAGCACCGTGTATAGATACAGATAGCTGACATTAAAATGCCACGCAGCTTAATTTTATAATGTAGAAACTGGTCGATCTTTGCATTGTTTTTCCAGAAGACGCTATGCGCCAGCCATGTGTGAAATAGATATAAAAAAAATGTCCCAAAGATAAGAAATAAATGAGTATGAGTAATAGTGAAAGTGTATGTTTGTATGTATTTGATACCTAAACACAATTTGTAACATTAAACCTATTCACTTAATCAATCTGCTGTAAAACTCGATTGGGAAACAAAATACCATTTGAAAGACGATGAGATATTAAAAGTAAAAAACCATTGATTTTCAACAGGTTGCTTTTATTGTCGTTTCTTAAAGTTCATTTTCATAGAAAAAAAACGAATGAAACAATTAAAAACCAGGATACTTGAAAGAATATTAATATCGGCTACGCGCTCTTCTGAATCGCGCGAGCGTTCGGCTGCAAAGTGCGTGCGTCGCGCTATACAGTAAAGTTCAACCTTTAGAAAAAAAGCAAAAGGTGCGTCACCCACAACATGCGGGGTCAGTCAATTAACTTTTTATTTTATAATATTTCGGATAGTATGTTTATAATATTATTAATTTCATATTTCAAAAGCTGTCTAGCGCTACAGCGAACATCCCTGATGCTCTACAGAAGCGAGGAAACTTCAACAGCACCCTGAATGCATTATATTGTACACGGAGGGCGATATAAGATTTTTGAGTATAGCTAGTCCAATGACTGCACATATACAAAGATGTACAAAATACTCTAAACTTTTTCTATTAATTTAGGTTAGTTGTATTAGGAGATGGTAAACCCCCACTTACTACGAACACCTGCCCGCAGATCTACGTAACGAGACCAATGACGACTGAAAAACCTTTTGTTGGAAAATGAATATTATTCCATTATTTCTAAAAAAATTAAGTTGGTGGGCATTTCCTCTGACGTTTAATTTAATTTGTGATAATTTAATACCAAGTGTATTTTTATTTTAATATTATATACTGGTAAAAGAGGTAAAGGTCGACAAATAAAACGTTGGGAAGATGACCTTAAAAGAACTGCCGGTCCAGAATGGATCAGAAATGCAAGAGACAGAGATAGGTGGAAGTCTTTGGAGGAGGCCTTTGTCGAAGGACAAGCTGTTATTTGATAAACCGATCATCATTAATAAAATGTAATACTTAGTATTTATGTCAAATTATGGTTTAACAGTAATAAAGGCTTATTATTATATACTGACATAAACAGTATGTTATATACTATGACATTATTTGAATTGTTTACATTATTTTGTATATTATTTTATTTTATGACGCTCCCTTTTACCATATTAGAATGACATGTAAAATTGATTTTTTAAGATGTAAAAGTGAAATAAATAAATCTAATCTAATCTAAATATAAGTTAAAATCTCCTTTCTCGAAGTTTCCCTTCATTTTCTCGAATAGAAGTAATCTTAACCAAACTTTCCCTCAAAACGTTCATTCACAAAGTTTTTGAAGTTAGCACGACCGTTTGAGCTAACCTTGAAGATAAGACCTCTGAGTATCTAAACTTAGAAACTATCCTTACGTGGAAAGTTTGGCAGTTACACTAAAATGTGTCGTTACGTTACGCTTACGACGTTACGTACGTTACGTACAGTTACGTTAACAGTATACGACAACGACTGTTCGTAATCTCTATTGTTGGCCGGAAATGAGGCTGTAAATTCGCAAGTGACGACATTACTCATAAAACCCTCCATAGTCTTTGTAGAAACGCAATAATGCGTCATAGCGAGCCGGGTACTGCCTTGTATTGTGATATTGGATTCATCATCAGGTTATTTTTGTCTCCACTGCAGGAGCACAACCCTCTCTCATCTGCCGGAGACAGACGGAGGATTTGGCCTACACTCCCCGGGCTGGCCAGACGGGTTGGGGAGGCCTGATTGATGTTTTATAATGTATTCCCTTAGTCGCCTTGTACGACATCCACGGGAAGAGTTGGAGTGCTCCTATTCTACTCTACAGGAAACCAAACGGTAAACACGGGTATTGGATTCGGTTACATCAAATTAACAAAAAAAAGATATTTTTTATTTAAATTTAAAATCAACTAACATCCTACTAATATTATAAATGCGAATGTTTGGATGTTTGTTACTCAATCACGCTTTCAACCACTGGACGGATCGGAATGAAACTTGACGACATCTCATTCCTACGGGAACCCAAATTAATTGATATAAATATCATTTTTGAAGTTTTTGAGGACGTTGATTACGAAAATGATATCTATTTTGCAATTCAAGGTGTGTAAATATCGATACCTACGCGGACTAAGTCGCGGGCGAAAGCTAGTAGTATATACACATAATTTAATTTGAATAACTCGCTGTCATAGGGTTAAGCTACACCAACTCGCGAGCTTTAGCATTATGCAGGTTGATAGATAGGTCATAGCATCATTAGGCACTAAAACGCGCGTTTATCTGAATAAAGCGCTAGATCTTTCTTCCAGGGTTGTGCGGTTTAATAAAGGTAGGAAAATAGTAGGGCATACCCATACATAAATAAATAGATAAAATACATAAATATATACATTTAAAAATATATAGAATAACGTATTTCACAATGTGATTGATAACGACTAAGTTCTAAAATAAAGAAAATAGAGGAGATATAAATGTTATTAAGTATTACTATATTCAGAATCCGAATTCCAGTTATCAGATTTGGAATTTTTTCTACAAATTATGCAAAATTTTCTATCGCTAGTGAAATGAAATTAGTTGGTATGATGGTTTACTTGGAAAAAACTGTAACTCTTATTCTGAAATTGGTAAAAAGTATATTTTCAAAATATATATTAAGGATAAAGTTTAGAATTGGGGCACCTGCTTCTACTGTTAGAATGCGAATTTTATACCAAAGCGGATGTAAAAATTTTGTATAATTGTACAAAAAAAGGTCCTCTAACTGAAATTCAGATTCTGAAATAAGTAAAAACAAATTTGACTTGATTTTTTTTTGTGATTTTCACCGAAGTATTTCAAAGTCTATTGGTAATTGTTTAGAACTGTATGTCTTTTGATGCTGTAAAATTAATCAATATTATTAACTTCCATGCCGTGTGGTTTCCGGTAGAGTAGAATAGGACCACTCCAACTCTTCCCGTGGATGTCGTACAAGGCGACCAAGGGAATACATTATAAAACATCAATCAGGCCTCCCCAACCCGTCTGGCCAGCGCGGGGAGTGTAGGCCAAATCCTCCGTCTGTCTCCGGCAGATGAGAGAGGGTTGTGCTCCTGCAGTGGAGACAAAAATAACCTGATGATGATGATGATGATTAACTTCCATTTTTTTATTTATAATACAGTATTTTAAAGGAGCCGAGTCTTATTCTACTATCTTATGAAAACAATAAAGCCTTGTACTGTATGAAGTATGCAATGAAATGTATGGCTTGATCCATCTTTTATTGGAGTGTGGTTGGAATGAAAGCTTCTGAAAGCAATATGTTGGAGATAAGTATGTCGTAATAGCTCCCTTTGTCTAATATTACAAAAGATATCTTAGACTTAGGTTATTTCTTAGACAGAGATCGAAATAAGCGTTGATTTTTATTTAGTGTCTGATATTATATTTCTTAAAAGTCAATAGCTCAAGAAAGGCTTTGTTCTACTACTTACCAAAGTTTAAATAAATAAAATAAAAAAAGCATTTTATTCCTGACTCATGCATGCATACATTAATTGATAAATTTATTAAATTATATTGTAATAGTATGTTGAACCTTAATACAAATTAAGAATAACAATATACTAATTACAAAAATGGAAATGAAGGCCCTACAGATAAAATATCTCCTCCAGCTCTGCAGAGTTTTAAACGGTGCTGCGTTACCCCTTTGAATTTCCAGGCTGATGCGGCTCATAAAAAAGGATCTGGCTCGACGGTCGCCGGACTTTTCTTGCAGAAGTTTGCCTATGGTCGATGCAAACTTCTTAGCTTCCGGAGCCCAAGCGTCAAGTGTCTCTACCGCAAAAACTCAAAGTGATCACGCAGGGAGAAATATTTTTGAATTTTAAGATGGGCCGCTCGAGACGCGGCCGCTCCGGCAGACCAGGAGGAGATGGAAATATAGCTCGGCGCCTCCTCTAGCTTCCATTCTTCCGCTTCCATTCTTGTCTGTCCCGGGCCACTGCACTCCACGTGGGTCCCTCAGTTCATCCTCGCATCACCTGCGTGGTATGCCTCTGTTCCTAATCCCATCTCTCGGGTACCAGTTTGTGAGGTCATTGCACCATTTTCCAGTTGGTCCCTGAGCAAATGACCTGCCCTGTCCATTTTTTTGTTGATATCTGTAATTTTGGTGGTTTTTCGAATTTCGGAAGCTCTTTTTCGGTCGTTCAACTTTTATCCCATTATACTTTTCTCTATGGCTCGTTGGCAGCTCCGGAGTTTTTCTCTATGCGTCTTGGTGAGTGCCCATGTTTCACAGCCATATATTATACAGGGCAGTACATAGGAATCAAGCATCTTTCTTTTAATCGCCATCCCTAAATCCTTGCTTTTCATAATTTCTTTCAGTGACCAATACTTTCCATCCCTTTGCTATTCTTTTGTTTATTACTTACCAAAGTTAGTAAGTAAAACAAAAAACACAAAAATATGAGACTAATTATCCTGTTTCTTTTACATAATCCAATATTTCTGGATATTTTTCGACATATTAATTTAAGACTAAAAGATTAGTACACTTTAGCAAGCCTGTCCCACTCCGCACTTTGGATATAAAAATATACCTATGCAGCGCGGCCCCGATTTCGGGGCCAATCGGTCGGATGTCGCGAGAGCGTGACGCATTTGACTAAACGGACTTTAAGTCTTGCGCTGCTCCACAATCCGAAAGCGTAGGTACCAGCCCTGGGCGAATGACTGTTTACAAAATAGTGTCCAATTGTTTCCACCATTTGAAACTCTAGTGTAGGAGCACCATATTATAATAGACTTCGTTCGCGCAAATTATTATGTATTTCCCGTAGGAATGCGATGTTTTTTTGGGATAAAAACTATTCTATGTCCTATTCCAGGACCTAACCTATATGTGTGCCAAGTTTCATCACGATGGTTCACTATTTTGGCTATAATGGCTTACACATAAGATATAGATATATACTGTGGCGGGCTTTTTTGTAGGACTATTTAAGATAAACATTTCTATCATACATTTCATATGTGTTACTTTAGCGTGTTTGGCAGCGCACGCCAGAATAGCTCGCAGATGGTAGATTTTTTCTTACTTACGTGATATTTTGGACAATTCACACAATATCTTTAAAAATTTTAGCCTATGTGTTAATCTGATGTATAAGCTATATTCGTGTAAAGTTTCATTAAAATCCATTCGGTACTTTTTACGGGAAAGAGTAACAAACATCCATCCATGCTTACAAACTTTCGCGTTTATAATATTAGTAGGATTGTGATATATACTTATCCTGCTGACTTTTGTTCGCTATAAATATATATGGTTTATGTTCATAATAATGATAATTTGTTTTTGTCGAACAGGCGTAGCAGTTGCAGCAAGCGTGTTTACCCTGACCACGATGTCCGTGGACCGCTGGCTGTCGATATCCCCCGAGCCCCGCATGCGCCCCCCGGGCCGGAAGCAAGCCGTTATGC
Organism: Esperia sulphurella; assembly: GCA_947086405.1. Taxonomy (NCBI): domain Eukaryota; kingdom Metazoa; phylum Arthropoda; class Insecta; order Lepidoptera; family Oecophoridae; genus Esperia; species Esperia sulphurella. Next base: position 981,852 of record OX352264.1, on the reverse strand, counting down.
TGTTGACCCTCCTCTGGATCGCCGCGATGCTCATCTTCATACCGCTGGTGATGGTCGCGAGCGTCAGGAGAGAAACAGTGCCTATCATTGCTAAGGCTTATAAGAATATTTCGGTAAGTCTTCTTTATTTCTATTTCAAGCAAACTTTAGCTCCTCGTTGAGTTGGTCATTGGACATTTGCAGAATTTGTACAAGTTGGTCCCGGTGTAGATGTTTTGTGAATTTGTCCTTGGCTAAATCCCCTCAAACAGGAGAAAATCCTAGTTTGGCAATAGATATAAAATGTATATGTAGGCGGTCATCAAAAATAACGTAAAATAAATCAACTGTTTGAAGAATAGTGGAAACTATTATTTGTAATTAATAGTTTAATCTGCTGCCTACGCTAGTATTATATACTAGCTGTGCCCGCGGCTCCGTTCGCGTGAACTACAGAATACGCTCCCATCCCGCTCCTGCTCCCGCTTCCGCATCCGCTTCCGCTCCCTCTCCCTCTCCCTCTCCCTCTCCCTCTCCCGCTGCCGCTTCCGCGCAATCTGAATAGTACGGAAATACTATTATGTGCAATATGTTGCATATTAACCTTACCTACTAATGTATTTGAAAACTAAAAATGTCTATAACTTTTGATTGAGTTAGCCGATTGCGATGAAATAAAGACCAAATGTTAAGTTAAGTTAAGCCCCATGTTTTTGTGAAAAATCCATCAAAATCTGTTCAGTAGTTTTTTAGTGATGCGTGCACAAACTCACAGACAAACAGACAAAAATTCCAAAAATGATTGAAATGTGTTGTATTACTTATCCTTAGACCCCTAAATATTTTTTTTTGCAAATATCTTCAATGTACAGACACGCGATATTTACGATTTTATTTATAAGATTTGAAAATGTGGTAATAAACTAAGACAATTGGTGTTTTGCCGTAATGCAAAAATATCACTAAGATGGTAAATTAGATCGGTATTCATATTAAACTGTAAGTTCTACCATGGAACGTTCAGTATTACTAACAATGTATCAGGACGCTGATCTTGTCCCTGAATTGTATACTGTGTTACTCATTACCATGCTGGTTCATTGTGGGAATCTAGTCATACATCAGTTTCCTGTTAATTCTTATGTTTGGCACCTAGTCGTTATTTAAATGGTATACCCGATAAATTGTTTAGAATTCCTATTAAATCGAGAAGTAAATTTCTCTCAGTGTAATTATCATTTTCTTTCATAACTGACGTAATATTTTTAAATATACTCAATAGAAAATTTAGACAAGCCATTTACTTTTAACCGGGTCGAAATCCGGCGTAAACTATTTTACTTTAGATGGTTCTACCTTTATAATTTATCTCAACTGTCCTTCCCCTTACCGGTTTAATTACGCAGGGAGGCAGGTCTTATATTTGTGCGTGTCTTTATCGCCTCACCTTTTCCGTTTCTACCGAAATACCTTTATTTATTTCTCTTTTTCCCTCCTGAGTGTTCTCATTACGTTTATTTATTCTCATGAACACTCTCGCTCGATAACAAGTAGCTTATAAAAGACTTTGAATCAAGCGTACCTGATCTGCTTCGCGCGTTTATTCACAAATTCTCACAATGAGAGGTTAAAGAATAAATTTGAATATTTAGAGGTGGTAAGGACGTCGAGCTTCTCCGTGACTTTTGGTAGAAAGGTTTATTATAAGTCATACTTACTTTCAATGTTTGATTACTTACTGACAGAGGCATACTAGTGATTGCTAGGTAGCTAATTAAACTATATTATTAAGTAATCAGTAATCAGTAAACTTTATTGCATTCCATGGTGTTAATAAAAAGACAGAGTTCTCATGGACCCATTTGGGCACAGCAAGTAGGAGAGAGGAGGACCAACAGTATTGTCGACGTTATCAAGTTGTTTATCGTTATATACATTATGTACATAATATTCATAAATGTACTCGTATTATGTATTATTTGTATAAATATTCTTTATATTTCATTTGTTGCATATCTGTTTGTTATCTAATTTTATCATAATTTATCGTTTAGGTATTCATTTAATGTGTAGTAGCTTTTGGAAATCAATAGCTGTCTCAGGCATTTGTTAAATATCTTATTGTTAGTTTCTTCTTTTATTAGCATAGAACAAAAGTATAGTAATACAAATTGTTCTATGCTCTTCTCATCTAGTCACTGCCAGCCGCCTTACACAGATCGTCGCTCCATATAGGCAGGGGCGTCCCACTCTACGCCTGCCCAGTCGCGATCTCCACTCGAGAACTCGTTTACCCCAACAGCAGTCTGTTCCCCGACAGACTAGCGTTGTGTCGAAGACTTTAGTTCTCTGGCGCATCGCATAGCTCTTTCCATAGACCGCTGAGCGACTTTGAGTTTTCGGACTAGTCTCCGAAAGCCGAAAATTGTAGACTGATAGTCAGTCTACACTTTTCGGCGCCGTAGGTCGTTACGGGTGGACGCACTATTTGAAGAATTTTGTCTTAAATCACTGTTCGAAAACTTAAGGTCGCTCAGCGGGCTATGGAAAGAGCGATGCCCGGAGTTTCTCTAAGAGACAGGATCCGAAATGAGGTGATCCGCCAGAGAACTAAAGTCTTCGACATAGGTAAAAAAGTTAGTACGCTGAAGTGCCAGTGGGCTGGTCACATCTGTCGGAGAACCGATTACCGCTGGGCAAGCGTAGTGTGGGACGCCCCCTGGCTAGATGGAGCGACCATCCTGCGTAAGGCGGCTGGCAGTGACTGGATGAGAAGAACCGAAGATCGGGTTCAGTGGCGTACCTTGGGAGAAGCCTATGTCCAACAGTGGACTCTTTCGGGCTGATGATGACTGTTGTATACGCGACGAGAAAATATGTCGTAACTGCCCAAATACTGCCCAGCCTAGACTATCCACCCAATAACTCGTTTTCCCCAACTTTAATCTGAAACTGCCACTTCAACGTACTTACCTTTAAAATCGAAGACTTTAGTTCGTTGGCGGAACATATCTCCCTACTCACGCCACTTACAGTTACACCAAGTCTTTTACCGTACAAGCAGCGAGGCTCTGGAAGCAACACCCTGTCCACGTTCGAAAGTCCCCCTCCCTGGTGTCCTTTAAAAACAACTTAAAAAAGTACTATGGGTTCAATACCGAAGCTTTGAGCTGACTTATATTACAGTATATAAACTACTAATAAGTATTTATTGGGATATATAATGTAGTAGTATATATGAAAATAATATATATATATATATATATATATCTTATATATTTATATGTTATGTGTATGAATTTCGTTTTTATGTATATATAGATATTTGTATCATTCACTTATTCGTGTATCGTATGTATATATTGTTCGTTTATGTTTATGTAATATGTATTTTAAAATTTTATTAAAAGTAGGTACATTTCTTTATCAAATTTGGTACAAAACGCATTATACTTGTCCTTTCGGTTACTCTAAGGTTGACTGGAAGAGATCTCTAAGTGGGATAAGTCCGCCTTTGTACACAGTTTAATTCCTATTTCATTATTGTTGTTGTTGTTATTTTTGGTACAATAAAGCGTTTACATACATACATACATATAACATCATCGTCCATAACTCGAAAAGTCTATGATGCAGGTACATCTTTTCCATTCCTATGATATTTATGTTCCTGCCTCGAAAAATATCTCTGCTATGAAAACAATAAGAAAATCGTAAATGAAACGACCCTTTTTCAATTTGTGTCTCGTTACCTATGGTTTCCGATGTATAAACTTTCTGGACCCAAGAATATTTCTGTTATAAATTATAGTAGACTTCAAAGCGATTTCTATTTGAATAAAAACTCTTCAATGCTAATTGGGTTAAAGTAGAGTTATTTTGTGGGATCAAACGGCCCTTTGATACATTTGAGATGTAAAGGTACTAGTACTTTTGAAGATGAACAATCCTATCCCTGGCCTTCCTTTGTAAGTTCCGATATTAGGTTTCAATGTGTGGTTATTTAATGTATTCCAATGTTTTCTTTATTATTAATATTCTTCCTTAGCTGTGCGCTTGATCCGCTCACGTGGACCACAGATTTAATGATGTTTTTATTATTTCCCGCTTCAGCTCCCGCTCCCGCTTCCGCTCTCCTCCAGCTCCAGCTCCAGCTCCAGCTCCAGCTCCAGCTCCAGCTCCAGCTCCAGCTCCAGCTCCAGCTCCAGCTCCAGCTCCAGCTCCAGCTCCAGCTCCAGCTCCAGCTCCAGCTCCAGCTCCAGCTCCAGCTCCAGCTCCAGCTCCAGCTCCAGCTCCAGCTCCAGCTCCAGCTCCAGCTCCAGCTCCAGCTCCAGCTCCAGCTCCAGCTCCAGGTCCAGCTCCAGCTCCAGCTCCAGATCCAGCTCCAGCTCCAGCTCCAGCTCCAGCTCCAGCTCCAGCTCCAGCTCCAGCTCCAGCTCCAGCTCCAGCTCCAGCTCCAGCTCCAGCTCCAGCTCCAGCTCCAGCTCCAGCTCCAGCTCCAGCTCCAGCTCCAGCTCCAGCTCCAGCTCCAGGTCCAGCTCCAGCTCCAGCTCCAGATCCAGCTCCAGCTCCAGCTCCAGCTCCAGCTCCAGCTCCAGCTCCAGCTCCAGCTCCAGCTCCAGCTCCAGCTCCAGCTCCAGCTCCAGCTCCAGCTCCAGCTCCAGCTCCAGCTCCAGCTCCAGCTCCCGCTCCCGCTCCCGCTCCCGCTACAGCTCCCGATTCCACTCCCGCTACCTCTTATTATGGCTCCAAATGCAGTCCTACCTAACTCATCGCAATCTAATTTCGCCGAGCATTACACTACTTTGTTGTATACTAATGTAATGCATGAGAATTTTTGAAAACTATAAATATAAGAAGAGGATATAAGAGGCAGTGAGAGAAAAAGCAGATCTAAGACTCTTTTCTATATGTCAGTCCAAGATACTTTTCTATGCGATTTGCCATCATGAATCTAATTATAGAAAACTGTCTCATATAGTTCGAAAACAGGCGATGGAAAGCCGTTTTGTGACATTAGATTGCGCAAAGTGGCGATAAATCATCTCTGCCTACCCGTCTGGGATCAAGGCGTGAGCATTATGTTTGTACGTATCATATATTATAGGTTTTTAATTTTGTAAAAGAATTGGTGAATCTGCCTGCATCAAGGTAGAAAAAAATACACTTGGAATAAGACTTCTTGTTCGCTTTCGCGTTCGCAAGGTGTGACGCCCCGCTGTCAGATGGACCGACGACCTTAAGAAGGTGGCCGGAAGCAACTGTAGTGGTATTCTCTAAATTACAAATTCATGTGCGAGTCTCACTCAAGTGGCTTCGCTCACTTTGACACCTAATCCATTGGTAATTCTGTAAATGTTTGCAGAACGCCAAAGAATTAAGTTTCGAAACGACCTCGATGTAAGGTACCTCCTGCATTAGATGGGACTGTCAGAGACTGTCAATTGTAGAGCCAGTGGACAGCGAAACGGTGAGGCACCTGCTGTGTGAATGAAATGCACTAGCTGCAAAGCAAAAATGAGTGTCCTGGGTGTGGCTTACCCTGAACCCAAGGACTACCAGGCTTCTGCCCCTTAGCTGCATAATAGATTTTATGCAGCGAACTGTGGGGAATGGAAGTACAGTATAAACAAAGGGGTTGACACAAAAGATCCCACAGGGTCGGCGTGTCGTCGGGTACACCCGGCCCCCTATCTTAAGATGAGAAGTTTAAAGTGAGTAAAGTCGCTTGAGGGAGACTCGCACGTGAGTTTCTATTTTAGAGAATAGCACTACCGGATGACGAGAGCAGAGGAACTCGTGTGGTGGAATTTATTGTAGAAAACCTATTATTTTCAGCAGTGGACGTTTATGGGCCCATATAATGATGGTTTGCACGAATAAAAACAACATTTTCTTCCTGTCAGTTTTCATTGAAGCATTAAATTCGAGGGATTAGGAGGATAAACTCTGAAGGGAGTTAGAACAAATATTTCTTCTGAGATCGTCAAAGTAGAAAACCTAATAATCTACGACAGGTAATAAAATGTTTTATGATTTTTTTTACGGCTTGGTAAAAATTCATACCGATCATTGAATGAATTCCTCCTGTGGCATAATTAAACAAAAGAATACTAAATATTACTACGTTTAACGTCCTCCGCAAATTAGAGCACGGCTGGAAGTATGCGCTATTATAATTTAGACGGTGTAGAAGACACACCAACGACGCATTCCATAAAATAAAATCTTAAAGCTAAATCAATAAAACTTAAAAACTAAATTATTAAAAAAGAAATATTATGTTTGGATGCCGTGTGGTTTCCAGTAGAGTATAATAGGACCACTCCAACTCTTCCCGTGGATGTCGTACAAGGCGGCTAAGGGAATACATTATAAAATATCAATCAGGCCTCCCCAACCCGTCTGGCCAGCGCGGGGAGTGAAGGCCAAATCCTCCGTCTGTCTCCGGCAGATGAGAGAGGGTTGTGCTCCTGCAGTGGAGACAAAAATAACCTGATGATGATGTTTACTTAACTTATATACTAATCTACTTACCTTATGTACTAACCTGGTAGCTCTGCGGAGCTGCACGTCACCGTAGGTACTTGATGTCTGAAATAAATAAAATTACTTACAAACGCAAAGGATGTTCGTGCTTATTATCTGTCTCGTGTCGAATTTACTAGTATATTTTGCTCGTCGCGCGCAGCGACTCCCAGTCCCCGCCACACCGTTATCAGATGCGCACACGCAACTTTGGCGTTATATTTTCAATCATAATTCGGACTTTTCATTATAATCACACCCCCCAGTACTCAACTTATTAATTTCTAAGTTTTTACCATCACCTATCCCCTACTTGTTGTTGACGTATTACACTACGACTAGTGCTTATCTAGTGGTAATCAGTTCGCTTGTATGGTGACTAAACTTTCTATATCTTAAAACGCAACAACGCAAAGCCGTCAGATGGGCTGACGACATGAAGAAGGTAGCCGGAAGCGACTGGATGCGGAGGGCGGAGGACCGGGTGTGATGGCGTTCATTGGGGAAGGCCTATGTCCAGCAGTGGACGTCTAAAGGCTGACATGATGATCCGCATCCAGACGCTTCCGGCCATCTTCTTTAGGTCGTCCCACCCTGCGCGTGCCAATCCGTGGTCTCCACTCCAGAACTCGTCTGCCCCAACGGCCGTCGGTTCCGCGACAGATGTGGCCCGCCCACTGCCACTTCAGCTTGCTAATCCTTTCGGCTATGTCGGTCACCTTCGTTCTTCGTCGGATCTCTTCATTACGAATCATATCCTTCAAAGAAACCCCGAGATAGCCCTCTCCATAGCTCGCTGAGCGACTTGAAACTTGTGGATCAGGCCAATCGTCAGTGTCCACGTTTATTCATTGGGGTGGTTTGCCCATAGTGCCCACGCTGGGCAGACGTGTTGGCCATAGCAGTACTAGGCTTCGCATAAATATACAGCGCCGTATGTTCATCATCAGGTTATTTTTGTCTCCACTGCAGGAGCACAACCCTCTCTCATCTGCCGGAGACAGACGGAGGATTTGGCCTACACTCCCCGCGCTGGCCAGACGGGTTGGGGAGGCCTGATTGACGTTTTATAATGTATTCCCTTAGTCGCCTTGTACGACATCCACGGGAAGAGTTGGAGTGGTCCTATTCTACTCTACCGGAAACCACACGGCAACCGTACGGCCAAACGGCCGTATGTTCGTCGCAAGTATATTAATGACACTACCAGATTCCGACCCAACGAGGCTTGATATGATATGGTTAAAGGACGAGTTCCATTTCTTCCAAATTACTAAGTAATGTTTTTATTAGTCACAGAATTACACAGGTACAGAATGTAATCATCGTGAGATAGGAGGCGATGTAGATAGGGTTGCCATTCGTCCGGATTTCCCCGGATTTGTCCTAGATTTGTAACCCGGACGGGTTACATTTGTAGTCCGGGTTTTAAAGTTTTCAATGAAAAGTTCGTCATCATCATCATCAGGTTATTTTTGTCTCCACTGCAGGAGCACAATCCTCAGCCGGAGACAGATGGAGGATTTGGCCTACGCTCCCCGCGCTGGCCAGACGGGTTGGGGAGGCCTGAATGATGTTTTATAATGTATTCCCTTAGTCGCCTTGTACGACATCCACGGGAAGAGTTGGAGTGGTCCTATTCTACTCTACCGGAAACCACAAGGCATCACAATGAAATGTTGATTTATAACAATTAAAACTATTTTTTAATTTACTGAGTAACTTAGACTATAGACATGTCCTGGTTGTAAGCTTGCCGGGGTTTTTGACAGATATTAGAGATGGCAATCCTGAAGGAAACATTAATATATTTTTAAAGGCAAGTAACACTGTATGTATGTATGTAAACGCTTTATTGTACCAAAAATAACAACAATAATAAAATAGGAATTAAACTGTGTACAAAGGCGGACTTATCGCACTTAGGGATCTCTTCCAGTGAACCTTAGAGTAACCGAAAGGACAAGTTTAATGCGTTTAGTACAAAATTTGATAAAGAAATGTACTGTATTCAAAAATCTTGTATAGTTCTGGCTTGGTTACTGGACTGGAGCGCCCGAGGTCGTGGGTAAATTTTTTTTTTCAGGGGTGTATGGGTAAAGAACTCGATTTCACCCAAATGTCCGGGGTTTTTAAGTTCTTGTCCGGCGTTGGCAATTTTGGTGAGGGCAACCCTAGATGTAGAGGCAAATCTCTCCAGTCGTAATCGAGTCCCTTGGGTCTTTCTCTCTGGGTAATTTTGATAAAGCCGTAGATGAGAGAGTTTGATGATTCTCGAGCTCCGTACCAAGGGTTCTCATATATTGAAGTAAGCTACGAATTTGTTTTGATTATTTCAGTATTATCGTGATCCAGCTATACCCAAAAGTCTTTCAGCGCCCTGCGCGTACAGTATAATAACGTCTTCAGGATGCTGTTGGGGCTGCCCCGCTTTTGCAGCGCGTCCGGTATGTTCGCGGAAGCGCGTACCGACGGCTTTCAAGCTATAATGCGGAAAAAAACGGCTTCACTAATATCCAGAGTGAGGAGCAGCACCAACGGCATTTTAGGCGTTATAGCGGGCAAGTTTCAGTGCCCTGTCATGCAGCACTGTCGGCGGGTTCTGGTAGGACTGGGTGACAAACTCGCCCTGCCAGAGCCACGCTTGCGGTAGATTATATGTTCTTTTTGTTTTTTGTATTTTATTTTCTTTGTTCTGAAATGAAACTTGTGCAGTTACTACGCACAACATTTAATTATTACTAAATATTGACGCTACGGTTAAATAATGTCAATATTTAGTAAATAATTAAATGTTCTGAGTAGTAACTGCACAAGTTTCAAATTGAATGTGAAAGAGTTGTGGCTACTTGCGTGGAACAGAGTGATTGTTTGGAACGCTCCATCTAGTAGTACATAGAGATTACAGTCATTAATAGCAACAGGTTCTGGGTTTTCAACAATAGTTTTAAAAGCCTACCGTCTAATATCATGACAGTCTCGTTGGCCTTGTAATTATTTTGACTTGTCACTGAGGACAGTCAACTTTGTACGAATTGTACAAGTTGGTCCCGGTCTATCCTTGTCTATTTTCCATAGCACAGGAAAGCCTAGTCGGTAGTACACCTGCCTGCGAAGCCCGGGGTCGCGGGTTCGAATCCCGCCCATGGCAAACATTCTTGTGATGAGCACTTGTGTTTGCCTTGTGACTGGATGTTATTTATATATTATATTATGTGTTTATGTATGTATATCAGATGTCTGATACCCATATTACAGGCTCTGCCTAGTTTGGGATCAGGTGGCTGTGTGTGAAATGTTCCCACATATTTATTTATTTATATTTATTTATGTTCTATTATGTAATATGTAATGTTTACAAATTTTATTAACTTAAAATCTTTTATTTATTTAAGTTGCATATTAAAAAGCCACTTTGCGCCATTAGATTGCTCAAAGTGGCTATACATCGTCTCTGCCGACCCCTCTGGGACCAAGGTGTGAGCATTATGTATGTATGTATGTATGTATGTATGTATGTATGTAAGTTGCACCAAGTTACTTTGTTTGAAAATTATACTAATTTCCATCAAATTAAACATATATATAAAAATAAAATAAATATCTCAGACATTCACACCAATTATCCAGTCCCAAACTAGGCAGAGCCTGTGGTATGGTTACTAGATAATGGATTGACATACTTAAATAAATATATAAACATCCAAGACTTGGGTACAAACATTCATACTCATCATACGAACATTTGCCATAAATATATATATATATATAAAACCAAAATTAATGAAAAAAATATACAATCCATACTAAAAACCTATTTTATCAATACATTAAATACATAATATCATAAAATAATATTATAAATACAAATTCTTCATTCATAATTTTCATTATATTAAAATAATATATATCTAAACTCTAATAATCAGTTAGTTTATTAAACATCCCTAAATAAATATTCTGACATGATGTTATGGATGATAGAAGTGGAGCCACCTGTATATACACTGCAACTAGACTCGATCGCCCGGTTTATGGAACCGCGTGGACATGGCTGGCGACCCACAGCTGCCCATTGTGCCGCACGGCATGTTTATGCGAAATATTGTGAGCCCATTTTTAGATGTACCCGCAATACTGTACGAGTGTCTGCCCGTGTGCATCGTGTGAGCGATGGACAGCACGAGGTCTGGTACTACGACAAACCAAATAATGGTTTACCGGTACCAGTAAGAATGTTAGAATAATGTGTTTTAAATTGTATAATAAATAAATAAAAATAAATAAATATATATGTACATATTTAAATTTTGTAGTTCATTATAGTCTAGCTAAAGTATATAAAACGTCTTCTGTATATGCTGTTTAGTGTGGAAATAATAATTCATGCTCCCCCATTCTTAGGGTTATACCAAACCAACGCGTTCTGCCCTATATACAGCAGTCAGAAGCCGCTATAATGTAAGAAAGATACTTGTATACGGCTGCCCAGTAGTGTATACTGCTGGTACTGCCAGCTGTGCTCTATTTTACGGGCTACGTTAAACTGTCGCTTCTTTACGTTGTAATGTAAAGTACTAGCTGTTGCCCGCGACTTCGTCCGCGTGGACAACTTAACTCACTAATTATTATGTATTTCCCGTAGGAATGGGACGTTTTTTCGGTATGAAAACTATCCTATGTCCTATTCCAGGACCTAACCTATATGTGTGTCAAGTTTCATCACGATCCGTCCAGTGGTTGAAGCGTGCTTGAGTAACAAACATCCAAATATTCAAACATTCAAATATCTAAACTTTCGCATCTATACATATAATAAAAGAGTAGAAAAAACAAAAGAAAAGCGAATCTGTACATTGAAGTTAAAAAAAAAATTTCACTGCCCGGACGTTACTGAAGACCAGTAGAGTCCAAAAATATAATTAAAAAAATTCTTATCTGTCTGTATGTATGTATGTATGTACGGGCTAATCTTGGAAACTGCTGAACAGAATTTGACGGCATTTTCACTGTTTAATAGCTTTGAGTTCGGGCCTCATACTGGTATAAGTCATATCTCAATAAAATGTCAGGATGCTGATATACAAGTTGACCTCTCATTTCATATCATTTGTATGAAAGTGTAGTTCAACATTACTGGTCGTTGCAAGAACTTGACAGAAAGTGACAGAGATGTTTTAAAGCTCATTTATAGATTTATTTTAGCTGATGTATTTCAGGTATTTCCACAAGTCTCGATACAAATAGTTCGCTATTCGATAATTAGTGGCCCTGTATTAGACCGGTGATCGTCGACAATGTCAATATCGAAGCTGTTCAGGAGTACGTCTGCCTAGGACAGACAATATAGTTGGGTAGGATCAATTTCAAAAGCTGACAGAAGAATCCAGTTAGGGTGGGCAGTATTTGGAAAACTGCGTCAAGTCTTTACGTCACCTATTCCACAATGTTTAAAGACAAAAATCTTTAATCAGTGCGTCCTGCCTGTCATGATTACAGCGCGGAGACGTGGACACTGATGGTGGGCCTGATCCACAAGATTCAAGTGGCTCTGCGAGCTATAGAGAGGGCAATGCTCGGGGTCTCCATGAGGGATATGATTCGTAATGAGGAGATCCTATGAATAACGAAGGTGACCGACATAGCCGAAAGAATTAATAAGCTGAAATGGCAGGTCACATCTGTCGTAGTACCGAACGGCCGTTGGGGCAGACGGGTTCTAGAGTGGGACGCGACGTCCCACGCGCAGGGTGGGACGCGACGTCCCACGCGCAGGGTGGGACGCCCTGCCGCCAGGTGTATGGACGACCTGAAGATGGTGGCCGGAAGCGGCTGGATCTGTAGGGCGTTGTGGCATTCATTGGGGAAGGCATGTCCAGCAGTTTGACAGACATTTTGCTGTACAGTTAATTGAATATGCAACATAGGAAGGGAATAGGAGGGGAAGGAAGTCGGATGGAAAAGAATAGAGGGATTAGGGTAAGAGAGGAAAGATGAGGGGGCAGTGGTAAATAAAGGGTGTAGGAAGGGGTGGGTTAAGGGAAGGGGGAGAGGTTGGAGTAGGGAGAGGGAAGGGGTGGGGGAAAGGGTTTTCAACGTTGTGGGAAGGGGATGGAGAAGGAAAGAAAGAAAGGGTATGGAAAGGACAAATTGGAGGGGGGGGGGGGGGGAAGGAAATGTCACCTAATTTGCACAATATTAAAATATTTTTTTTTATTGATATGATAATCTTTTAATTCATGATAAATGTAAATGTCAACTTTATTTAAAAAAAAGCGGCCAAGTGCGAGTCGGACTCGCCCATGAAGGGTTCCGTAGCAGCAAGTAACATAATATAAAAGTTATTGTAGTTCGTTGTAACTTTGATCGATGTTTTAATAATAGTATTGTGGTTTACGATTGATGACGTATTAAAAAAAACTACTTACTAGATCTCTTTCAAACCAATTTTCGGTGGAAGTTTGCATTGCAATGTACATCATATTTTTTTTTTAGTTTTATCATTCTCTTACAGGGGGGGGGGGGGGACGACGACGACACATTTTACCACTTTGGAAGTGTCTCTCGCGCAAACTATTCAGTTTAGAAAAAATGATATTAGAAACCTCAATATCATTTTTGAAGACCTATCCACACGTATGGGTTTGATGAAAAAAAAAATTTGAGTTTCAGTTCTAAGCATGGGGAACCCCCAAATTTTAATGTTTTTTTTTTCTATTTTTGTGTGAAAATCTTAATGCGGTTCACAGAATACATCCACTTACCAAGTTTCAATAGTAAGTTCTTATAGTTTCGGAATAATGTGGCTGTGACATACGGACGGACAGACAGACAGACATGACGAATCCATAAGGGTTCCGTTTTTTGCCATTTGGCTACGGAAACCTAAAAAACTGTGGTCCAACGGGCGAAACCGCCGCCGGAACGCTAATTTTTACCCGACTTCAAAAAAGGAGGTTCTCAATTGGATAGTATGTTTTTTATGTATAGTAATATTTTTAATGCATAACCAGACTAATAGATTTCTTTTAGGATTAAGTAACACGTAATACATAAGAATGTGTAATGTTAAGTTGTCCACGCGGACGAAGTCGCGGGCAACAGCTAGTTTATAATATTAGTAGGATAGGATTCTCTGCGCGGACACCCCCTTCCCCCACCCCTCTCACCGTCACCCCCATCCCCCTCTCACACACACCGATCGACGTTCTCCTGCGTCAAAAGACATGCAAGTGGTAGTAGTCCCAGGCTCTCAGTCTGCGTAGTATCAACTGGTCCTATATTATATTAGTATTGTATTATTGCCGTGTGGTTTCCGTTAGAGTAGAATAGAACCACTCCAACTCTTCCCGTGGATTTCGTACAAGGCGACTAAGGGAATAAATACGTTATAAAACATCAATCAGGCCTCCCCAACCCGTCTGGCCAGCGCGGGGAGTGTAGGCCAAATCCTCCGTCTGTCTCCGGCAGATGAGAGAGGGTTGTGCTCCTGCAGTTGTGACAAAAATTACCGGATAATGATGATGATTGTATTATTAAGTATTCTATGGCGCGGATCTGCACGCTGATGCGAGCAGATCGCGCCGGTTTAGCATAACCTTTATAAGTGTGCAATTTGCAGACTTTTTTCTTGAGTGCTAGTACTTTGTGGAACAACCAAACTAATAACGCCTCGTGTCGTGTGAAGGGAGAAAACACGCGCTCGAGAGGTGTTTAGGAGAACAAGAAAAAATTCGTGACACTTCGTTTTTCTCGTGTTAGATGGAGAACTTTTTTCTCCATTTTCCTCAAGGTTTTTGTTCTGAAAGGTTGAATTAAGGTGAAACATTTTGATCCACAGTAATTACATTATCTCCACGGTGGGTTCTCGTGGATCTCGAATCTTTTGCACTAGGCGTTAATTTATATGAAGAGTTTTTCTGCGATGTTGTTCGCCACACATCACGCAAAGACGGAGCGAAAAGTTGACGAAGGAAAGTCGCTTTGCGACGTTAGATTGTGCAAAGTGGCAATCCATCATATCTGCCTACCCCTCTGGGACTAGGGCGTGAGCATTATGTTATGTATGTATTTTTCTAAACATTGGAAATTTTTTCGTTATTTTTTAAAATAATATGAGTAACTTTTCTAAACACGGTATATGAATCATCATCATATCAGCCCTTAGACGTCCACTGCTGGACATAGCCTTCCCCAATGAACGCCACGCCATGTGACCCGCCCAGCTTGCTAATTCTATCAGCTACGTCGGTCTCCTTCGTTCTCCGTCGGATTTCTTCAATACGAATCATATCTTTCAAAAAAAACCAAACTAAGCCATATAGTATATGAATCTTTTTTATTCCTTTAATTTATTGTTTTCTTTAAATATTATGAAATATATTATTATACCTACTATGTTGTATATTATAAAATCAGTTATATACAATCGTACAGTAATTTTATTATGCATCAGCATTCAGCATAAACGCAATATATCGCAAATATGCAAAAATTAAATAGTACAAAATTTTTGGTTACCATAAAGAAAGTGTTTATCGGACATCGAAAGCAAGCTGAAAAGCTTCAAATCATGCCTTTCACAACACCGAAGCCTATCAAGAAAGAAGCCATTAGAGTACAAAGAATCTTTGCTTTATTACATACCTTAATATTTGGTTAATTAGGTCAAGGTCCATTGTTTCCAGGAATCGAATATTTTGAGATGTTTACAAATAATATGTTGTTTTCCGTTTAATTTACGTTGTTTGAGCGTATAACTAAGGTACCAAATCGATAGTCTTTCTGATTTGTAGTTAAGTTCAACTATTTGTGAATATTTTGACTTTTAGATGGGGAGAAAGCAAATTTATACAGTCTAGTACTCTATAAATTTGCTTTTTCCCCATCTAAAAGTCAAAATATTAGTTGGTTGGGTCATTATTTTATATATGGTACCATAATCAGTCTCTTTTGATCATACTCGATTTTGTTCGTAAAATAGTTAAATTCATAAATAAAATGATAGCCATTTTTTATTTATATTAGCTACTGAATAAGAAATCTGTCCCAGAAAAACATATGAATTGTAAAATACTGTATTAATTTGCAAATTACAGTAACTCAGTCGTTTTTCCTATAAAAATTGGCTATAGTTACAACAGGGGGACAGAGGGACTGTTTGAGAATCACTAGAATAACTAGAACTTTACCGTGTAGTTTATAATCTATTTAAGTGGGTATATAGTTTATATTAGTGTATGTATGTATATGTCGGCGAAATAATAAAAGAGGAGCTAATTTGAAGGCACAACGCGTTTTCGGCGCGCCGTTCGGCTTTGTTCGGCGATCGTCGCGAGCACGCGCTGACGGAACGTCGGGTATAACTTGCGCAGCCGCAGAACCGAAACAGTTTCGATGGAAAGTTGTGCGGTGTGCAGGCGTTACGCTGACGGATCGTCTGCCTTCTAAAATCGTTACTTGTTGATGTAGTGTAATTTCATGTAATGTCATTTAAGTCAGTAAACGTGTTTAACTTTGTAACGGCGTTATACTCAATTTGGGATCCCACACTATCGGCGGAACCAGGACCCTACGACATCAGAAGTGGGATATGAACCCACGGGAGCCCTCAGACAGACAGAGCCGAGAGTGGTCAGAATGGCGCGAACGTGGCCGTGCCGAAAGCTTCTACACATTAGATCCTGACGACCTGGATGCTGACATCGTGTGCTGGTGTAAATGAGGTTATCGTAATGTACAAGGATCTTAAAGGTACCAAATTATTTTCGAGCCGTGCGACAAGTGGGTATTAATGGTAAGCTACAGGCTGCAGGTATGAGTTTTCGAATTATTTTTGACTTCGTTTACAAGTGTTCTCTAAATGGAGCGCGCGTTTCTTTATGATACTGTAGTATCGATAGGTGTAGGTAATTCAGACGTAAAATTATTTTCGAGTGTGTAATAATTAATAGGGGGGTAGATAGTGCGGTTGATAGTTAAGTTGATAGTGAGGTAGATAGTGTCACGGTGGTGAGGGATCCAACCGGCGCGCGGTGGTGATTGACCAGCCGGCGCGGCGCGGTGGTGATGAAACCAGCCGGCGCACTATGTGTAGTGAGGTACGTTAGGTAGCATCTCGCTGCTGGCCGCAAGCCACTGGCCTGCCGCGTGCTATATGCGCGTCGGTCCCCAGTGCGTGGCGCGGAACTGTGGTGAGTGCTATACGCGATACTTGGGTTTTGGGTTCGTACGAGGGATGGAGAATTTACATTGTAGAGAGTTTTGTTGTAGTGATTATTACCATTGAGTAGGCATTGTATAACGTGGAGTTCCGTAGATTTGACAACTTTCGACGTAGGTACTTGGTAGTAAACTTTACTGTGATAATAACGCTTGACTGTTTTTAGATGAGTAACGCACGAGGACGTGCGTAATGTCAGGAAGGCCGTGTCGGCGAAATAATAAAAGAGGAGCTAATTTGAAGGCACAACGCGTGTTCGGCGCGCCGTTCGGCTTTGTTCGGCGATCGTCGCGAGCACGCGCTGACGGAACGTCGGGTATAACTTGCGCAGCCGCAGAACCGAAACAGTTTCGATGGAAAGTTGTGCGGTGTGCAGGCGTTACGCTGACGGATCGTCTGCCTTCTAAAATCGTTACTTGTTGATGTAGTGTAATTTCATGTAATGTCATTTAAGTCAGTAAACGTGTTTAACTTTGTAACGGCGTTATACTCAATTTGGGATCCCACACTATCGGCGGAACCAGGACCCTACGACATATATGTTTTTTTTATTTACGTACACACTATGTCTGCCTTTATTATTTCAAATATCTCTCTCGCGGGTCTGCTGGAAGAAATCTCTCTCAGAGATAAGTTCGCCCTTTGTACTTGTGTTTCTTTTAATGTATTATTTTTTATTTTATATGTGTGTGTGCAATAAAGAGTTAAATAAATAAATAAAATAAATAGAAATAAACTAAGATTGCTTTAAAATATTTCTCCAAAATAATATTTTTGAATATTTTAAGATATACGTCATTGATTGAACTATATTTGAACGTTATTGGCGTTCAAATATAGTTCAATCAATGATATATCTTAAAATATTCAAAGATTCAAGTAAAGAGACAATTTATGACATTAAAAGTTCCAACAAGAAACAACAATTAAAAGTATCAACAACCAACTAAACTAACTGCACTGTGCATTACAGCGTAGCTAACTAACCAACTCGTAGTCTAATAAGAAAGTTTTACTGCAAAACTCAAAAGCGTCGAGATGAAGTTTCAAATGAGATGCGCTATGAGAACATTCAGCTATTTAACAAGTCATACCCTTGGTGAAGAACGTCGTACCTTTCATAAATTTTATTATGGACAGTTATTGGACCGCTCCCATTCCCACTCCCGCTCCCGCTCCCGCTCCCGCTCCCGCTCCCGCTCCCGCTCCCGCTCCCGCTCCCGCTCCCGCTCCCGCTCCCGCTCCCGCTCCCGCTCCCGCTCCCGCTCCCGCTCCCGCTCCCGCTCCCGCTCCCGCTCCCGCTCCCGCTCCCGCTCCCGCTCCCGCTCCCGCTCCCGCTCCCGCTCCCGCTCCCGCTCCCGCTCCCGCTCCCGCTCCCGCTCCCGCTCCCGTCCCCGTTCCCGTTCCCGTTCCCGTTCCCGCTCCCGCTCACCCTCCAGCTGCCACCGCGGCAGCCACCTCTTACTCTCGCTTCAAACGTAGTCCTAACTCATCGCAATCTGAATTCCGCTGAGCATTAGGTACACTTCTTTGTTGTATAAGTAGTGTATACTAATGTGAGTTTTTGAAAATTATAAATTCATATAACTTTAGATTGAATAAGACGATTGCGATGAAATAAGGACTAAATTTTACTCCAAATTAAACTCTATGTTTTCTGATAGCTCCACTGGAATAGGTTTAGTAGTTTTAATGTGATGCGTGCACAAACAAACAGACAAAACTTGTTAATTAGTTAGAATTTTTTCTAATATCCTATGACATTATATATTAAGAGTTGTGTTATAAATTCCATTTTAATTCTTTTTAATGTATCAAATATAATTTAATATTTACACGCCTGTTCACGTAGTAGAATATATTGGACCACTATTTATGACTACATAAGATTTATTTTTGTTTATTTATTTAATAAACAATAATCAGAAAACATGTTACAACATATTGTTCAACACATTTTTAACGGGAAAGTGTGTAGAAACGAGACTTGAAAAACTTACTGTACTACGAAAAATTGTAAACCATATTCTAGTGAATAAATTATTCTGTTCTATTCTATAAATTCCAAAAATAAACTAAATGTGTACTATTACTAATTCTTCACCCTTAATTTGAAACTGTTCTCAACTAGCTATTACCCGCGACTTCGTTGGCGTAGGTTTCGATATTTACCTACACATCTTGAATTTGAAAACAGATATCATTTTTGGTTTCCCGTAAGAATGAGATGTTTTTTCGGGATAAAAACTATCCTATGTCCCACTCCAGGACTGACCTATATGTGTGTCAAGTTTCATCCCGATCCGTCCAGTGGTTGAAGCGTGATTGAGTAACAAACATTCAAATATCCAAACTTTCGCATCGTACTAATATTATAATTGCGAAAGTTTGGATGTTTGTTTTTCAATCACGCTTCACCACTGAATGAATCGGAATGAAACTCGACACACATATAGGTTAAGTCCTGGAATAGGACATAGGATAGTTGTTATCCCGAAAAAACATCCCATTCCTACGGGAAATACATATTAATTTGTGATGTTAAGATGTCCGGGCGGACGAAGTCGCGGGCAGCAGCTAGTTTATAAATATTAGTAAGATTCGTGGGATGTGATGTACAGTCATGCGAAGTTTATAGGTTTACGTTTTTATTTATTTTATAGATACGACGTTCTTTCACTAGGGGTGTACGAAGTTTTAATTAAGTGCTTGAAACTTAAATTAAGTATCACTGGGTCGTGTCTTTCTCGCTATTTAACTTTACTTTACTTGAAGCCTACTTTTTTGGTTCTTTCAATTTAATTAAAGTAAAAAAAATAACCGGCAAAGTTTCCATAATTATTAATTTACTAGCTGCGCCCGCGGCTCCGCTCGCGTTGACTACAGAATCCGCTCCTCTTCCCGCTCCGGCTCCGGCTCCGGCCCTCGCTCCCGCTCCCGCTACACCTCCCGCTCTCACTCCCGCTCCAGCTCCAAATGTAGTCCAAACTCATCGCAATCTGAATAGTACCGAACATTAAAATTACACTTCTTTGTTATATTACAAACAAACCTTACCTACTATTTGAAAACTAAAAATGGCCATAACTTTTGATTGAGTAAACCGATTTCGATGAAATGAAGCCTATATGTTACTCCGAGTGAAGGATGTTTTTGTGAAAAGCCCATCAAAATAAGTTCAGTAGTATTTAAGTGATGCGTGCACAAACTAAAAGACAAACACACAAAAAATTCAAAAATGATTGAAATATGTTCTATTACTTATCCTTAGACCCCCAATTTTTTTTATAAATATCTTCAATATACAGACACGCGAAGTTTACGTTTTTATTTATTAGAAGATTATAATAACAAGTCACTGAGAGAAAAAATAAATATAAATTAAACGATACATTATTTTTTATTGCCCACCAAAATTGATTTTGTCGTTACAATTTTAAACTTTCTACTGTAAAATTAATTTTGTCCAAGAAACTTAAATTAAATATCAGTTTCCTGTTAATACTTCAGTTTTGATGCATAGTAGTTATTTAAGAGGTATACTGATAAATTATTTAGACTTCCTATTATATTTCCGTCAGTGTATCACCGATACATTCGGAAGTTGATAAATTATATTATTCAATCCCTATGTGATATTTATTCGAGGCCCTTTTATTATTGTTAAGTATGCAGGTATTTAGCGAAATAATGGGCTCGATTCTGAAGGCACAGCGTTAAAATTTGACAGCACTAAAATTGGTTTCGTCTTTATCTTCATATTACTGTGTGACAAGGATAGCAACAGTTTTAGTGCTGTCAAATTTTAACGTTGTGCCTTCAGAATCGAGCCTAATAATCAATAAATACTTTGATAAAATTATTTAAATCGGATCAAAATTGACAAAATTACAGCGATTTTAGTGCAGTCGTCCAAAAACTGAAACTACGTACTTTTAATAACTTCGCTATTTCTTGATGGATTTTATTCATCATGTCAGCCTCTAGACGTCCACTGCTGGACATAGGTCTTCCTCAATGAACGCCACCACACCCGGTCCTCCGCCCTCCGCATCCAGCCGCTTCCGGCCACCTTCTTCAGTACTCTTCAGCGCATACTCCGTTTAATTTAATTTGTGATAATTTAATACCAAGTGTATTTAAAATTACGCAAAATTAATAACTGTATGTTCCGACTACCGAGTGTATGTGATTGCGTTTCTTGTGTCACGACAAGCGACTTATGCTTAGTGGCACAAAACATGGTCTCCTTGTTATTTTTTGTTTTTATTATCATGAAATAAATAATAATTTTTAAATTTTTATTTTAATATTATATACATATATAGTATGTTATATACTATGATATTATTTGAATTGTTGACATTGTAATTTATATTTTGTACATTATTTTATTTTATGACGATCCCTTTTACCATATTAGAATGACATGTAAAATTGAATTTTTAAGATGTAAAAGTGAAATAAATAAATCTAATCTAATCTCCATACTAATAAAAGATCCAATATATTCTCATGTGACTGATCATATACGATGTATGTTTAAAATCTAGATTTTTATTTTTTTCCAGATAGAAACTAGGGACGTGCACTTCTGCACGGAGGAGTGGCCGGGGACAGACACTAGGAAGCACTTCGGCACTTTCAGCTTTACCCTTGTGTACGCTATACCTGGTAAGTGACACTACTTTTCAAACTGTCTCTTTTTTTTCTCCTTTCTTCTTTTTTTTTGCTTCCTTTTTTTGCATCATAGATATGTTACTAAGATTGACTGAAAACGTTTCCTAAATAGGATACGTTCGTCTTTGTACACCATTTTATGTCGTTAGGCTCGAGGTAGGTTATTTTTGTCTCCACTGCAGGAGCACAACCTTCTCTCATCTGCCGGAGACAGACGGAGACGGATTTGGCCTACACTCCCCGCGCTGGCCAGACGGGTTGGGGAGGCCTGATTGATGTTTTATAATGTATTCCCTCAGTCGCCTTGTACGACATCCACGGGAAGAGTTGGAGTGGTCCTATTCTACTCTACCGGAAACCACACGGCATCACTGGATAAGGTGCCCTAAGCCCTAGGCTGGTAATTTAATTTGGAATGTATCTTGTTACAAACTGTACTTTTCCGCGGTAAAACATATCCTATGTTACTACCCAGCTCATAAACTACCAGTATATAATATTTCATGCCGACTTGGCGAGATTTGGAGTTATGATTGATTAACCCTACACATCAAAATACGCGGTCAAACGTATGGCTAACGATCATCTAAAAGCGATAAAAACTAAAAAGGAAGTAACAAGTAACGTAAGTTACAAAAATAAGTAACACACAGTAGTTTAGACGTGAATTCGAGAACGTCTTACGACCTACCTAGTTTCAATTAGCGGAGTAATCGCGTAACAAACATACAAAAAAAAACATACAGTCGAATTGAGAACCTCCTCCTTTTTTGAAGTCGGTTGAAAAGAGGCTGCGCCTGGCTTGTCAAGCAGTCATTTTATAGTTATGGAGAGTTTTCCAAAACTCATTGACATAATTAGATTCAAATTTATGCATTACTAGCGGTTGCCCGCGACTTCGTCCGCGTGGACTACTTAACATCACAAACTATTATGTATTTCCCGTAGGAATGAGATGTTTTTTCGGGATAAAAATTGTCCTACGTCCTATTCCAGGACCTAACCTATATGTGTGCCAAGTTTGATTGAGTAACAAACATCCAAATATCCAAAATTTCGCATTTATAATATTAGTATATTTGAAATTTTTTTTATATATTTGGTTTTAGTTTTAATTTAGTCAAATTTAATTTGATTGTGTTTTTTTTGTAATTAATTTGATTTGACTTTTAACAAAAGTTATTAATAAAAACTTTTCTTGGATGACGTCCCTTAGACGTAGACATAGACGTCTAAGGGACGTCATCCAAGAAAAGTTGCGTTACGAAAAATGTGTACTTTCGATGGCTTCGTGTAAATAAAGTTTAAAAGTATCATCGTATAAAGGCCCCAGTACACATTGGCCCATGCTGGCCCAGTACAGGCCATCGCCATTGTGTACACGGGGCAATGGTGCATGATGGCGGACAATTGCCAATGGGCCAGGCATCGTGGCGAAGTAGTGGCCATGAAAGAGATAATTGGGATTAATATGAATTGTAGATATAAATAAGTATGCAACGGTTTAAATTTTTAAGAAAGATTTATAATTCAAGAATAAAAAAAAATTAAAACATATTTTATTTAATTTTCCTACGTAGTTAACGTTTACCCGAATTTCTAGGGGGAGGGGGAGGAGGGAAGCTGCCCCCCTTGGTGACACCCTTGTCAGCTAGACATTCAGACTAAGTATCTGAATTAAAACATCTTTTATTTAATTCTCCTACATACATTTACCAGAATTTCTAGACGCAGGGGGAGAGGGAGGGGGAAAGCTGCTGCCCTTGGTGACGCCCTTGTCAGCCAGACATTCAGATTATGTATCTGAATTAAAACATCTTTTATTTAATTCTCCTACATACATTTACCAGAATTTCTAGAGGCAGGGGGAGAGGGAGAGGGAGGGGGGAAGCTGCTGCCCTTGGTGATGCCCTTGTCAGCCAGACATTCAGATTATGTATCTGAATTAAAACATCTTTTATTTAATTCTCTTACATACATTTACCAGAATTTCTAGAGGCAGGGGGAGAGGGAGGGGGGAAGCTGCTGCCCTTGGTGATTCTTTTGTCAGCCAGACATTCAAATTATGTATCTGAATTAAAACATCTTTTATTTAATTCTCCTACATACATTTACCAGAATTTCTAGAGGCAGGGGGAGAGGGAGAGGGAGGGGGGAAGCTGCTGCCCTTGGTGACACCCTTGTCAGCCAGACATTCATATTATGTATCTGAATTAAAACATCTTTTATTTAATTCTCCTACACAAATTTACCAGAATTTCTAGAGGAAGGGGGAGAGGGAGGGGGAAGCTGCTGCCCTTGGTGATGCCCCTATCAGCCAGACATTCAGATTACGTATCTGCTTATAACTAATAGATTCATCAACAAATCAATGTTCTTTAATACTTTGTAAGTGGTTGTTTGGTCTAATTGCTAATTTGCACGTTCCTTTCTATCACGAAGGCTAAATTGCCTGCCAATCACTCCCAACCTACCCCTCTAATGACTGAAACAACTTTGATAAGCGAAGCACGTACGAAACTAAAGATACATTATTTTACTTCAATAGTGGATCCTTCGCCGGTGGAAATGAAATCGGAGGGGAGTTAACCCAGCTTAGGCTAGGGAAAGATAAGAAATTAGAAACGTGTTGAGCTGGGTTCTTGATAGGAATACTCCCACTTTCTTGTCACGAGGACTTAGGTTATCAAAGAACGGTGCTAAGTGTTTTGGTAACCGTTTGATCATTGCCAAAAAGCGTTCAAATTGTATGCAAATTACTAGAGTTTCTTGGCTAATTTGACGAATTAGAATTCATCCAACATACTAGCCATGGTTCCCGGCACGCCTCAGTCTTTCCGTTGGTGTCATCGAGGCGACTAGAACGGATGTAACTTATACTTAATATTATAAAGAGGTAAAGTTTGTGAGGTTGTATCGGGTAATCTCTGGATCTACTGAACCGATTTTGGAAATTCTTTTACCAATAGAAAGCCACGTTATTTGTGAGTATCATAGGCTATATATTAACCTGAAAAATGAAAAGACTTTTTTGTGGAAAATGTTTACCACCCAACGAAGTGGGCACGGGTCAGCTAGTTGTATATATAAATATATGTTCTTATATATTTATATTTTGTGTGTAAGTATATTGGTTTTGCCGTGTGGTTTCCGGTACAGTAGAATAGGACCACTCCAACTCTTCCCGTGGATGTCGTACAAGGCGACTAAGGGAATATATTATAAAACATCAATCAGGCCTCCCCAACCCGTCTGGCCAGCGCGGGGAGTGTAGGCCGAATCCTCCGTCGGTCTCCGGCAGATGAGAGAGGGTTGTGCTCCTGCAGTGGAGACAAAAATAACCTGATGATGGTATTGGTTTATGTATATACAATGAATATTTGTATTATGTACTTTTTCGTGTATGGTCTATGTATACTAGTATATTGTATTGTATCCTTTATGTAATTAAAATGTATATGTATAGTTGAGTGTAAATACATAAGTATTTGGTACTATTTTTTCAAAATGTCCTCTTTTTCATTTCTCCCTGTACTATGAGAATAAACGAAGGATATCACTGGAATCCCTGACGTATTCACAGGAGCCGCACTTCGAGTTATAGGTACCAGGAGGTGAATAAAGTGTACATAATATAGTGCTTAAGTTGTGAAGGAAATATGTTGCTTGCAATGCCTAATTCGTTTAACATGGTTCTGTAAGAGTATTGTAAATAAATATACCGAAATTATTCGGCTGCCTGAGCTGCAAGTTAAGGTTGACATTTGAACTACTCGATATTATAGTGCCCCCCTTCAAACAATAACAGTAATCTGTCAATCTAAACGCGTTTAATATTGCAGGTTCCATTACGATCCTGTCGTACGCGTGTATGGGCCGGACGCTGTGTTCAGTCCGACCCCCCTTTGACATCGACGAGGGTAACGTGAGCATGCAACAGGTAAGATTATGTTTACTAGACGTGTGGTTCCCGGCTTAGAATATGGCCACCCTCAATCTTAATATTTGCCGATTGCAACAGCGTTCTCCTGTGTATAGTAAGAGTATTACTGCGATCACCAATCCGCTTGCCAAGCGTGGTGATTATGTCAAATCCCCCAAAGGACAGCCTTCCATAAGGACATTATAGTTCAGCAGTGGACGTATTAATCTTATCGTCTTAGAGGGTCAGGAGGACCTGGCGACACTTCGACCCTTAGAATCTTTTGTGCTAAACCCCTGACCACCAACGGTGCCCCAAGCCAATTTGGTGGAATTACATAATGTAGAATTTCTTCTTTGGCATATGCAGGTTTCCTTACGATGTTTTCCTTCACCGAAAAGCCTGTAGTAAGTACTTAAGTTGGAAAAACTAATTAGTTAACAAGGACCTCCCCCTCGCTCGGACTGCCTTATCTCATATCCTATAAGGTTGGCTGGAAGAGATCTCTTTTAAAGATAAGCTAGCCTTTGTACACATTTTTTAGTTTTGCTTTCTGGTTCATAATGCGAACTGCTAAGATATGAACTTCCTGCCAACTTGGGTATTTCCGAATAAGTAAAATTTTGTATATTTTTTTTTAGATTTTTAATTTTATTTATTAGGTTACCAACAGAATGTACATTAACAACGACAGCATGCCTAGTTTGTGTTAGGATAATTATCATTATACATACTAGTCTAATGTAAGTTAAATAAAATTAAGATTTTTAAAATGTTAATAAATTACATGGTCAAAGGAATTCACTGTAAATTTAAAAAAAAATTAACAATTAACTTTTTAAAGGAAGAGTGAATAGGCATCTTCTGGGTAAGCGCGCTCCACCTTAGGCCTCGTCATTACTTACCATCAGATGAGATTGAGGTCAAGCGTAAACCCATCAACAATATAAAAAAAACTTTTTTTTTTCTATTTATTTTCACAAAATCCACAGCACTTAAAAACAATATATCTATATATTTTACAGTGTAGTAATTGTGTGTGGTTTCCGGTAGAGTAGAATAGGACCACTCCAACTCTTCCCGTGGATGTCGTACGAGGCGACTAAGAGAATCCCCAACCCGTGTGGCCAGCGCGGGGAGTGTAGGCCATATCCTCCGTCTGTCTCCGGCAGATGAGAGAGCGTTGTGCTCCTGCAGTGGAGACAAAAATAACCTGATGATGATTGTGTGGCTGTCTGTTGGGTGTGTGAGGTTTTTATTTGGTATATAGTTTTAAAATGTGCAATAAAGAATAAAGCCGGTTTATTTATAATACCAACCAACAGCGGGAGACCGGGGAATGAGGAGCGGTGAGGTGGGAGGGAATGTCAAACCATAGAATACCTAATGTCAAACTGCCAATTGCAGTACTGCTGTGAACTGTTACGGTGCCCTACTGTACGTAATTTATCTGTCAGATCCGTATGACATACAAATAGGGTTGTCGAATAAAAAAAATACCGAAGAAAACTGACACAGAAGTTTTAAGTATTACGAATGAAATTGTCCTTGTAATTTGCTGTCTGATATTTTTGTTAAAAAAATTTACCTACTGTTAAATATAAATAAAAACGACGTTAAGAAATTTGTTACTAAAATAAAGCTGTCCCATTATGTACTTAACTGGCTTCGAGCAGGGAAGTTACATCAGTTACGAAAATTGGTTACCAAATTTGACGAAAGGAATTATAGAATAGAATAGAAAGACTTTATTTGGCGAACACAAATACCACACAGGAATTAAAATTGACGACATAAATATGAAAAAAAAGAAGCAAACAAATTTTATAACCGTTAAAACAAAACATAAAAAATTACAGAGTGTTGTAGTGTGACGCCAAAAGGGTCCCCAGCTCAGCTTATGCTGTAGCAAGAGCTGCAGATTATTGACTATGTAGTTAATAATCCTTAGATAAGTTCGTTTCCTCATGATGTTTTTTTTTTTTTTTTTTTTTTTACTTTTTTCCCTGAGGACCCTCGATATTTATATTTCGAGGACCTTGTAAAAAACTTTTTATTGTATAATAAATTTATTGTATTTTTTTTTTTCTATATTCACCTTTTTTTTTTTCCCTCCCACTTAGCATGTCCGTTGCCTTTCATATGCCAATTAAGAATTTTCCCTTTTCCTCCTTTTCCTCCTTCTTCAAATTCCTCCCAGATAGCATTCAATTCCATACAGAGCCATTTCCCAAACAAAGATAACATAAACAAGCCCACGCCAATTTTCATGATTTGTTATGCTGCGCCACACATTTCATAGCACCGACGCAGAACTCGGCAAATTTAGGTCCAGAACGTTTCCCCGCTAAAAGGGAGCTCCAGGTCGTGGACGAAACTTTCTCGTCAAATTCGAGTTCGAGCTGCAACCTCTTAACGCCAAAGATCGGGCACACGTTCAGGACGTGCTCGATGGTCTGCTCGGTGTCTGGGCAGCACACGCAGCCCGGGGCGTCCCGGCGCCTGAAACGGTGGAGGTAGTGGGCGTTCCCGCCATGCCCAGTCCACGCTTGGCTCTGCCAGTACGATACGCCAATCGTTCCGATGACTTTGAAAGCCTGACGTATGTCCGGGAAGAACAGTCTAGTTATTCTGCCTCCCTCGGACGCGGAGTACTCCTCTTGCCAGGCATCCAAAGTTCGTTGGCGTATCATTCGTCTGGCGAACGACAGCGGAAATCTGTCGTAGTCTGCGGCTGTCTTTTTATGGAGAGCAGCATTCTTGGCGAGCTCATCCGCGCGCTCATTGCCGGCGGTACCGACGTGGGCGCGGACCCACCACAGTTTGATAAGGCAGCACCCTTGACTAACGCCCGCGACAGATCTGTCCTTATGTCGTTCACCAGAGGATGCGTGGACCGCGGGTTCGCTAACGCTTCCAGGGAAGAGCGAGAGTCGCTCAAGATGTCGCACTCCCTGTAGCGCGCATCCTCCACCGAAAGCCTCACCGCCTGGCGAAGTGCGAGCAGTTCTGACTGGTACACGGTGCAGAACGGTTCCAGACGATATTTCTTGCTCAGGACTTCGCTACCGTCTCTCCAGCAGGTAAATGCGCAGCCGACCTTGCCCTCTATCTTGCTGCCGTCAGTGTAAATACTGACGGGGGCAGACGGTTTAGGCCCGGGCGTTTGCTCGTCGAGGCGGTCTAGCACCGTGTAGCGCACCTCCTGTCGGAGCGCGGGGTGCGGTAGATGGTAAAATGGAGTCCTTGTCTCAACTCCGCGATCCCGAGCCTCCAACAGGGGCTTACCGCGCTTCACGGTGTAGAGTTCGGCTACCTCTCGAGCCCGCAAGTCGATAGGCAATAGCCGCGCGATCGTTACCGCTGAGACGTAGGAGACGGTGCGGTAGGCTTTCACTATTTTAATAGCGAATAGACGCTGCGTCGACCTGAGACGCTTAACAATATACTTCTTTGATGTGCTGTCCACCCACGTGCTTGCCGCATACAGGAGGATAGGTTCCACCGCACCGATGTACAGATGCCTGACAATTTCCGGGCTGAGCCCCCATGACGCTTTGGCAGCCCTTGCCAGACCCTTGTACACAGTTACGGCTTTTTTGCAGAGGGACTCTATATGATCCCTGAACGTCAAGTTCTTGTCGATGATCAACCCAAGAATTCTCACCTTGTCCACAGGTGTCAGTTGGACGGTTGCCATGGAAATTCGGGGTACGGGAAAGTTCATCTTCCTCGTGACCACCATTAAGGCGGTTTTCTGAGGAGAGAAACTGAGTTTATGCTCCGTACCCCAGTTGGAGACCGTATCGAGAACTGGGTTGATCATTGACTCCAGCTCCTCGGCGGAGTCGGCAGAGGCCACTAGTACAACGTCGTCAGCGAAAGCTTGGACGTGCACGTCGCAGCCCTCCAACAGCTCGAGGAGAGAGTCGAGAACGACATTCCACATCAGAGGCCCACTGATACTCCCCTGTACGCATCCTCTGGTCGTGGGTTTTGTGACCGTAGCGCCGGCGTAAGCGATGGTGATGGATCTATCTGTCAAATAGCTTTCCACCAGACCGTAGATATCCGCAGGACAGTTTTTCGCCAGTAGTTGGGACTTAACGAAAGGCCACCATGCGTGGTCGAAGGCACCCTCTATGTCCAGTGATACTAAAGCCACGATCTTGCGCTTCACGTGACTCTCATATTTTACCAGCTCAACTAGATCATAGAGAGCGTCCTCCGTACCACGCTGTGGTATGAAGTCGTACTGCCTGGTGCTCAAGTGTCCTCGAGATTCAAGGTGCCAGAGAAGTCTGTTGTTAAACAGTTTTTCGAGGATTTTGCCCATCACGGGAAGAAGACCAATTGGCCTATAGGCCTTGGGGTTTGTGTAGTCCTCCTTGTTAGGTTTCGGTATAACACAAACCCGTGCTATCTTCCATGTTCTGGGGAAAAGTCCTACTTCCAGGCACCTATTAAACACTGCGAGGAACACCCGGCAGTCGACTTCTATCGCTGCCCTGCAGATATCCACCGTCATCCCATCGTCACCCGGCGCTTTCTTTGGATTCATTGTGGACAGCACATCAAAAAGTTCGCAATCCTTTATTGGTGGACCAGGCGGAGAGAGACATTCAGGAGGCGGCTGCATTTGGATTACTCGGCGAAGCTCGGCCTGCCCAGGTGTATCACTTGCAGGCGAGTCTTCAGGGAAGAGTGTGTCGGCCACCAGGCGAGCAGAATCGGCGGAAGAGAGGGTGTGACCGCTAGGGCCTTTAAGACCAACGCCCATCACTCCCAGCCCCGTACATCGCCTGATAATTTTCCACGCTCCATCCCATGCGTTCTCGCGAGTCATCTCGGAGCAAAAACGCTTCCAGCTTGTGGTTCGAGCCTCATTTATGGCACTCTTGTAGACCTGCAGTGCGGAGAGGTACTCCTGCACCACAAGCTGTTTGCGGGTCTCGTTTGCTCTTTTTATGCGCCGCCTTCGTCTGATGACCTCCTTTTTCATCTCCGTTAGCTCACTGGTCCACCATGGATTACATGTCTTTTTAAGTGGCTTGATCGGGGGGAAGGTCTCCTGACACGCTTCCTCTACGCTCTCCATGAGACTATGAATGTAACCGTCGAGCTGGTCTTTATTAAGGACGGCCACCTCCTCGGCAGTGTGCCCGAGGAGTTCCATTTTCTCTCGAAGAGTGCATCCGAATCGAGTCCAATTCGCTTTCCTCGTGTCGTATTTACGGGTGGCAGACGTCGGTCGTGGACCCCCTAAGGTATCAGTCTCCAGACGAAAGGTGATGGCGTTGTGATCGGATAGTTGGACTATTGTCCGATCAACCCTCCATCCGGAGACCTTGTCAAGTAGCGCCTGCTTGACTAGGGTCACATCGACGAAGCTGGTGTAAAGTCTGCCACCTCTGTAAGTTTCGAAGGTTGGGACGGCACCCTCGTTCAGCACATGCAGTCCCAAGGACGACGAAAACGATAACAGTTCTGCACCTCTTTCGTCGTCCACCGAGCTGCCCCACCAGACACTTTTGGCATTCACATCACCGCCAACGACTACGTTGTCGTCAGCGGCGATCGCCTCGCCCAGTCTGTCTAGGTAGGGTTCTGAAGGCTCGGTGCCTTCAAAATAAACTGACACGAGGGTTAACTCTCGTCCCCCCGGACATGCCACTTTAATGACCACCATGTTTTCGGTGACGAAATTCTGGTCTACACGGACCACAAGTTCATCAGTCAGCACGATCACAGCAGCTTTTACGTTCTTCGTCCTAGCACCAGTTTTTTGAAAAATACGGGTGCCGCGTCGTTGCGACATTTCTCCTATGTTACCTACGTAGGGTTCTTGCAGTAGGAGAAAGTCGCATTTTCGTTGAACAGCGGCCCCGAACAACTCGTCTGTTGCATTTCTGCATCGTCTCAAGTTGCTTTGGACGAAGAACAATCGCTGTTGGCTGATGTGTGACGAACTCGTGTCTGCTCCGTTACCCCCCCTGGAGCCTTTAGCAATAAATTACAGAGGCTTTTGCTATAGCCTCCCATTTAGCTCGCAGGGGGCATTCGTCACTAAAAGCAGAGTGATCGATTCTGCCTGCTTTTCCAATTGAGCAGTGTTTTTGTTCACCATTTGAGGATTAGTAAATACACTTATATATTGAAAAGTACATGCAGGGCCGGATTATCCATTAGGCGGTGTAGGCAACTGCCTAGGGGCCCCGTATCATCATGGAGCTTCGCGCCCCGAGCCGTTTTTGAAAACGTTTCTTAGAGTGAAAAGAGGAGTGGGCCTGGGCGTGGGCGTTGACGTGGGCTTCGGGGTCTGAGTCGTAGTCGAATTGAAAGTGAGTAGTCCACGCGTGCGGAGCATTGCATTGTGGTAGAAAAACTATATTTCAGGAAGTTAGAACACGGTAAAGGGGCCCCGACACGTGCATGGCCTAGGGGCCCCGACATGGTTAATCCGGTCCGGAGAACATGGCGTGACCGGGAATCGAACTCGGACCTCTATATGTACATTATGTTTCGCGTGAAAGTATGTGGAGCGCT
This sequence comes from Esperia sulphurella, assembly GCA_947086405.1. Lineage (NCBI taxonomy): Eukaryota > Metazoa > Arthropoda > Insecta > Lepidoptera > Oecophoridae > Esperia > Esperia sulphurella. The sequence continues at coordinate 949,975 of OX352264.1, read as the reverse complement.
GCTGTACAATTTATTTTTATAAAAGTTTTAAATATAAATATATACGCACTACAATGACATATAAATATAACATTATTTGTTATATTGTACTTAAAATACATCTACAATAGATGAACACTGATAATATTAAAGTTGTTGATTGATTGTTTGTTGTTTTTAGGGTTCCGTAGCCAAATGGCAAAAAACGGAACCTTTATGGATTCGTCATGTCTGTCTGTCTATCTGTCTGTCTGTCCGTCCGTATGTCACAGCCACTTTATTCCGAAACTATAAGAACTATACTGTTGAAACTTGGTAAGTAGATGTATTCTGTGAACCGCATTAAGATTTTCACACAAAAATAGAAAAAAAAAACAATAAATTTTGGGGGTTCCCCATACTTAGTACTGAAACAAAAAAAAATATTTTATCAAAACCATACGTGTGTGGTATCTATGAATAGGTCTTCAAAAATTATATTGAGGTTTCAAATATAATTTTTTTCTAAACTGAATAGTTTGCGCGAGAGACACTTCCAAAGTGGTAAAATGTGTCCCCCCCCCATAACTTCTAAAATAAGAGAATGATAAGACTAAAAAAAATATATGATGTACATTGCCATGAAAACTTCCACCGAAAATTGGTTTGAACGAGATCTAGTAAGTAGTTTTTTTTAATACGTCATAAATCGTAAACCACAATACTATTATTAAAACATCGATAAAAGTTCCAACGAACTACAATAACTTTTATATTATGTTACTTGCTGCTACGGAACCCTTCATGGGCGAGTCCGACTCGCACTTGGCCGCTTTTTTTAATTAAAACAAAAATATATTGCTTGATTTCTTATTTATTTTTCATTTCATTTTGAAAAAATGCAGACGTCTCAGAAACTCGGTAAAATTATGGACTTATGGCAGCCCTACTTACAAATATTTACTTACTCCAAAGTGAATGTAAATATTATTTTAATTGACGGCAAATGGAAATGCGAGTTTGTTAAACTGTAGTGACGATTATAAACACTCAAAAAATGTTAAATTACATATAGATATATAAATATATAGTGCCGTGTGGTTTCCGGTAGAGTAGAATAGGACCACTCCAACTCTTCCCGCGGATGTCGTACAAGGCGACTAAGGGAATACATTATAAAACATCAATCAGGCCTTCTCAACCCGTCTGGCCAGCGCGGGGAGTGTAGGCCAAATCCTCCGTCTGTCTCCGGCAGATGGGAGAGGGTTGTGCTTCTGCAGTGGAGACAAAAATAACCTGATGATGATCATGATATAAATACATACACTTGTCTAATCCCAAACTAGGATTTTCTCCTGTCCTACAGAAATTAAAGAAGGATAGGACCATTCACAAATATACCATCCAGACCGGGGACAACTTTTACAAAGTTGTATGTCCTCCATGAGAATCTAACCCACGGCCTCTGGCGCTCGAATTCAATGACCAAGCCACAAGACCTACGAGGTGAGAGTTAGACATGAAACATACCTAGAGAATACCTTGCTGAATCACTTAAATTTATATATTTCATATTATTTATTAGATATACTAACCGCGGTGGTTCCCGGCTTAGATTAGGGCCACCTCCAATCTTCCGGTGGGTGTCATTAAGGCGACTAAGGGATTGCACCCGACCGGACAGCAGCATTCTCCTACTTATATTAAGATCATTACCGCGATCACCAATCCACTGCCAAGCATGGTTATTATGGCAAATCCCCCAATGGACAGCGAACCAAAAGTGGGTTACTAGGTCAATGATGCGGTCAAAATTATGGCCAAGGCATTATTAGAATATGTCTCAAAGGCAATGCGTTTAAGGTATTAGTGTATCAATAGGCATTTAAATCATTTAGACATTTAAATCAAATGAAATTGTAACCCTGATTACCACCACCACCTTCATCACCACACCAGCTCGATGGTACTATATTATTGTATTGTATAAGTGTCCTAAGTTTCAAATCAAAACGAGAATTAAAAGTGCGTGAAAAATGTAAAATCTGATGACAAATTACAGCAAAGCGTGTTAAAAAATTAATTAAAGTCATATTTATTCTCCAAAACTATTATGATGTAACCAACGATCTCTATGTACTACTAGATGGAGCGTTCGAAACAATCGCTCTGTTCCACGCAAGTAGCCACAGCTCTTTCACATTCACTTTGAAACTTGGGCAGTTATACTCAACGAAAAGTTCTGCGTAGTAACTGCACAAGTTTCATTGTGAATGTGAAAGAGTTGTGGCTACTTGCGTGGAACAGAGCGATTGTTTGGAACGCTCCATATAGTAGTACATAGAGATCGTTGGTTGTAACTATGTTTTGTTTTGTTAAAGTGAGTCATCCTCTCAACATAGGTGTGGCAATGTCAACCGTAATTAGTTTATCTTGTTAATGTAATCCAATATCACGCAAGTAACTGTCATGTAATTTAGTTTAAACCTCCTACTTAACCTTCCCTGATTAACGTTACAATACGCGGTCTTCCGCATCCAGCCGCTTCCGGCCACCTTCTTCAGGTCGTCGGTCCACCTGGTAGCAGGACGACCTACCCGCCCTGCGGTCTCCACTCCAGAACTCGTCTGCCCCAACTACCGTGGTGTTCAACTAGGTGGCCAGGCTTATTTTGGCCACACCAAACCCCCAACCTGACCACTCTGGTCATCGTTTCATTGCTACACTCCCATTTGCTAGAGGGGAAGTGGGAACTCTCTTCCTACTTTGACTCTTTATACTTCTTTAATTAAATTTGCCTGGGGCCCAAGGTAGCGTAAATTCATGACCTGGGACTTGCCCTACCTTCACTGGTAGGTGTCTTTGCAGTTACCTCCGTTGATCCTCGCTTAGAGGAGTTGCGGGGGGAGAATGGTGAGGAGGCGGGAATACCCCAATGACCTCGGTCTGTGGTTCTGTGGCCCACTATAGCCATACGCAATAGGCAAGTAAATTGTCAAAACAAGCCGGTTATAGATTCTCTTTGTAAAGGAAATTAATTTAGGAAACGATGTTTGTTACATGGTCTCCAGTTCAATCCGGATAAGAGTAGGCGTAGCGTAGGTAACGTTTTCTTCCTTTCGTCTCATTACGTAACCAAATTTCGTAACTGGCTGCGTAATGGATAATTATTACCTGTTTACAGCCAGTTACAAAATGGTACTCCTTTATCTCATTTAGTAACTAAATTCTAAACTGCTTCTGATGCAAAACATATACATGTGTATATGTCCTTCTACGTCAGTATGTTTTGCATTGCCTTATGTTGAAGGTTCGTTTGAAGCTTATACTTTGAAGGCTCCAGCCTTTTCACAACACTACTTGACTCTCTCGAATAAGGTAAGAAATTAAGTATATTTCAAAGCAATACTTACGTCTTCCATAATATACCCCATATCAAAGTAGTGCTTCTTTAATATATCCCTGATTTCCGCAAAGTTTCTTGCTTTTTCAGTCACCGTACACTATATTTCATTTATATCTAGTTTGGGATTTAGGGCTTCAAAAATATTGTACATACATACATAATACATTAATAATGCTCACGCCTTGGTACCAGGGTAGGCAGAGACGATGAAACGCCACTTTGCGCGATCCTGACACACCTCACTCGCCCATTCACATTTATCATCCCTTTCATACATCATCATCATCAGGTTACTTTTGTCTCCACTGCAGGAGCACAACCCTCTCTCATCTGCCGGTGACAGACGGAGAATTTGGCCTACACTCCCCGCGCTGGCCAGACGGGTTGGGGAGGCCTGATTGATGTTTTATAATGTATAAAATTATTCATACACCTCCTTTTATTCTTCTCACTGCGGACCTCAGCCTTTTTGAGGACGTTACTAATTCGATCCTTGAACGTCCTCCTAGGACGACCTCTAGCACATTCCTTCCACATTCGCACTGTAAAATATCTTTTGTCACTCAAACGCTCTAAATGTATAAACCAACGGAACATACCCTTATCTACCTTCGGTACTACATTTTCTTTCAAAATGTAACAATAATCAAAGTGAATAAAGTTATGTTGATATTCATTCATACCAAAGTGATTTAACAGCTGAATATCGCGGAAGAATGACTATATTTATTGATCCCTGTTATTATTTGTAGCAAAGTCACCCGCTTGTTTTGTGGAGCAAGTCGAGGGTAGATTCTAAGAAGTGTTAAATCGAAAGTTTTTGTACGGAAATACCTCGTCTTACTTGGGTTAACGGAAATGGGGAAGAAACCCATCGAGTGACTTCCGTGTGCTTTAGTCTAAATCGAAAAACAGGGAGGTAAGCCTGTACACACTCACAAAGTGGTGGAAACATTTCGAGAGTCTCGACTTTAAGCTCCTGGAAATGAGATTTCTTTTGTATTTTTCTTCTCTGTCACGTATTTCTACGTCGTGTACTTAGTACATGTTGCCCACATCTTAAAGGTGTTTTTTTTGATCGCTCAAAATGGATAAATACTTATAGCGAAGCCTTTTTGTCTGTATGTCTGGACGTTAACTCGAATACTACTTTGTATTTCATAGAACAGTACTACTGATTAAAACAAAAAGATTTTGCCGTGTGGTTTCCGGTAGAGTAGAATAGGACCACTCCAACTCTTCCCTTGGATGTCGTATAAGGCGACTAAGGGAATAGTTTTAGGCAGAATAAGACGTCAAAAAGAGAATAATGTATTCCAATTTTGAAAATAAATATTTTGATTCTGATTTTGATTTGAATACATTATAAAACGTCAATCAGGCCTCCCCAACCCGTCTGGCCAGCGCGAGGAGTGTAGCCCAAATCCTCCGTCTGTCTCCGGCAGATGAGAGACGGTTGTCCTCCTGCAGTGGAGACAAAAATAACCTGATGATCAGCTTGAATTGAAGCGGGAGGGGAAGGCGGACGGGAATTAACGCTTAATAAGTTTCAACTTTATTTAATTCTGTAGTCCACGCGAGCGGAGCCGCGGACACAGATAGTATCTTATAAATCTCTGATCAGACTATGACAGGGGCTATCTTACAAAGTGAGGAAGTGATTATAGGTTACAAAAGTTAGGGCCAGTAGTAGTCAGCCCAGCTGATTGGCAATCACAAAAGTCCGAAGTCGTCACGACGAGGCAGAAACTTTTTGCGCCTCCGCTTACTTAATAGTAATTAATTATCAGTGATCAGAATTTCTTGAGTTGTTGACGTCACATTAAAAAGAAGTTGCTGTCCTACTAATATCATAAATGTGAAAGTTTGGATATTTGGATGTTTGTTACTCAATCACGCTTCAACCACTGGACGGATCGTGATGAAACTTGGCACACATAGAGTTTAGGTCCTGGAATAGGACATTTGTGATGATAAGTTGTCCACGCGGACGAAGTCGCAGGCAACAGCTATTATTGTCATAACAACAAGGATATGCATGTACATACCTATTTATTACCATCAAAAGTCTTTTGTTGGTACAATTTGGATCTTTTTAAACGAAGTGTTGCCGTGTGGTTTCCGGTAGAGTAGAATAGGACCACTTCAACTCTTCCCGTGGATGTCGTACAAGGCGACTAAGGGAATACATTATAAAACATCAATCAGGCCTCCCCAACCCGTCTGGCCAGCGCGGGGAGTGTAGGCCAAATCCTCCGTCTGTCTCCGGCAGATGGCCACTAGGTGGCCAGGCTTATCTTGGCCACACCAAACCTCCAACCCCCCAACTGACCATTCCGGTCATCGTTTCTTTGCTACACTCCCATTTGCTAGAGGGGAAGTGGGAACTCTCTTCCTACTTTGACTCTTTACTTCTTTAATTTAATTTGCCTGGGACCCAAGGTAGCGTATATTCAGTCCCTACCTTCACTGGTAGGTGTTATGTGTTAGCCTCCGTTGATCCTCGCTCACAGAAGTTGCGGAGGGAGCATGGTGGAGGTGGGTAATGTCTCCGGCAGATGAGAGAGGGTTGTGCTCCTGCAGTGGAGACAAAAATAACCTGATGATGAATCGTACTTAATTGATGTAAGCATGTGATGACTGTAATAATCTATTAGTCTGGTAATTTATAATTCAATTCAATTTAATTCAATTACTCTTTATTGCACGTAAAAAATAAAAAATATACAATAATAAAGAACTACAGAATCCGCCCCCGTTCCCACTTCCGCTCCCTTTCTCTTCCCACTTCTATTTCCACTCCCACTCAGACTCGAGACTCTCAGTATCCCAATCCCAACCTCAACCCCATCCCTATCCCCAAAAACTAAATTTCACTCAATCCCATACGCGCCGCGCTGTTCGCCGCGCCGCGGTCGTTGACCTCGCCCATATGATGAACATACTCGTAAGGTCGAGAAATATTAAATGGTTTTTATCAAAATTTTCGTGAAAAAGACATGCTTTTTTCATGAATGATTTCTAAATGTCATACTGAGTTACTAAATATTGAAATATTAACAGTCGTTTTATTATCATCCGATATAGTGGCTTCTAGAAAAATTTACTTTATTAATATCTCAGGTTCTCGTGGCGTATCAAGATGAAACATGCACCAGATTTTAAGTTAGACCACCAGCAAGGTAACTTTGAAAACTGCATCAAATTTCATTCAGTAGTTTTTCCGTGGTGCGGTAACAAACATACATACAGACAGACAGACAGACAGACAAAAATCTAAAAAAAAATGTTTTAGCTTCTATTGGTCCTATAAAGACCCCTCATACAATTTTTTTTTAAATATCTCTCATGTACAGACATAGACTAGTTACAGTTTTATTATAAGTATAGATTACTTGTTAATGAATGACACTAAAAGATAGTTGGTTTACAAGTCTTCTTCGTGTTTTATTGCTGTAGAATTTCCCACAACATAATACTATTAAATAAGCCGATTAATCGATTGGGAAGCCGGCTTAACCGACTTATCGGTGCTTCTCTACTAAAAGCCTTTCGCCTGAAAGAAAGTTCTCAGAAAATCCTAAAAGGAATACGAACTAATTAATTTGTACGCATTCAACAATCTCTATGTACTACTAGATGGAACGTTCCAAACAATCGCTCTGTTCCACGCAAGTAGCCACAACTCTTTCACATTCACTTTGAAACTTGTGCAGTTACTACGCAGAACATTTAATTATTACTAAATATTGACGCTACGGTTAAATAATGTCAACATTTAGTAAATAATTAAATGTTCTGAGTAGTAACTGCACAAGTTTCAAAGGGAATGTGAGAGAGTTTTGGCGTGGCTACTTACGTGGATCAGAGCGATTGTTCGGAACGCTCCATCTAGATCTAGATATCGTTGTATGCATCGGTATAACTGTTACCATTACCCGCAGGCTGTACACGCTTATGAATAAATATTGAAATGGACGCGAAAATCCGGACGTGAGTATCCGGCCCGTACTTTATGAAGTCCGGGCCCATCCGGGTATTGTGGCGTGAAATTAACTGCGAAATACGTCGCTGTTCCGACCCGAAGGGCGAGCGCCTTGGTTTTTCCATTTAAATATATTTATACTACAGGATGCCCAGCGGGTTCGTTCGCGTTCAAAGTTGACTATCCCTTTTTATATATGCCAGCGGAAATTGCTTAATTTTTTCTTTTATTTATATATGTTTTTTCGTCATTATCATCGGCCGAAACACGTCCACTGCTGAACAATAAGCCTTCCCAATAGAATGTAACTTTTGGTGGGCTGTTCATTGGGGGATTTGCCATAATAACCATGCTTGGCAGGCGGATTGGTGATCGCGGTAATGATCTTAATATAAGCAGGAGAATGTTGCTGTCCGGTCTGGTGCAATCCCTTAGTCGCCTTAACGACACCCACCGGAAGATTGGGGAAAGATCTAAGCTGGAAACCACCGCGGTTAGTACATCTAATAAATAATATGAAATATATAAATTTTATGATTCAGCAAGATAATATTCTGTATGTATGTTTCATGTCTAAGTCTCGCCTCGTAAGTCTTGTGGCTTGGTCATTGAATTCAAGCGCCAGAGGTCGTGGTTTTGATTCCCACTGGGGACAGACAACTTTGTACAATTTGTACAAGTTGGTCCCGGTCTGAATGTTATAATTGCCTATCCTTGTTTAATGGGAGAAAATCCAAATTTGGGTTAGACAAGTGTATGTGAGATTTATGTGAGATAATTTTTTTTTCATAATATTAACATTTTAGATGTCTAAATATTTATTTTTTTAGGAAAACTTACAGCTATTTACATCTAAGTTAATTACATATATAGTGACAAAAAGGCAATTAAAAGTTTCCAATTCTAGAGATAAATTAAATAATAATTATCATTCATAATAAACTAACCAAATATACTAAAAATAAGACATACATACATTACGCCGTATATATTACGATGTATATACATACATCATACAAGCAATAAAACCTAACGGAAAGCATTATTTAAAAAATCTAGAAAAACTAAAACATATATTTAAATATATAAATAGATAATAATAAAATAATAATAATAATAAAAATCTTTTATTCAAAAACCATTAACAGAAAAACCACAAAACTGAATTCTCAGTTTGACTGAGGGGAGCAGTCTCACACACAAACATTTGTAATGTAATCGATTTTTAAGTAAAGTTTACAATTTTAAACATGATTGTAAGTATATATGTTTCACTAACGTAGTTTCAATATATATATATTTAGTTACTTTTTCATATTGACATTGGGCCCGATTCTGAAGGCACATATTTAAAATTTGACAGCTAAAATTGGTTTCGTCTTTCAAATTTTAACGTTGTGCCTTCAGAATCGAGCCCATTGTCTGAATAAAATATTAAAACAAAAATAATATAACAAAAGCTATAAAAAAGATATCATCATCATCATCATCATCAGCCTGTAAGAGCCCACTGCTGGACATAGGCCTCTCCCAAGGCGCGCCACTGAACCCGATCCTCGGTTCTTCTCATCCAGTCTCTGCCAGCCGCCCTACGCAGATCGTCACTCCATCTAGCCAGGGGGCGTCCCACACTACGCTTGCCGAGTCGCGGTCTCCACTCGAGAACTCGTTTACCCCAACGGTTATCGGTTCTCCGACAGATGTGACCAGCCCACTGCCACTTCAACGTACTAACTTTTTGAGCTATGTCGAAAACTTTAGTTCTCTGGCGGATTACCTCGTTTCGGATCCTGTCCCTTAGAGAAACTCCGAGCATAGCTCTTTCCATAGCTCGCTGAGCGACTTTGAGTTTTCGGACTAGTCCCATTGTCAGTGTCCACGTTTCGGCACCGTACGTCATTACGGGTAGGACGCACTGGTTGAAAACATTTGTCTTCAGGCACTGTGGTATACGCGATGAGAAGACATGACGTAACTTTCCAAATGCTGCCCAGCCTAGCCTGATCCTCCTGTCGGCTTCCTTCTCAAAGTTGTTTTTCCCCAGTTGCAGAGTTTGCCCGAGGTATACATACTCTTGAACAACTTCGAGTGACTTACCATCGACTATAGTCAGTCCCGGAGTAGCGTGGTCATTGAACATGACCTTATAAAAAAGATATATGAATATTTAAATAGATAAGGCGGAACTCTGAAGGAATCGCTTTATTTCAGTTAAGATTTCAGCCCGACTGTTTTGCCTACCTACATGTTTTGCGTTATAGAATATATTTTAAGGACCGAAATGAGCGTGTTTAATTAGCAGTGACCTATATGTGCATTGGCTCCAAACTAAATTAAGAGGATTCGTTGAGCTGACCAAGGCGTATATATAGTACGAAAAAAGCGGCCAAGTGCGAGTCGGACTCGCCCATGAAGGGTTCCGTAGCAGCAAGTAACATAATATAAAAGTTATTGTAGTTCGTTGTAACTTTGATCGATGTTTTAATAATAGTATTGTGGTTTACGATTTATGACGTATTAAAAAAAAAATACTTACTAGACCTCGTTCAAACCAATTTTCGGTGGAAGTTTGCATGGCAATGTACATCATATATGTTTTTTAGTTTTATCATTCTCTTATTTTAGAAGTTACAGGGGGGGGGGGGGGACACATTTTACCACTTAGGAAGTGTCTCTCGCGCAAACTATTCAGTTTAGAAAAAAATGATATTAGAAACCTCAATATCATTTTTGAAGACCTATCCATAGATATCCCACACATATGGGTTTGATGAATTTTTTTTTTTGAGTTTTAATTCTAAGTATGGGGAACCCCCAAAATTTATTGTTTTTTTTTTCTATTTTTGTGTAAAAATCTTAATGCGGTTCACAGAATACATCTACTTACCAATTTTCAACAGTATAGTTCTTATAGTTTCGGAATAAAGTAGCTGTGACCTACGGACGGACAGACAGACAGACAGACAGACAGACAGACATGACGAATCCATAAGGGATCCGTTTTTTGCCATTTGGCTACGGAACCCTAAAAACAAAGTTAGACGTAAAGCAAACGTACCCACAAGGTGTGTGAGCAAAATGAACTGGTCTGTATGAGGAAGTCAGAAACAATAAGAGATAGAGTTACTGGTTCTAAGACAACCATGGTGTCTTAGACATAGACGCATTTTTATTTTGTACTAGCTGTGCCCGCGGCTCCGCTCGCGTGGACTACAGAATCCGCTCTCATTCCCACTCCCTCTCCCACTCCCAGCCCTGCTTCCACTCCTGGGTTAATGTTCGAGCCGTTAAACCGCCGTCAAAAGTGTTACAGGCTCTGCCTAGTTTGGGATTAGGTGGCCGTGTGTGAAATGTCCCCACATATTTTAATTTTTAATAAGATTGTGTGTTTAAAAGTGCTAAAATAATACCCCAACGACGCAATAAAAAGATAACACGCGAAAAAGTGTAGAGAACGTAGTAAAATAGTTGAATCCTATCCTACTAATATTATAAATGCGAAAGTTTGGATATTTGGATGTTTGTTACATAATCACGCTTCAACCACTGGACGGATCGTGATGAAACTTAGCACACTATAGGTTAGGTCCTGCAATAGGACATAAGATAGTTTTTATCCCGAAAAAACGTCCTATTCCTACGGGATAACATAATAATTTGTGATTTTAAATCGTCCACGCGGACGAAATCGCGGTAACAGCTAGTATTTTATAATTCAATACATTATTACTTTGCCTGCGGATCTAAATAGCTGCCTATTAATTTGGAAACCCGAATCAATGCATCCTACCCAAGGACTTAAAACAAATTAGGTGGCGAAAAGGATCGATTGCGACAAGGTCTTTGAAATATTACCACTCACTGACGGCATGTTCGTTCGTTTAAAAATAAACGACATGAAAAAGGAATAAAATACGAAGTACTTGATGCCTAATTTACTTATTCCTCTCTGCCTACTTCGTGAGAGGCAATATCATTAAGACTCACGTATGTATATAACGCGTAAAATATCATCTTTTAATAGACATACTTTAGTGATAACTTCCGTTGCAGGTCAAATAAAAATTATACACAAGTTAAATAAAATCAAATTATAGACAGGCAAATTAAACACAATTAAATATAAAAACATCAATAACTAACATAAATACAAAAATGTCAAATAAAATTCTTAAAACTAAATAAATTAAGTTAATGCGTTCTGAAAGAACTCTTCATAGCTATAAAATGCCTGCTTGACAAGCCAGGCGCACAGTCTCTTTATAATACTAAATAATACTATTAATAATAATATTATTATTATAATACTTAAAATGTTTAAAACATTTTTTTAACAACACAAAATTTAAAAGAACTACCAGGCGTGGGGAAGGACATTATGCTATGTATTAGATATACCACACTCTCGCACGAAGCGTTTTGCTTCCTCTATCATAATGCAGACTGCTAAGGAATGAAACTCTCTGCCAGCTTCGGTATTTCCGGACAAGTATAATTTTGATCTTTTTAAAGGAAGAGTGAATAGGCATCTTCTGGGTATGCGCGCTCCACCTTAGGCCTCATCGTCTTTTACCATCAGGTGTGATTGAGGTCAAGTGTAAATCCATCTGTAATAAAAAAAAGAAGACTATTTTATTAGCCGTGTGGTAGCCGGTAGAGTAGAATAGGACCACTCCAACTCTTTCCGTGGATGTCGTACAAGGCGACTAAGGTAATCTATACATATAATAAAAGAGTAGAAAAAACAAAAGAAAAGCGAATCTGTACATTGAAGTTAAAAAAAAAATTTCACTGCCCGGACGTTACTGAAGACCAGTAGAGTCCAAAAATATAATTAAAAAAATTCTTATCTGTCTGTATGTATGTATGTATGTACGGGCTAATCTTGGAAACTGCTGAATAGAATTTGACGGCGTTTTCACTGTTTAATAGCTTTGAGTTCGGGCCTCATACTGGTATCAGTCGTATCTCAATAAAATGTCAGGATGTTGATATACAAGTTGACCTCTCATTTCATATCATTTGTATGAAAGTGTAGTTCAACATTACTGGTCGTTGCGTCGTTTGAAAGAAAGTGACAGAGATGTTTTAAAGCTCATTTATAGATTTATTTTAGCTGATGTATTTCAGGTATTTCCACAAGTCTCGATACAAAAAGTTCGCTATTCGATAATTAGTGGCCCTGTATTAGACCGGTGATCGTCGACAATGTCAATATCGAAGCTGTTCAGGAGTACGTCTGCCTAGGACAGACAATATAGTTGGGTAGGATCAATTTCAAAAGCTGACAGAAGAATCCAGTTAGGGTGGGCAGTATTCGGGAAACTGCATCAAGTCTTTACGTCACCTATTCCACAATGTTTAAAGACAAAAATCTTTAATCAGTGAGTCCTGCCTGTCATGATTACAGCGCGGAGACGTGGACACTGATGGTGGGCCTGATCCACAAGATTCAAGTGGCTCTGCGAGCTATAGAGAGGGCAATGCTCGGGGTCTCTATGAGGGATATGATTCGTAATGAGGAGATCCTATGAATAACGAAGGTGACCGACATAGCCGAAAGAATTAGTAAGCTGAAATGGTAGGTCACATCTGTCGTAGTACCGAACGGCCGTTGGGGCAGACGGGTTCTAGAGTGGGACGCGACGTCCCACGCGCAGGGTGGGACGCCCTGCCGCCAGGTGTATGGACGACCTGAAGATGGTGGCCGGAAGCGGCTGGATCTGTAGGGCGTTGTGGCATTCATTGGGGAAGGCATGTCCAGCAGTTTGACAGACATTTTGTTGTACAGTTAATTGGATATGCAAATAGGAAGGGAATAGGAGGGGAAGGAAGTCGGATGGAAAAGAATAGAGGGATTAGGGTAAGAGAGGAAATATGAGGGGGCAGTGGTAAATAAAGGGTGTAGGAAGGGGTGGGTTAAGGGAAGGGGGAGAGGTAGGAGTAGGGAGAGGGAAGGGGTGGGGAAAGGGTTTTCAACGTTGTGGGAAGGAAAGAAAGAAAGGGTATGGAAAGGACAAATTGGAGGGGGGGGGGGGGAAGGAAATATCACTTAATTTGCATAGTATTAAAATATAAAAAACAATTATTGATTATATGATAATCTTTTAATTCATGATAAATGTAAATGTCAACTTTATTTAAAAAAAAGCGGCCAAGTGCGAGTCGGACTCGCCCATGAAGGGTTCCGTAGCAGCAAGTAACATAATATAAAAGTTATTGTAGTTCGTTGTAACTTTGATCGATGTTTTAATAATAGTATTGTGGTTTACGATTTATGACGTATTAAAATTAACTACTTACTAGATTTCTTTCAAACCAATTTTCGGTGGAAGTCTGCATGGCAATGTACATCATAAATTTTTTTTAGTTTTATCAATCTCTTACAGGGGGGGGGGACACATTTTACCACTTTGGAAGTGTCTCTCGCGCAAACTATTCAGTTTAGAAAAAAATTATATTAGAAACCTCAATATCATTTTTGAAGATCTGTCCACATATAGGTTGATAAAAAAAAAATTGAGTTTCAGTTCTATGTATGGGGAACCCCCAAAATTAAATGTTTTTTTTTCTATTTTTGTGTGAAAATCTTAATGCGGTTCACAGAATACATCCACTTACCAAGTTTTAATAGTAAGTTCTTACAGTTTCGGAATAAAGTGGCTGTGACATACGGACGGACAGACAGACAGACATGACGATCCATAAGGGTTCCGTTTTTTGCCATTTGGCTACGGAAATGTGTAATGTTAAGTTGTCCACGCGGACGAAGTCGCGGGCAACAGCTAGTACAATATAAAACATCAATCAGGCCTCCCCAACCCATCTGGCCAGCGCGGGGAGTGTAGGCCAAATCCTCCGTCTGTCTCCGGCAGATGAGAGAGGGATGTGCTCCTGCAGTGGAGACAAAAATAACCTGATGATGATGATGATGATTTTATTAGGAAATCTAACAAGGATGTCTTTAACGAAGGTATAAACGTTGTGTTGAATTTGGTAATTTCTACAGAACGCAGTACGGCGTCACTGTCCTTTAACGTATTTTTTCTTTATTTATATATGGTTTTAAATTGAAAGGATTTTGGCACAGCTTCTATTGTATCAACACTGGAAGTCACCGAAGCTAGAAATCTTGGTGTACTTATGGCTGTACTTCTTATCGAAATCCGTGTTTTATCTGTCGAAATTGTTTTTTCCGATTGAACATTTTGTGCTCAGTCAAAGTCAAATTTCTTTATTGCACATGAGTACACTCGGTTCATTTATACGCGTCAATTCTTTTTATTGAATACCTAGTAGGTGTTATTCTGTGATATGCTCTTTAGGAGTTATGGTTTCTGTTAAAGTTGGACCATTATAGTTTGTATTATATTTTGTTGTAGCTGTTGCCCGCGACAGTTCACGGGGCAATGTATACGCTTCTACAACAAACTACCGGAGGACATCTTAAATATGACGGACAGAAAGTTGAAGATTCACATTAAAAAACAACTTTGTAAGAAAGCCTATTATAAAATAGACGATTATTTGAATGACAAAGATGCCTGGTACTAATGTTAATTCATCTTCGCAAAATCTTTATAAATTGTATGCAAAATTGATTTTTAAAAGATGTGTTTCGTGTAGTTTGTTAGGCCGTTTCTGCTTCACAGCGCTAACACCTAGAAAGCGGTAGTCGATAAAAAAGATGACGTGTATAAATGTACCAAGTGTACTCATATGCAATAAATGATTTTGACTCTGACTTAGACATGAAATTTCACATAATAATTTAATGTAATGTTGAACTACACTTTTATACAAATGAAAATGAGAATTCATCGTCTGGATCAGTCTCCTGACATTTTATTGACTTACCTACTAGCTGTTTTCCCGCGATGATTTTTTTTTGTTTTACCACGTAACATT
Source organism: Esperia sulphurella (assembly GCA_947086405.1). Taxonomy (NCBI): domain Eukaryota; kingdom Metazoa; phylum Arthropoda; class Insecta; order Lepidoptera; family Oecophoridae; genus Esperia; species Esperia sulphurella. The sequence continues at coordinate 934,718 of OX352264.1, read as the reverse complement.
TCAAATTATATCTATTAATCTGGTTATGCATCCAGCAAATCAGCCCTTAAATATTCACTGCTGGACATAGGCCTTCCCCAATGAACGCCACCACACCCGGTGCTCTGCCCTCCGCATCCAGCCGCTTCCGGCCAGCTTCTTCAGGCTTTCAGTCCACCTGGCGGCGCGTCGGGGGGTTCCACCCTGCGCGTGCCGATCCGTGGTCTCCACTCCAGAACTTATCTGTCCCAATCGGTTCTGCGGTAGATGTGACCCGCCCACTACCATTTCAGCTTACTAATTCTTTCGACTATGTCGATCACCTTCGTTCTTCGTCGGATTTCTTCATTACGAATCATATAATTTAAAGAAACTATTATTCATTGAAAAGATTTATTTAGTTAACTTAGCCGTGGGGCTACAGAATTAATGTTTTTTTTAAGTTGAAATTTACTTCATAGTTATTTATATTTTTTATGTTTTATTATAGTGCAAGAAGTTACGTATTTCTCTTACTATTAAATATATATACCGTGTGGTTTCCGGTAGAGTAGAATAGGACCACTCCAACTCTTGCCGTGGATGTCGTACAAGGCGACTAAGGGAATACATTATAAAACATCAATCAGGCCTCCCCAACCCGTCTGGCCAGCGCGGGGAGTGTAGGCCAAATCCTCCGTCTGTCTCCGGCAGATGAGAGAGGGTTGTGCTCCAACAGTGGAGACAAAAATAACCTGATGATGATGGAAAGTCAAGTAACATGACGTATTTCATCAAGTTAATCACAAACAAAATCACTTTAGGTCAGACACTAACCAGAGCCCTAAAATGTCACCAAAACATTGGCAACTCGTTAAATCACTAACTGAGAGTAATTTCTGGACGTTATGCTAGCTACACACAATTAGATCTGATCTGGTAGCTTATTTTACTAATACATTTTCGCACAAAACGCAACTGAACTGCAGCTGAAACGCAGGTTTTAACAATATTCGCTTGCACAACGTTCGTGCTTCAGCTGCGTTTCAGCCGTAGCTTACGTTTGAACAAACGTCAAACGTAGAGACAACTGTCAAAATGTAGAAAAAACATTAGTAGAATACGAAATCACAGAACGTTCGTCCCATCAACGTCTGACGTTTGTTCAAATAAACGATAGCTACGGCTGAAACGCAGATGAATCACAAACGTGCGCAGCGGCATACGAATAGTGTTAAAACTTGCGTTTCAGCTGCAGTTCAGTTGCGTTTTGAGCGAAAATGCGTTAGTAGAATTGGCCCCAAGACCACCTTGTTGACTTATTGACTAGATCATTGGACTCGAGCAGCACAGGCCGTGGGTTCGATTCCCATTGGGGACAGACAACTTTATACAAGTAGCTCGGGAGAAATACTTTGAGATTAGACAACTGTGTGTGAAATATTTATTGTATAAAAAAATAGGCATAATTTATTTATTATTACTTTATTGTACACAGAAAATATAAAAATAAATACACAGAAGGAGACTACGTATACACAGGTGTGCTTATCGCTAAAAAGAGATTTCTTCCAGCCAAACCTTGTCTGGAAAGAGAGAGATAATCCTTCCTTTTTCATGACGCGTCTGTCATAATCATAATATCGCGTCGAACATTTAGCAGACTCTCATAGTGTCCACTTCGGACTCGGTCGGACGGACCTGGTATGACCATACAACAATCGCATCGTGTGTACCCCGTAGTATCAGATAATAGAATCTTTCCTTATCCCACAGGGTCTAAGGTTGATGAAAGAGAGGAAGCGAGTGGCGTGGATACTGTTACTGCTTGCCGTCCTCTTCGCACTGTGCTGGTTGCCGTACAACATTATGCAACTGTTGCTGGATATCAACGCTGTAGATGCTAAGGACTTGAGCATGTACCTGCCTTATGCTTTATTTTTAGGTAAGTTTTATGTTGGCATGTGAAGAAAAACATTTTAGTGCAGCTGTATGTATTACTAGCTGTTGCCCGCGACTTCGTCCGCGTTATTGTGTATTTCCCGTAGGAATGGGATGGTTTTTTCGGTATGTTCTATTCCAGGACCTAACCTATATGTGTGCCAGGTTTTATTCCGATCCGTCCAGTGGTTGAAGCGTGATTGAGTAACAAACATCCAAATATTCAAATATCCAAACTTTCGCATTTATAATATTAGTAGGAAGGGTTGTACTAACCAAATGATCATAAGTAAATCCAGAGGAAGCGAAAGGGGAGGTGGGGAGGTAGGTTGGGGGGTAAAGGAGAAATCGATAACATAGCCGGCTCACGTAAAACGTTGCAGCTATAACGGGTTTGTTCGTTTGTTTGTATGTCTATTTGACATAATATACCTAACGCAAGGTCCTTAAACGTATACACCTTAAAGCTAAATGAATGATTGAGTTTGTATTGCGGTACTAGACGACAAATCAATACGAAATACAACGTCCATAGACGTAAACGTGTTATGACGTGCACAGACAGTACGTCAATAGACGTCATATCGATGGCTTCTTTGCTACGTCCATAGACTGTACGTCTATGGACGGTACGTCTATGGACGTAGCATTTCGTATTGCTTCGTCGTCTAGTGCCGCATCACAAACTCATGTCATGTGGTCTGTGTCCACCAGGAACGTGTCAAGCTAAACTACCGATGCCATAATAGTACATCAAGATACTAGTGCGGAAGGTTAATTATTCCAATCGATGCTGCGCCATTGTAAGCCGGAGCCAAAACTTTTATGACCGAGCCGTACGCGAGGTATTATAATAGATAAAGCCGAGATTTAAATAATTAACTTCGTCTGTGATAAAAAATACATGACTATTCAAAACTAAATCTAAAATATTAGAGTTTTCAATTACGGCCTGTTTATTTTTCAAATTTCACATGATTTAAAAAGAAAAATAACAAAAAGGCATTGATAACATTGCACCAGACAGCCAGTTGTAAACAAATCCAATAAACCAAAGAGTTCATATCTGATTTGTATCTTTGAATCAGTAGATAAAAACTACTTAGTTTGCTATTTTAAGGAAAATGAAGCGCATGACAATCTTCTTGGTTTCAATTTGCTTGCAACTTATTAAATTAAAACTAAACTACATTCTAAAGAGCATGCTTACGTATAATGAACAAGCTGTGCCCGCGGCTCCGCTCGCGTGGACTACAGAATCCGCTCCCGTTCCCACTCTCGCTCCCTGTACCACTTCCACTCCAACTCAAGACTCTCAATCCCAATCCCACGCCCACTCAGCTCCAAATGTGGTACTAACTCATCGCAATCTGAATTGTACCGAACATAATAATTATACTTCTTTCTCATATTGCATATTTTTTTACACCTTGGGTTACATTATTAGTAGAGATCCCTATTTTTTTATAGTAAGAAATATAGCCTATATTACTCAGGGATAATGTAGCATTCTAATGGTGAAAGAATTATTGAAATCGGTCCAGTAGTTTTTGAGTTTATTCGTTACAAACATACAAATCTCAAACATACAAATCTTTTCTCTTTATAATATCAGATGACACAGAGCTTTTACGAGGAAGTGTACTGAAAAAGATTACCGACGTCAAACTTTTTCTGCCGGTTTATTAAATTAGATACTTGTTTCCAGAAATCTCTCAGAATAGTTTCCAAATAGGGTAAGGATATTCTACTTATGGGTGATGAAATTCCTTCCATATACGTTCCATTTTATTGCCTTTTGTCCTTCTTTTCTCTCGCTTCAGGCATTTAGGGGTAATTTTATAGGCGGTCCCGTAGGTAAGAATATACGACTTTCATAAAAAAAGCCTTCAAAGTTTTGCGACTTCCCCTTTTTATTAAGTCAACTGAGCATGAATGTTTAAAGCTGATTAAAAAAAGACTCGAAATTGTTTTTCAAGAAACTTTTTGGAACTTTTTAATCAATTTCCCTATAAAACTTTTTTTGGGCTAATGACGTTTTTTTCTTAATAAATTTACTTATTGCGTCTCATTGTAAGACAAGAATCTGCCTTCAATATTCAGCAGAGGAGTTCTGGGGCCTCGGATCGGCCCAAAAAAGTAAAGTAGGTGGCCGGAAGCGACTGGATGCTAAGGGCGGAGGACCGAGCGTTCATTGGAGAAGGTCTATGTCCAGCAGTGGACTTCTAAGGGCTGATATGATGATGATGATGAATATTCAGCTAATATTGCCTCCGTCCCCCACAGCTCGCTGCAGTCCTTGGGTTCAGGGTAAGCCACACTTTACCATATTAGAATGACATGTAAAATTGAATTTATAAGATGTAATTGTAAAATGTATGCCGTGTGGTTTCCGGTAGAGTAGAATAGGACCACTCCAACTGTTCCCGTGGATGTCGTACAAGGCGACTAAGGGAATACATTATAAAACACCAATCAGGCCTCCCCAACCCGTCTGGCCAGCGCGGGGAGTGTAGGCCACATCCTCCGTCTGTCTCCGGCAGATGAGAGAGGGTTGTGCTCCTGCAGTGGAGACAAAAATAACCTGATGATGAAATGTAAAATAATCTACCTTTGTTCTCCACACCAGGTCACGCAAACTCAGCAATAAATCCAATAGTGTACTGCTTGATGACGAGGAACTTCCAGAGGTCTGCGCGGAAGCTGCTGTGCGGCCGAGGAGTCTGCCAGCAGGCGAAGTTCACGGTATGTAAAGTTACTTATATTTATATTGGCATACCATGCTTGGCAGGCGGATTGGTGATCGCAATAAGAATGCTGACCATCCCTGGTGAGACCCCTTAGTCATTTTGACGACACCCACACGAGAAGATTGGGGCAACGCCCTATTATAAGTCGGGAACCACGGCGAACATATTGGCAATATTGTGTTTAATTTTTTATGTTTTATAGAAAACACAAGTAAACATATTTTTACAAAATACACAGCACTATAAAAAACAATATATATGTGGGATACCCATATCCACCGGTACTACATAGGTACAATTAGTTAATAATACCCTCAATAACTGAAATTGTGAACTAGTCAAATTATATAAATAGGAGTGGTATTCTAATTAAAGGATCAGAGTTCACTGATACTTTCTACAGCACACATCGTTTTATTCACAACCTTCAAATCCCCAAAGTGGTGACCCCGACGACGAACGAACAGTTAGAACCAAACAGATATCCGACAACTAGTCACTATGGCCCCTCCAGAAGATGCGATGAACAAAAAAGAAACAGACCCAAAACAGAGTGGCGATATCATTGCTGCGGTATCCATTCAATCGCGGTTAATACCATTCTGGCGTGAGATGCCAACTATATGGTTCATGCAATTTGAAGCAGTCATCGAGCCTTTGAACACTTCTGACGACCAAAAATGTCGTTATTTATTACAACAATTGAAGAATGAAGATTTAAGACACATCGCAGACATATTAAAGAAGCCTCCAACAACAAAAAAGTACGACATACTTAAAAAACGGCTTATTTCCGTATATGAGGAATCAGACGTACAGAATTTCCTGAAACTTATAAACGGATTAGAGTCATGAGCGACAGCAACACGTTGCACCCGCTAAACACGTGCAGTTTAGCGAGCTAAGTTTTGATATTATGATCACGCTGTGTTCGTTCTAAAAAGAACGTTTAGAAGTCTTCATGAGCGACAGCAACACGTTGCACCCGCTAAACACGTGCAGTTTAGCGAGTTAAGTTTTGATATTATGATCACGCTGTGTTCGTTCTAAAAAGAACGTTTAGAAGTCTTCATGAGCGACAGCAACACGTTGCACCCGCTAAACACGTGCAGTTTAGCGAGTTAAGTTTTGATATTATGATCACGCTGTGTTCGTTCTAAAAAGAACGTTTAGAAGTCTTCATGAGCGACAGCAACACGTTGCACCCGCTAAACACGTGCAGTTTAGCGAGTTAAGTTTTGATATTATGATCACGCTGTGTTCGTTCTAAAAAGAACGTTTAGAAGTCTTCATGAGCGACAGCAACACGTTGCACCCGCTAAACACGTGCAGTTTAGCGAGTTAAGTTTTGATATTATGATCACGCTGTGTTCGTTCTAAAAAGAACGTTTAGAAGTCTTCATGAGCGACAGCAACACGTTGCACCCGCTAAACACGTGCAGTTTAGCGAGTTAAGTTTTGATATTATGATCACGCTGTGTTCGTTCTAAAAAGAACGTTTAGAAGTCTTCATGAGCGACAGCAACACGTTGCACCCGCTAAACACGTGCAGTTTAGCGAGTTAAATTTTGATATTATGATCACGCTGTGTTCGTTCTAAAAAGAACGTTTAGAAGTCTTCATGAGCGACAGCAACACGTTGCACCCGCTAAACACGTGCAGTTTAGCGAGTTAAGTTTTGATATTATGATCACGCTGTGTTCGTTCTAAAAAGAACGTTTAGAAGTCTTCATGAGCGACAGCAACACGTTGCACCCGCTAAACACGTGCAGTTTAGCGAGTTAAGTTTTGATATTATGATCACGCTGTGTTCATTCTAAAAAGAACGTTTAGAAGTCTTCATGAGCGACAGCAACACGTTGCACCCGCTAAACACGTGCAGTTTAGCGAGTTAAGTTTTGATATTATGATCACGCTGTGTTCGTTCTAAAAAGAACGTTTAGAAGTCTTCATGAGCGACAGCAACACGTTGCACCCGCTAAACACGTGCAGTTTAGCGAGTTAAGTTTTGATATTATGATCACGCTGTGTTCGTTCTAAAAAGAACGTTTAGAAGTCTTCATGAGCGACAGCAACACGTTGCACCCGCTAAACACGTGCAGTTTAGCGAGCTAAGCGAGGTGACGTCACGGCGAGGCACTTGAACGATCAACGGTGCGGAGCGTTGCGCAGGCGTGTGTAGCTCGCGAGTGCAGCGGCCGAAATGAGTCGAGCACGCGGTGGGCGCTGCTTGTCGCAGGGAGCTCGCAAGCGACTTACCCCTTTCCCCTCACCGCACGACTGGTTTGACGATATGGCATCGGCTGGCAATGACGAGTGACGTCACTCAACATCGACAGCATTACAAATAGATGGTATTGTTTATTGTAAATGTATAATATTACGAAACATGTAATTATTTATTGTTAAAGTTAGATGTAAGAAATTTATTTTGTATAATTACAATTGAGTGTACGCTGCGCTTGCGGGGGAGATATGTGGGATACCCATATCCACCGGTACTACATAGGTACAATTAGTTAATAATACCCTCAATAACTGAAATTGTGAACTAGTCAAATTATATAAATAGGAGTGGTATTCTAATTAAAGGATCAGAGTTCACTGATACTTTCTACAGCACACATCGTTTTATTCACAACCTTCAAATCCCCAAATATATAATAATCCTACTAATATATTTTTTAAGGTCAAATCCCATTTATTAAATATTAACTTAATGAAAATTTATACGACTATATACAGTATTAAAAACTAATGTATAAAACGCGTCACAGTATGAACACGTCGTCCAGCTCGCCTGTGTACGGCATGGTCCCCAGGACACTGGCGGCGTTACCTCGCTGGATCGCTAGGCTAAGCCTTTGTGCGAGGTACGCGCCAGCCCTGGGGTCTCCGGAGGCGAGGACCAGTCGTTTCGAAATGCTTACACAGCATTTTAAAACAATATTATTCTAATTTATACTTCGCTCTGCAAATTACGGATTTTACAGTGTAGTGATTGTGTGAGGGGTGGGGGTGTGGAAGTGGGGGGAGGGGGGAGTGGGGGGAGGGGGTGTGGGACTGGGGGGAGGGAGGTGCGTGTGTCAGGGGCTTTGGTCCCTTAAGGTTCGGCAGTGGACGTATGGGCGTAGTCTGATGACGATGCCAGGAGCAAGACATTATCTATCAAATCTACGAAATCTACTAAAAAACAAACAATTAAATTTCTAATATAAACTCTTAACTCAATACATTTTCATAAACAGTTTGCTTTCCCGCGGGTAGGGTTTACCGGTAAATATTTGACCACCGAAATTGATTGACCGGTTCAAGTCTATACGCAATGTAAGCACGAAGTCCATTAACAGTTTATAAACTAAACTAGCTGTGCCCACGGCTCCGCTCGCGTGGACTACAGAATCCACACCCCTTCCAGCTTCCGCTCCCGCTCCCGCTGCCGCTGCCGATCCCGGTCCCGCTGCCGCTCCCGCTCCCGCTCCCGCTCCCGCTCCCGCTGCCGCTCCCGTTCCCGTTCCCGTTCCCGTTCCCGTGCAAAAGGATGGTTAGTCACAAATAACTAACGCAACTTCAGTTAGAATATATGCGCCTATCTATATCACACCCGTTCCTGCTCCCGATCCTGCTCTCGCTCTCGCTCCCGCTCCAGCTTCCGCTCCCGCTCCCTCTCCCTCTCCCGCTCCCACTCCCACTCGCAACATTTTATTAAAAGAATTTTTACACCTTGGGTTATATTATTGAAGTTTTAGTAGGGATCCCTAATTTTATATAGTAATAAATATAACCTATATTACTCAGGGATAATGTAGCATTCTAATGGTGAAAGAAGTTTTGAAATCGGTTCAGTAGTTTTTGAGGTTATTCGTTACAAACATACAAATCTTTATAATATTAGTGTAGATTACTGTGCTTTATAAAATTAACCCAAGCATTTTCAATAGAGCCGATTCGAGCAACCCTTTATCAGATAACTTTGTTTGCTTGCAGAGTTTGAATTTTCACTTTACGATTGTTAATTGATATTATTCATTGAGTAGATGTCCAGTAGTGGACATCTAAGAGCTGATCTCTTTGATGTCCATTAATGGACATCTACTCAATGAACGCTACCACTCCCGGTCCACCGCCCTCCGCGATCCTCAGTCCCTCTGCGCGTGCACGGTCTCCACTCCAAAAGTAGTCTGTCGTCGGTTCTACGGCTACGTGGTTAGTCCGAAAACTCAAGGTCGCTCAGCGGGCTATGGATAGAGCTATGCTCGGAGTTTCTCTAAGGGACAGGATCCGAAATGAGGTGATTCGCCAGAGAATGCCGTCATTGACATAGCTCAAAAAGTCGGTTCTGTCTGTCTGAGAAACTAATTTCTGCTGGGGTAAATGAGTTCTGAGTAAACTAGTTCTCGAGTGGAGACTGCAACTGGGCAGGCGTAGTGTGGGACGCCCCCTGGCTAGATGGATCGACGATCTGCGTAAGGCGGCTGGCAGTGACTGGATGAGAAGAGCTGATTATCGGGTTCATTGGGAGAGGCCTATGTCCAGTCATAGATTCATTCAGGCTGATGCTGATACAAAAAAAAACCAGCTAGATTGGTTTTCTATGCAGATCGGGCTGACCTAAACTGACTACCGGAACGGGTAGCTCTCAGACTGCCACGCAGGAGGTTGCGGGTTAGAATCCCGCTAGGGGCAAATGTTCGTATGATGAATATGAATGTTTGTACCCAAGCCTTGGATGTTTATATATTTATTTAAGTATGTGTATCCGTTATCTAGTAACCATACCACAGGCTCTGCCTAGTTTGGGACTGGATAATTGGTGTGAATGTCTGACATATTATATTTATACCTACAAGACAATATATAGGGTGGGATGTTCTTTATTTTATATCCCTAATAATAAAACAAGCCATCAATTGACCTATAATAAAATTAAGCAGCACGTGACATTTTTCGTTGATCCTCGCGGCTGTATGTGAGCTGAATTTATGATGTGTTTGTTGTTGCTAAACAGATTTCTGGGCCTAAGTTTGACCGTCCATTATTTACACACAAAAATCTGCAAAGTTTTCTTATACATAAATATATATATATATATATATATGTCGTAGTCGCCTCTTCTGAGGGCGTCGGGTTCGAAACTCACTTCTGATGTCGTAGGTTCCTGGTTCCGCCGAAAGTGTGGGCTCCCAAATTGAGTTTAATACCGTTTTAAAGTTAACACGTTTACTAGCTTCAATGACACTACATGAATTTACACTACATCATCAAGTAACGATTTTAGAAGGCAGACGATCCGTCAGCGTAACGCCTGCGCACCGCACGCCTTTCCATCGAAGACTCTCCCGGTTCTGCGCCTGCGCCAGTTATACCCGACGTTCCGTCAGCGCGTGCAAAGCCGAACGGCGCGCCGAACACACACTGTGCCTCCAAATCAGCTCCTCTTTTGTTATTTCGCCGACATATTTCTTGTAAAGAGACTTGAAACCTACGCAGTAAGCATTTCCGATCATATCTGACGAACAAAAAAAGGCATTTTCTACGCCTCCTTCGTTCTTCGTCGGATCTCCTCATTGCGGATCCTTTAAATAAACCCCGAGCATAATCGTCAGCGTCGCAACCGCATCAAGCGCGGCACCGTCCCTGCAGCCTCGACCAACCTGAAGGCTGCAACGCCAACGACATCGATTTACCTCTCCCGTCTGGATGCGGCCACAACACCAGAAGATGTAATGCAGCACATCCGGGCGAGGCTTACAGATCGGACTGGGGAAAGCATCTCGATCGAATGTGTGATCCTAGAGTCTACTATTTCTAATAACTTCAGGGCCTGCAGACTCCGGGTTCCCACTAAGCACCAGGGTGTATTCCTCAGTCCCGACTTCTGACCCGAGGGAGTCGTCTTTAGACGATATAGGGAGGCGTAGACTCTAAAATTCCTGAAATAGTGTGTATTTAATGTGAGGTTATATAATGTATGTATTCTAGGCTAAGGTATTTGTCTATGGGCTAACTTGCCTGCAAATAAATGATTTTATTATTATTATAATCCTCGCCATAGCCCATAGCCATAGCTCGCTGAGCGAATTGAAACTTATGGATCACGCCCACCGTCAGTGTCCACGTCGTACTGATTGAAGACTTTTGTCTTTAAATATTGTGGATTATGCGACGTATACACTTAATGCAGTTTTCCGATTACTTCCCAGTTCAACTAAGTAGATTGTTCTGCAGCTACCCTATCGAACAATGTACGGGCTCCGCCAATCTATTTCTTTAAAGTTTTTCCGGAATAATGTTTTGTAAAAGATTTATTTTACATCGATGCTCCATAACTTTATGAGCACTACCGTTGCAGCTCATCATCGTCATCAGGTTATTTTTGTCTCCACTGCAGGAGCACAACCCTCTCTCATCTGCCGGAGACAGACGGAGGATTTGGCCTACACTCCCCGCGCTGGCCAGACGGGTTGGGGAGGCCTGATAGATGTTATAATGTATTCCCTTAGTCGCTTTGTACGACATCCACGGGAAGAGTTGGAGTGGTCCTATTCTACTCTACCGGATCCCACACGGCATCATAATCATTAAATATATTATTTATTTTGTATTCCATGTTCAATTTTTTTTTTGTTTATTATCCCTATTGACCTCCCCAACCCGTCTGGCCAGCGCGGGGAGCGCTGGCCAGACGGGTTGGGGAGGCCTGATTGATGTTTTATAATGTATTCCCTTAGTCGCCTTGTACGACATCCACGGGAAGGGTTGGAGTGGTCCTATTCTACTCTACCGGAAACCACACTGCAACCAGGCAAATTTTGCAGCTCAATTGGTTGTTATTTGACGGACAGATACACAGACATACAAACCTCCATACAAACAAACATGATACAATATTTACTTTCCCCCGATTTTAAATCCTGCTCGATTGTAAACTTAACAACGTCAATTTTAAGGTGCACGTTCTGTAGAAAGTTGTAAAGTTAAGCACTTTACGCATCGCTGAGTTACTCTTAAAAGTTACCACGAAATAAACTTTGAAGTGATATTTATTCTTAGATAATTTTATCACTGTCTACAGTTATTTATGTGTATGTATCTCGTTTGTTTGTTCATCATCATATTATTATCAGCCCTTAGACATCTACTGATGGACCTTCCCCAGCGTACGCCTTTACATCCGGTTCTCCGCCCGCCGCATGAGGCCGCTTCCGACCACCTTCTTCAGGTCGTCTGCCCCCCTTCCGGGGGTGTGACTGTCCCGACAGAATTCGTCTGCCCCAACGGCCATGGCATCGGTTCGTGGCTTAAGATAAATATACAAAAAATACAATAATATAATAATTATTTATTTATTTTTCACACATTGTACAAACATTTCTAAATTACAATAATTAAAACAATTCAAGTCTAGTTTCAATAATTAAAATAATTTAAAATTTGAAACTAATACAATACTACTTTTTGTTGCAAAATTTGCCTGGTTGAGGTGCTTGGGCTGTATTTTTGTATTCACCCTCCTCCCTCTCCCCTTCCTCCCCCCTCCTCCTTTAACGGCGTCTTTTGCGGTCGCACTATCTTTGGGTCACCCCTGCTTGCCTTGTTTGACGGATCTAAAAAAAAGTTAATTAGAAAATTAATCAGATAATTACCTAGACGTTGCTACTCGAACTACTAAACGCCAGTTATAGGTACTATGTTTACTTTCTAACCCCGGGGTCAAAGTTCATAAGGCTTTCAGCGGTATCTATTCTAACCCGATCTAAGGTTAAAATTGACATTTGATACTACAAAGTTGTCTTAGTACAAATAAATATTATATTATACTAGCTGGTGCCCGCGACTTCGTCTGCGCAGGATTAGTATTTCGAGTAGCTTATATTAGGGTTTACTATTTTGGCTATAATGGCTTACACATAAGATATAGATATATACTGTGGCGGGATTTTTTGTAGGACTATTTAAGATAAACATTTCCATCATACATTACATATGTGTAACTCTAGCGGTTTTGGCAGCGCACGCCAGAATAGCTCGCAGATGGTAGATTTTTTCCTACTTACTTGATATTTTGGACAATTCACACAATATCTTTATAAATTGTAGCCTATGTGTTATTCTGATGTATAAGCTATATTATTGTAAAGTTTCATTAAAATCCATTCAGTAGTTTTTACGTGAAAGAGTAACAAACATCCATCCATACTTACGAACTTTCGCGTTTATAATATTAGTAGGATTAGGTAGATTTTATTTAGGTAAACTATGTGAGAAAATATATTTTTGATTATCATTAATCTGTTATCTTACCACACATGTATGTATTTAAGTAGTTTATGTAAAATTTTATGTGTATTATATTCTGTTTCACTCTCCGAAAAATTCCTCATCGACCAGACAATGCCTGGAAGAAATCGTACACTAAATAAATAAATAAAAATCTCAGACATTCACACCAATTATCCAGTCCCAAACTAGGCAGAGCCTGTGGTATGGTTACTAGATAACGGATACACATACTTAAATAAATATATAAACATCCAAGACTTGGGTACAAACATTCATATTCAGCATACCAACATTTGCCCATAAGTGTAGCTACACTAGCTCGATCCTTCTATCCACTACTTCTGTCTTCTAACGATCTCCATCGACAGTCAAATTTCGACCATAAAAACAGTAAAGACTACAGTAAGCTGTATGCTCCTACAGAATAAATAAACTGTAACTCAATTGATTTGGAAATGAGTAACTTTACAACCCCTTTCATCATCCATTCATTTTCAGCCTTTCGTCGCCAAAAGTTCTAAATCAAATATTCTTTATTGCGCATCAAAACATAATAAAAAAAACGGGCATCATTTCGAAACTGCCTACAAAAGCCAGTACATAATCGTTTCAGAAGGCATAAAGCGGATTTTAGACTCTTCTGCCACAGTACATATAGATATAGGTCTGGCACGGGCTGTATGGGATATTGGGGCTTCTCTGGACATACGCTGTCTGTCGTTCCATAACGCATGCTCAGCCCACATACGACGTATGCGCTGTGTTAGAGTGTGTGGCAGTGTGTAAATTGTCATTCAACAATATGTAAACAATAAACAACATTGTTGCGAAACGAAAAGAGCAATGGTACCTAGTTGGTTCTACACTCGCCTCACGTTCACGAGGTTGTGGGTTTGAAACCCGTAGCAATTAAGTTTTCAATACTTACGGTTTATTTGTAACTAGCTGTTGCCCGCGACTTCGTCCGTGTGGACAACTTAACAACACAAATTATTATGTAATTCCCGTAGGAATGTGGTGTTTTTACGGGATAAAAACTATCATATGTCCTATTCCAAGACCTAACCTAAACGTGTGCCAATTTTCCAGTGGTTGAAGCGTGATTGAGTAACAAATATTCAAATATCCAAACTTTCACATTTATAATATTAGTAAGAATTAGTAGGAATACTAAAGAAGAAATTCTAAGACGTATGTGAAGTCCACCAATATCTCTCTTGGGACACCGTTGGTGGACAGAGCTTTGGCACAAAGGATCCAGAAGGGTCGAAGTGTCGCCTGATGTTCCTAGCTCCCTAAGAAGATAAGATGTGCTCATACAAAAGTTCTTGATGTGGGCGAGGCATAAAGCTCTCCATGAGATAATGCGGGATGTAGGGGTGTATTACGCCTAAGACGGAAAGAGTCTTTAAATGTTTCAATATTGTCTACATTTTGTTTTAAAAAAGATCCCTTAGGCCGTTTAGTAACTAATTTCATCACTGGCCATGAAAAAGGATTTTATTTCAATCGGGTCGTAACTAGTTACTAAACAAGAAAAAGTCATAAATATCATCGCATCAGAAAATATTTTTTTGCTGTTGGTTGTCATCAAAGCTGAAGAATCTTGGAAGTTTCACAACCATAAAATCTAATGCTTTTTCGTAGCTAGCTACGAAAATGATTGCGGAAACGGCAATTTCGTTATTGTATAGTAACCAGTTACGAAAAAGCAAAAATAAAATTATTGTTAGCCTATAAATACAAATTACTGTTTCAAGAACATTAGGGTCCTTATACTAGACATATCTATGTAGATATATTATTACAAGCAGTAGCCTGGCTAACAAACTAGGATACCCTGTTCGACGGGTAGCCAGTCTTTCATTGAAAAAGAGAACAAGTGTTGTAATCAATTTCAGTTTAACTCTGTAGTAGTACAAACACAACCTAAAGACAACACAAGCAGGTAAATTGGTTCATATCCTAAATACATACCAGCAGTAGGTAATATCCAGAATTATGTACTTAGTCCAACACGACTTAGCTTATGTACACTTAAAACTGTAACACGATTATATATTCACAGAAATATCCTTTGTATATTTATTACTATTATTCATTAAATAGATACTTGTTTTATATAATTTTACTTTATTTTTCAAACATTTGATAACCTACTTAATTTCGTAGCCAGTTAAGAAATTAGTTAGTAAATGAAATGAAGGAGTCCCATTCTGTAACTGGCTTCGAACTGGGAAATTAAATTTCCAATTTCGTAGCTAGTTACGAAATCTGGGTACGAAATGGGAGTAAAGGAATTTAGTTCGCTTACAGTGTCAAATTCCGCGGGACAGTCGGTTAGAAATATAATAATAGTGTAGTGGGTAATAGTGGGTATGTTCCGAAAAACTTGTGGTTCGTAACTTGTGTGGTATAAGTAGTTTGCGTTTTAGCATAGTATGTGTGATGATTTCAGATAAAATTAATAATTATTGTATTGTTTAAATGAATGAAATAGCACAATATGTAGAATGTATAGATCTGTGTGTGTATGTTTACAGTAATTTGATAGGGTTGTGAATGGGAGTGTGCATATACTTAATTAAATATATTTATGTATGTGTGTCTGTATGAAGAAAAGATGTATATATAAAGATAAAAAATTATGTTCTTATAAATTATAAATTGGTGAGTGAAAAAAAATTATTCTGTATCATCGTAGTCTTTACAAAGCAACGAGTTGAATATATATTTTTTACATTGTTTTTTTTTCATTGAGACCAATTGAAGTTGTCAATTTATATGTGTGTAAATGAAGGTTATATATGTGTAAATGGGGCCCTTCCTCGCCAATTGAGCCTGTTCTCTATTACGACCTCTAACTGTCCCTCTCCCTCCCACATTCGCACTGTAAACTTTTGTCACTCTTCTTTCACTCACACGCTCTAAATTGTCCAAACCAACGCAACATACCCTTCTAAGGTAGGGAAGGGTATGTTGCGTTAATTTGGGCATTTTACTACATCCTACACTTCTCACATATCCCTCCATTCCATTCCATTTTTCGTAACTAGTGACAAAAAATAGTTACGAAAACGACACTATACATTTTTAAGTGTTCTTCAGGTCAGACGACAAAACAGATTTTAATAACACATTTTCCTTTATTTCTCAGTGAAGCATCGATGGTCGCGATTTCGATGAATTTATATGAAATGTTTAGCATACCAGACGTTGTATAAAATAATGAGCAGAACCCTTGGTTATTTATAGCCTAAGAATAAATAAGAAGTGAATAGATATGCCTCTGTATCGCCACACACATGCTGCCTGACACTCCATATAAGCGAACAGATTTCATCATAATTACAGGCACACCACCACACGTTTGTGTGTGTGCGTATATTACGGTAGGGCTACTGCAGCCAGCGTGCGAACATAGTCGATCGAGACAGGGACAACGTTATACGTAAACAGCATAAGTGCTTCTCTTTCTTACTTATAGCATCGCTATAGCCTCTTAGCTGCATAATAGATTTTATGCAGCGAATTGTGGGGGACGGAAGCACAGTATAGACAAAGGGGCCGACACAAAGGATCCGACGTGTCTCCGGGTATACCTGGCCCCGTATTAAATGATAAGATAAGATACTTATAGCGTCGAGCTATCGCGCCAGCTGACAGCGCGTACCTAGTCTAAGTCAAAGTCAAAGTCAAAATCATTTATTGCATATATATTTATTTATTTAGTACACTTGGTACATTTATACACGTAATTTTTTTTATCGACTACATATAGTAAAGTACCGGTAGCCTAGTAGTGCGTACTATCAGCCGTGCTTTATTTTGCGGGCGTCGTAAAACTAGCGGGGGAGAAGGGAGGTGAGAGTCGCTTCATTACGTCAGTAATATTTAGGTTTCTCT
Organism: Esperia sulphurella; assembly: GCA_947086405.1. Classification (NCBI taxonomy): domain Eukaryota; kingdom Metazoa; phylum Arthropoda; class Insecta; order Lepidoptera; family Oecophoridae; genus Esperia; species Esperia sulphurella. The sequence continues at coordinate 917,880 of OX352264.1, read as the reverse complement.
GATTCAGAAGAAGGTACACATGTGCATTTAATTAGATAGCATGTGCAATTAGATAGCATGGAAAGTAGTTGCGTCTTTATTTTCTTCCTACTGTTAGACAGGGAGAGAAATAACTTTAAATGTCAGAATCCGGCCCAATATTGAGGTAACTTACGTTTTATATGATCCGTAAAAGCGACTCGTAAATCAGGAAGCAAATAAAGTGTTTACTTATTTTCAATTTGATTATATGCAGTTGTTTGGTTTTAGTTATTTTTTAAATTAAACTAGCTGTACCCGCGACTCCGCTCGCGTGGACTACAGAATTAAATGAAGTTGAAAATTAATAAGTGTTAATTCCATTCCCTCTCCTCTTCCTCCGCCCCTTCCCCCTCCCCTCCCGCTCCCGCTCCCACTCCAGGTCCAAGTCCAATTGCATACCAATGTAATGTATGTAAGTTTTTGAAAACTATAACTTCGCATAACTTTTGATTGAGTAAGCCGATTTAGTACACTTTGGGTTACATTATTGAAGTTTTAGTAGGGATCCCTAATTTTTATAGCAATAAATATAGCCTATGTTACTCAGGGATAATGTAGCATTCTAATGGTGAAAGAATTTTTGAAATCGGTCCAGTAGTTTTTGATAGTGTCCGACTGAAGGAAGATTCGGCCAAAAAATAGAGGAGGAACAAAACAAATCTATTTTATATTACATACTTTTATTGTTATTTTGTTTATTATTATTTCATTTAATACGAATTAACTATACATATAACATGTAAAATACATTAGATTTCAGCATACAATAGAAATTTTAACATGTCTAAATAAGGTTCGGTTTCGGTCGAAACTGAGACCGCGGCCGAAGATTCGGTTTCGGCTGCAAATCCTGTTTCGGTCGGACACTAGTTTTTGAGTTTATTCGTTACAAACATATACCTCTTTAAAATATTACTGTAGATTTCTTCTCGTTTCATGTATATAAAGACAGGCTAACTTTGCGTTGTGGTTCCCGGCTTAGAATAGCGCCTGGTCTTCCCGTGGTCAAGGCGACTAAGGGATTTTCGATCTCCTATGTATATTAAGATCATTATTACAATCACCAATCACCAATCACCTGCCTAGGCAAATCCTTTAATGGACAGCCCACCAAAAGTGTCATGCTATTGGGGAGGCTTATGTTCAGCAGTGGACGTATGTCGGCTGATGATGACGTTTATACCATGTACTATACTCTTATATAATACAGAGTCAAAGTCAAAATCATTTATTGCATATGAGTACACTTGGTATATTTATACACGTCATTTTTTTTTTATCGACTACCGCTTCCTAGGTGTTAGCGCTGTGAAGAAGAAACGGCGCAACAAATTTCACGCAACACATCTTTTAAAAATCAAGTTTGTATACAATTATATAAAGATTGTGCGAAGCTGAAGCAACATTAGTACCAGGCATCTTTGTCATTCAAATAATCGTTTATTTTATATAGAGGTCAAGTTTACCATAGTAAAATATTAAAGATGCATAGACCTTTACTTTTTGAATTCTTTCACATTTAACATGTATTTCTTTTTCACTTTAGGTAGGTAATAAAGGATTTAAGGACCAAATTCCAAAAGAAAAGATTTAAAAAAGTATCAAGATAATTTTTTATATTTATAATCCTTTTAGCCTCAATGTCGGTCGCTCTGTGTAATCCATGTTGATCTTAATTAACTTTTTCATCTCAGTTTATTGAGTTCACTTTCCATTCTTTCGTTTTTTTCCACAGTGGCGGTGTACGCAGAAACCCGATGGATCGTCAAGCGACTATGAACTCTACCACGAGCCCCACAAAAGGTGTTATTTGCAGGTGAGGTTTAAAATACAAATAACACTGTAGATTTATGAATTAAACATTAAGCTACTGTCAACAACAAAGCCTAAGTCAAGTTACGATGGTGCTACGTTGAACCTGTGATGCAATTTCAACCCTAACACTGACAATAGGCATGAGTCGCAGAATTACAAACTTAGATCGATTTCTATCTAGTTTTAGTTGGTTGTATTTTGAGTATTCCGTTCCGTTGTGTTTCGTTCCATTCATTCTATACCATTCTACTCGTTATTGTAAGTCATGGAATTAGAAACTTATATAGATCCTAATGTATAGCTTTACTTTGTTGGGCATTCTATTTGTAATCCATAAGTCTCTGCTTCATATCCGGCTCGAAGGACCACAAAAATGTAGCGTTTCGAAATAAGTGTACTGTATTAGGAATTTGAATATATATATGGGATATTCTTTGCTAAAGGGGTAGCCGGAATCACCCCAATTTTTTTTCTTATAGCATAGGTTTTTGTGAAAATTTTAATTTTGTGTAATATTAAAGTAAAATATAATTTTTAATACCTATAGGGTATTTTACGATGGAAAAGGGTTTTAAGATGCTGCTATAAGATTTCTTTAACACTGTTACACACATCATTATCAGCCCTCAAACGTCTCTGTTTTACATCCGGTCCGCCCTCCGCACTCAGCCGCTTCCGGCCACCTTCTTCAGGTCGTCATTCCATCTGTCAGCGGGGCGTTCCACCCTGCGCGTGCCGATCCTCCACTCCAGAACCGACGGCCGTTGGGGCAGACCCCCAACGGCCGTCGGTTTTGCGACAAATATGCCGCCCAATGCGAGTTCAGCTTGTTAATCCTTCCGGCTATGTCGATGACCTTCGTTCTTCGTCGGATCTCCTCATTACGAATCATATACTACAAAGAAACCCCGAGCATAGCCCTTCCCATAGCTCACTGAGCGACTTGGAACTAGTGGATCAGGCCATCGTCAGTGTCACGTTTCTGCGCCATAGCAAGACGCTGTTACGCTGTTTCCTGAAAAATACTATATATAACCTTAAGATAAGATAAGATTTATTGTTGAATTGTGGTTTACAAATGTAGGTCTTACAAAAAATAAATAAATCCTCACAATCTACACTTTGGGGCATACAATAATTAAAAGTACTACAAAATTTATTCTACATTTCAATATTTAAAATTACAATTTTATACAATATAAGTTATCTAAAATTAATCAATATGTCAAATTTTAATTTATTAATTATAAGTAATATCGTGTTATTTTACAATTTATAGTCAAAAAAATCTTTTAAGTCATAAAAACACCTACTCAGCAGCCATTTTTTTAGTGCTTTGCCTAAGAATGTCATCAGGAATGTTAAACATTAATCTAGTAAATTTGAGAGTTTGGTTAAATCGGATTTCAGTAATTCATTCATAATATATAATATCAAATACTTGCCGCGTTATTACTATATAATCTTAGTTTAATCGCTGTTAATTTGGTTTAATTGCTTGTAACTCAGTATTTCATATTATAAATTGAAATTTACTAAATTATTTAATAGTCTACTGAAATAAATTCTATAAAGATTCATTGAACAAATCATTGCGTTAAAAATGTTTAAATATGTATCTATAATAATGTCGTATATACGTATACTTAGTAATTTTCTTAAGCAAGTCATTGTTCCCAAAGATTAATAGGTACCTACTACCGGAAATACATAGATTAAATTATAAGTTCACTCTTGTGACAACCCTAACGTTACACGTGCCGAGTCTGAAAGAGATAGAGTTATTCAATAGAAAGAGAGGTGTTTGTAGGTATGTTTTTTGTACCTAAACACAGTTGTAGCTAGTCTTCTGGCCTCTTACCTTTTCGCCTAAACGATTTTTCACTCAATTCCTTTTACGGTTAGGTTGGATATCGTAATAAAAAAAGCCATTCTTATTACAATTCAAATCTTCTACAAAGAACAATCAATTATGCTCAGTTTACATAAATAAAGCCTTCAAAATGCCTTTTCATAAACGAGAAAAGGCAATCGTTAACTGACGCTCAAAATTGAACTTGGAATTTTTATGACAGTTGTCTAGCTGAATAACTTCTTTATTACAATTTGCCCTAGATACGATTATATAATAGGTAACAAGTAGTTTTGCATAAATATGGCATTTGCAATTATCTGTACCCCCTATATTGCCGTGTGGTTTCCGGTAGAGTAGAATAATTGGAGTGGTCCTATTCTACTCTACCGGAAACCACACGACTCGGTTGTATACATACATGCATTGAAGTTATAATAAATAGCAATGTCTCAATAACGACTAAATTAATTTATTTAATTATCGTCATCATCATTTGCGCCCTAACAGCAATAATCCATAATGTTTATACTACGTAAGAATTTCTGCTCATAAGCGTTTGGCATGTAACTACTAGACGCCAAACCGCAGTAAATAATAAAATAAAAAATTATAAGATCAAATTACAATTTTTTTTTTAAATTAATAACATGGTATTTTTTGAAATTAATTTACTTTATAGTACTCTCAGGCATCTTTCCTTCCATGACTCACTTACACTCATTTATCAAACATCCTATCCTATTCACAAATAGATCATTACATATATAAAAAAAACTTTTAAGGTTTACAAGGACATTTAAAAAGCCATTTTATGCTCTGTAACGTGTCATATGACCTATTCTGACGAGCGGTTTGGCGTATAACTATCATAGATGCCAAACGCTTATGTGGAGAAATGCTTACGGAGTACAAATTTTTTTCTAATCTACTTTACATAAGACAGTTATTTATATCAAAGTACAATTGATCGCAGATGAACGCGCTCCGGTTAAACGGTCACGCGCATGGATGTGGCGGCGGTGCGCAAGCGGCTCGCGGGCTGGACACGCGAGCGAATACGACGCAACTGAGCCACGTGACGCGCTCGTCGCGCCGCACGGCGCCCGCGCACGCGCTCTCAGTAGAGATGCTGCAGCGGCACGGGCATATAGATTACAAGCGCTAGCACTGCGCCTGCGCCTGCGTCGAGCATCGCGCGAAGCTGTGGCCAGCATAGTTTGGTCTGCTCAGTGACTTATGTGATTATTCCGTTTGGACGTGACTAAAAGGTATTGTTTCTTCAATCAATCAATCAAATCAATCAAATCATTTATTTGTGAAACATGGGTATAAGTAAGATGTTTACATTAAATAAGCTCTCCATGTTCCGCCTCTTGCTAGTGCGGGCATACAAATTTAAATACTTAGGCTAAAAAAGAATTTAACATGCAATTAAACAAAGAAATATTAGTAACAGTTAAATCACAATGTCACTGCTCCAATAAAACAACATAAATAGCAAACATGTCGGACATAAATTCACATAGATTACAAGAAATAGGAAATTGAAATAAAAATATTCTTTAGGACAAAAGACTTAATAACAACCACAATTAGGATAATTCTTTCCTATTCTCGAAACAGATTACAAATGAGGTATTAATCAATCAAATGATTAAGGTCACAGGCTCTATAGCGAGTTCCACGAAACTTGGAATCTTTGCGCTTTGTCTGTATAACTCCGAAAATTTTGCTTTACCCAAGAGTGACTTTACTTATTCAAGAATTGGGCTAATTACTGTTTCTATCCTTATTTCACAATACACAGAATCCATTATGTGTTTTTAAGGTTAAATATCGGTTTTCTGCGTTGTATACCATAACATAAAATATTTCGTTACATAAACTTTACGTATTCACAATGTTATGAAAATCTGTGAGTTTGAGTTTAAAATTATAGTTGAGCTTGGATTTTTTACCCCTTTTCCTTGCTACAGTAACATAAAGTATTACTTTTCGTGACGTAAATTACACGTATTCACAATTTTATGAAAATCTGTAAGTTTGAGTTTAAAATTATAGTTGAGCTTGATTTTTTGAGACTTGTCCTTGCTTCAATAACATAAAGTATTTTTTCCTGTACCACAAACTAAACACATTTACAATGTTATACAAATATGTGAGTTAGAAATTATGGTTGAGCTTGGTTTTTCGATCTTCGTACTTTCAAACAATGATTTAAAGTTTTTTTTCCGTATCATAAACCACACGCATTCAATATGTGAGGCTGAGTTTGAAATTATAGTTGAGCTTGGTTTTTTGACCCTCGCACCCTCGTGCTTATAAAGTAATATTTTTCGACACGCATTCACAATATTATTTAATGAGTTTCAAATTATAGTTGAGCTTGGAATAAATTAAATGTTTATTGCATATACAAAATACTTATGCAAAATTATAAATAGTAGTGGAGTCGAATATTGACTTTGTAAAATGAAATAGTTATAAATACCTTACCGTTTAATATGTAAGTATAACGCATAATACTAAAGGTAATATTAACATAATAATACATGGCTATGAATACTCCAATCACTGATAGACATTTACTGTATCTATTATTTTATTACTAGTTATCATCAGCCGAAATACGTCCACTGCTTAACATAAGCCTCCCCAATAGAACGCCACTTTTGGTGGGCTGTCCATTAGTGGATTAGCCATAAACACCACACATGGCAGGTGGATTTGTGATCGCAGTAATGATATTAATTTACACAAGAGAACGGTGCTGCCCGTCCTTGGTGCAAGTCGCCTTGACGACACCAACGGGAAGATTAGGGGTGGTCCTATTATAAGCCGGGAACTATAGCATTTACTTTTAGATCGAGCGTTCCAAACAATCGCTCTGTTCCACGCAAGTAGCCACAACTCTTTCACATTCACAATGAAACTTGTGCAGTTACTACGCAGAACATTTAATTATTACTAAATATTGACGCTACGGTTAAATAATGTCAATATTTAGTAAATAATTAAATGTTCTGCGTAGTAACTGCACAAGTTTCATTGTGAATGTGGAAGAGTTGTGGCTACTTGCGTGGAACAGAGCGATTGTTTGGAACGCTCCATCTAGTAGTACTTGTATTTCTTCCAAATTTAAACCGAATTACTGGACCAATACATGTACATAATATAAATTATAATATTATAGGAACTTGAACATATTTTCAACTGTATACTTACCTATATAATATCAGTGCAATTATTACCAATTGTATTCTAGAGTAAGAGTTTGTATTAAATGTGATACTAATCTATTGAGAAATGATTTTAAATAAAGAAATAATTTTATTGAAATAATTTGAATTGCTTTCATTTTCACGAATTCACTGTCGAAGTCCATGACGTGCGTTACCTATGTATTTGTGAACATGCGTGCGTGTCTACAGGTGTGTATGCGTGCGTGCGTGCGCGCATGAGTACCTGGGACTCTCATCATCATCATCAGGTTATTTTTGTCTCCACTGCTGGAGCACAACCCACTCTCATCTGCCGGAGACAGACGGAGGATTTGGCCTACACTCCCCGCGCTGGCCAGACGGGTTGGGGAGGCCTGATTGATGTTTTATAATGTATTCCCTTAGTCGCCTAGTACGACATCCACGGGAAGAGTTGGAGTGGTCCTATTCTACTCTACCGGAAACTACACGGCAATACTGGGACCTGGGACTGTGCGTGCCCTATACTTCATTTCTTTTTAAAGTGATGTCAAACTCATTTTTGATACGTAATTGAAAATAGTAAATGTACTCTCTATTTGACAACTTTAACGCCCGAAAAACGTCTAGGTCTAGTAATATAACATAATACGTTATTATACCTAATGTACAAATTGTTTGCTTTACAAAAGTCGTTACAACGAAAGTTATTCATTTCCCAAACAATAAAATATTTTGGCCTTCATAGCTGGATAGATGCCAGTTTCTATTCTTTCTCAAAGAATAGAAACGGGCATCAAACTTTTTAAATAAGGGCGATTTTACGCGTACCGGGAAAATCGAACGGAATTTTACGGTCGGCGCTAGTTAAGGAATCAGTAGAACAACAACAACAAAATTGAAAAGTGTGCTTAGTTATAATAAGAATACCGGAGCCGTGGTGCCGGTTGGTTGTGCACTCGCCTCACGTTCATGAGGTCGTGGGTTCAAACCCCGCCCGTACCAATGAGTTTTATGAAACTTAAGTACGGTTTATTTATAATACCACAGGCTTTTCGGTGAAGGAAAACATCGTAAGGAAACCTGCATATGCCGAAGAAGAAATTCTGAGGCGTATGTGAAGTCCACCAAATCGGCTTGGGGCACCGTGGGTGGTCAGGGGTTTGGCACAAAAGATCCTGAAGGGTCGAAGTGTCGCCAGGTCTTCCTGGCCCCCTAAGAAGATAAGATATAATAAGAATAGATCACAATTTACAAATGACAGATAACCAGTTTTACCTGCAATTACGTCATTATTCCACCGTATGACCAAAATAAGCGACATCTGAAAAATTACATCAGATTATCCGGTAAGAATTCTCGTTAAATAAAGGAAGAAATAACGCCAACAGCAACTTCTGAACTATGTTAGGTTTTAATTACTACAGACTTTTCGGTAAAGGAAAACATCGTAAGGAAACCTACATATGCCAAAAAAGAAAAGCGTAAGTGAAGTCCACCAAACCGACATTGGGGCACAGGGTTTGGAACAAAAGATCTTGAAGGATCGAAGTGCCGCCAGGTCTTCTTGGTCCCTTAAGATTATAGTTTAAGATTTTAGAAACAATAAAATTGGACTGGGTTATATTTATAAGATGCCACATAATAAATACAGTCGTATACCTTTAGGATTCCGTGCCCCGAACTCTGTAGTAAGGACGCAATTTTCTTTACAAGATGGCGTCGAAGCCATCGATGCGCACTGCTGCGAATATTGCCGACGCATTATAAAAGTATAACAGCGTCAACGGGTTCCACGCTCGAGTAGAATGACGTAAAAGTTATATTTCGGGTAGCTCTCGGACTGCCACCCCGGAGGTTGCGGGTTCCAATCCCGCTAGGGGCAAATGATGAATATGAATGTTTGTACCCAAGTCTTGGATGTTTATATATTTCTTTAAGTATGTCTATCCGTTATTTAGTAACCATACCACAGGCTCTGCCTAGTTTGGGACTGGATAATTAGTGTGTCTAATAATGTCTAATAGATTTTTATTTATTTACAAAGACCGTACATCTGACAAACCTGCGGGCTCTTATTAGACCTGACTAACATAGCTTTGTACTATTTAAATATGTATATTGTCCTCTAGGCAACATAATGCCCATCGTTATCAGCTTACGTACGTCCACTGCTGAACATAAGCCTCTCCAATAGAATGCTAATGTTGGTGCGCTGTCCAATGGATTTGCCATAATCACCACGCTAGCTGGCAGATTGGTGATCGCAGTAAGAGAACGCTTCTGCCATTCCCTGGTGCATTTCCTTAGGGATCTATAGAAAGCTGTCACGCGTTCGAGCGTTCGCGTTCGAGCGTTCGCGTTCGAGCGTTCGCGTTCGAGCGTTCGCGTTCGAGCGTTCCCGTTCGAGCGTTCGCGTTCGAGCGTTCGCGTTCAGCGTTAGTTGTGTTATATTACGTTACATACATCGAGCGTTCAGCGTTCGCGTTCTGCGTTCGTTGTGTTGTATTACATACACATACCCACACAGTAGGCATTCTGACCGCGTCTCGTCAGCAACTGCACGCTCGAACGCTGAACGCTCGAACGTGTGACCGCTTTCTGTCTGATGGATCCCTATCGCCTTGACGACATCCACGGGAAGGTGTGGCCAGTGGCCCTATTCTAAACCGGAAACTTCGAGGCTTAACGTCCAATATATTTAAAATATCGGACTCTGTTTGGAGCTAATATCATAAGTTCTGACTTATACATATTGTAAACTATTTAATCCATGTAAATACATTAACGTGCTTGGAAAGCGGAATCTTACTTACATACTTATTATAGGATACTACATCCGCGAACCTGTTTAAGTCAGATACGCAAGTAGACATGGATTCATTATTAAATTAATTTACTTATATTAATTATTCCTCCTTTAATCCTAATTGAGTTCAAACACCCTTACGTTAATAATTAATATTATCGATCAGATCAACGAAAGCCGAGAGCTAATAGCAACTCTGAATGTAGAGATGGAAGGATTCAAATGTATCTCCACATTGAAAGTAATCGTAAGGTATGATTACTTTTTCGTATAAGCCTAATTCTAGGCAGTGATATGGGATCTTCTGTAAGAGGGTAAACTAGGCAAAGAGTATAAAAAAAAGTACAAAAATGTTTATTACAAAAACATAGGGGGTTACAGAGGATAGTTGGGGCCCTCTTTTAGACATAAAAATGTCTGTGCCAGAGGACCTCGCTCTTCCATACTTATATCTTATTATATAAATTTAATCAACTTGTGTGAGTGGTGTGTGTGTGTGTGTGTGTGTGTGTGTGCGTGTGTGCGTGTGTGTGTGTGTGTGCGCGCGTGTGTATGATATATATGTATGTATGTATATATATAAATGTGTGATACCAGAGTATATCTGAGATTACCTACACATATTTGTACAATTTTGTTTCTTGACTCTTGAGTTTTCGCTCGCATCTCCCGATCATCTCTCCGACTCGTTCAGCTCGACAGATGAATTCAATTGAGGATTTGTTTGTTTTGTATAAGTAATGCCATCGCTTTGCTTTAGCCGGCCTTTACAAAAACACAATCTTTAATATCTATTAACACTCGTTATCGTTAACGATATTTAAGTCATGAGAAAGATGAATTGTGGAGAATCTATTCGTGGATAACAAAGAGGAGTAGAACGGGAACGAATCAGGTCGATAGGGGGGAACAACTCGATTCTAAGAGACTAACTCATAAGTTTTAGACTCTCATAAAAATGAGTTTAGTTTTGTTATAGTTTGAGTATCTATTTGTGTATGGTGTAAAAGATTTAGTAGAGATAAAACAATTCTTCTAGTCTGTAGTGATGTGCGAGATGTGGTATTTGAAAGAAGATGTAGTAACGAAAATAGAGATAGGTGTTGATTTGGTTAGGATATTTAGAGTGAAAGAAGAGATTCACAGCCCAAATGTTGAAGGAACTACAGCTAGGAGTCGTTCAAGGATCAAATTAGTGACGTCCTCAAAAAGGCTGGGGTCCGCAGTGAGATGAATAAAAGGAGGTGCATGAAAAGGTTGATGAATGTGAGTGAGATGTGTCAGGATCGCGAAAAGTGGCAATACATCGTCTCTGCCTACCCCTCTGGGACCAAGGCGTGTGCATTATGTATGTATGTAAAAAAACACAAATAAGACGCCATCAACAATTTATAATGCAACGCTAAAATTCACATCGTGAAAAATCGAGACAAAAACTTGAATAGGTCAGACATCAAATAGGTCGATCATAATATCTGATTATGCAGCCTATTAAAAAGCAAATAAAATAAAATACATTATGAAACATCAATCAGGCCTCCCCAACCCGTCTGGCCAGCGCGGGGAGTGTAGGCCAAATCCTCCGTCTGTCTCCGGCAGATGAGAGAGGGTTGTGCTCCTGCAGTGGAGACAAAAATAACCTGATGATGAAAATAAAAAACAATATAGAGAAAATACATTTATTTATACATTTTTGTTTGTTTTCTTTTTTTTATCCGTGTATTTGTTAATATTGTGCCACAACGCTTTTGCAAGCGAGCAGAAAACCAAGTACAATATTTCGCAAAGAGTTATTATGGACCCGCCGAAGCTGAGAGAAAACACGCCTCCGTAGGTGGCTGGAAAATAAAATGAATATTTTAGTATATTGGCTGCAGCGTCTTCAGTATTCAAACGAAGTCAGTGACCACTTGCTGTCTAAAATAAGAAATTATGAAGAATTTATTTATTTACTAACTGTGCCCGCGACTCTGCTCGCGTGGACTACAGGATCCTCTCCCATTCCCACTTCCGCTCCCTATCCCACTTCCACTTCCACTCAGACTCTCAATCTCACTCTCAATCCCTCGCTCCCGCTCCGACTCCCGCTCCCGCTCTCACTCTCCTTTTCCCATACCCATGCCCACGCCCACGCCCTCGCCCACGCCCACACCCACGCACAGACAAACAGATAAACAGACAAACAGACAAAAATTTCAAAAATGATCGAAATGTGTTCTGTTGCTTATCCTTAGAGGCCCCAACGATTTTATTTATTTATTTGACCGTCTCGTTGGTTTAGTAGCTTGGTCACTGGGCTCGATCGCCTGAGAGACAATTTAGTAAAAAAAAAACAAGTTGGTCCCGGTCTGGATGTTGTATGCATGAATATAAACGCTTTATACTTTGTACCAAAATTAACAACAATAAAAACAAACAAAAGAATAAAATTGTGTACGAAGGCGGACATATCTCACTTAGGGATCTCTTCCAGTCAAGCATAGAGTAACACAAAAGTCTGGTATATGATGTTATGTGTGAATCGTCCTATTCTTGATTAATTTTCGTAGCACAGGAAAAATTCCTAGTTTGAGATTAGACAAGTATATATGTGTTTGTGTATGTAATATCTTAGTGCCTTGTCTCACACCCTGTAAGGTTGGCTGGAAGAGATCTCTTTTGGAGATAAGCTCGCCTTTGTACACAAAATTTGTAACTGTATTTACTTTTAAAATTTGTGCAATAAAGAATATCATCATCATCATCATCTATTATTCTAAATAAATACAAAAAATATTATAAACTGTATAAACTTAAGTATAAGTAGAGTAAAAATATTAAGCGGTTACTTATTTATTTCCTGAAGTCTTTAGTTGCTTTGTTATTGAATAAGGACAGTAAGACCACACAAATATTGCATTACTAGCTGGTGCCCGCGACTTCGTCTGCGCAGGATTAGTATATACATATCATATCTCTATAAATTGTAGCCTATGTGTTATTCTGATGTATAAAGCTATATTATGTAAAGTTTCATTAAAATCCATTCAGTAGTTTTTACGTGAAAGACTAACAAACATCCATCTATACTTACAAACTTTCGCGTTCATAATATTAATAATATATATATAAGGATTAGCACCACGTTTATGAAAACTTGCTAAGTAACTGCGGGTTGTCTAAATACTTGGTGCAAATAGTGTTGCCAGATTATGGTGGAAGTCCCGTTTTTCAGGCTTGTCAGAACGCATCAGTAGCTTGTCAGAAGTTATCCTGAGCAGGACGCGCAAAGTCTCGCTCTTTCTTCGAAGTAGCCAATTTGGTGCGGTAGGTACGTTCAAAAGAATCAGTTGGCGAAGAAAAAAGCACTTTGATTGACCTTATTAAAGACTGATTTTAAATTAAAAGTCTTTTCTCATAACAGGGTAGCAGGTTTACCCGGCGACATGTTTTTGTTATTGTTGATGGGTTAGCGCTTGACCTCAATCTCACCTGATTGTAAGTGGTGAAGAGGCCTATACATCTATATATCTTACTTAGAAGATGCCTATTCACTCTTCCTTTAAAAAGATCCAAATTGTACTTGTACGGAAATAGCCAAGCTGGTAGGGAGGTCCATTCCTTAGCAGTTCGCATCACGAAAGAGGAAGCAAAACTCTTCGTGCGAGAGCGTGGTATGTCTACTACATAAGGTTGAAGTCCCTCTCCACGCCTGGTAGTCCTGTGATGGGGGAATCAAATTGTGTAATTCCTGGGCACACTCTCTAAAATGTATGTATGTATGTAAACGCTTTATTGTACCAAAAATAACAACAACAACAATAATAAAATAGGAATTAAACTGTGTACAAAGGCGGACTTATCCCACTTAGGGATCTCTTCCAGTCAACCTTAGAGTAATCGAAAGGACAAGTATAATGCGTTTAGTACCAAATTTGATAAAGAAATGTACCTACTATGTAATGTATGTAACTTGTAGAATACCGAAAGACAGGCCACACACTGCGAAGATGTTTGAGGCTCTTACTTACCAATAAAGTAGCTGAAGTCCGTCAACAGAGCTAGGTTGTAGCAATTACATGTGGATTTATCGAAATACACCTGCAGTGACGATAGTTCACTCACGTTGCGGTCTTTTCTGTGAAATAAATAAGAAATAATCCAATAAGCTCGATATGACAATAAATATTCAAGCATGCATGCAGCGTGCGTGCGTGCATGCGTGCGTGCGTGCCTGCGTGCCTGCGTGCTAGGGTGCGTGCATGCCTGCGTGCTAGGGTACGTGCATGCGTGCGTGCTTGCGTGCATGTGTGCGTCCATGTGTGCGTGCATGCGTGCGTGCATGCGTGCGTGCATGCGTGCGTGCTAGGGTGCGTGCATGTGTGCGTGCATGCGTGTGTGCATGTGTGCGTGCATGCGTGCGTGCATACGTGCGTGCATGTTGCGTGCATGCGTGCGTGCATACGTGCGTGCATGCGTGCGTGCATGCCTGCGTGCTAGGGTCACCGGGTAAACCGACAGAAATTGGTTAAAAAATATGTTACTATGTGAGTCATTATTGGAACTAATCGAAATCGCAATAAGTAGTTCCATTTTTTGTTAATATTTTTTTCCCGTTTAACCTAACGAATGATAACCAAACTGTCATTTTTTAAAAATAAAACTACAAGTATATCAAAGCCGGAGTTGAACTCCAGCACTTAGAATGTGAAAACCAAATAAAAAAAATTATGTCTATTTTGAAATTCAAGATGTGCAAGTCGCGGACAAAAGCTAGTTTGCAATAATTTTCTATCACAGCAAGCTTGACGCCATTTTGTTATGTCAACCATCATTCGTCATAATTATTTAGTGACGCTTTAGGCAATGCCAATGGATTTTGGACAATTGAGTTCTGAGGCTATATAGATCGTTTGTCACAATTTTGTTAATGTTACAAACTCAATAATCCACATTTAAGTGTGAAATACTTTATCCTCTAGCTGAAAGAGCAGTCTCTATTAGTTTTGGTATATCAATTAAGCACATTATATTAACAATCCCGTTGATTCACAAGATATTCAACAATATTCACAACAACAACAACATAATTATATCTATATTTAGATATGATGAATATGAGTATGAGTGAATATTGCTCAAAGTAGTGGCAATTTAATAAGCTACGTCGTTCTTAGTGGAAAAGGCTTTCAAAGGCAAAGGTGAGAGGTGGGATCAAATCTTTGCTAAACAAATATAATTGTATTAAATCTACAATTCAGATATCTATAAATTGGGGGAACTGACTACGTTAAAATCGTCTGTGGTTGATTTCAAACAAAGGTTACATTGTAAATTATAAGCCATGCCTTTGAAGAAATTGTTTTACTCTTAAACGGTATAGAAGGCTGTGGAAGTACAGTCCCCAGAGTTAATTTGGGAACCATATTCTAGAAAAGTATTCGAACACTCATTTTGAATAAGGTTGAAATTAATTTACTCGCCGAATCGGGAAAAATCATTTATACTCGTAACAGAAAAAGAAAAAAACTGTTACTACTATGTTTGCTAATTCTGATCTTGTTTCAATATCAGAGTGGACGAGAAACTTCGGTCTTCTAGTAAATGAGGCAAAATCTCAAGCAATTTGACGGAACGGGTAACTCTCGGACTGCCACGCCGGAGGTTGCGGGCTCGAATCCCGCTAGGGGCAAATGTTCGTATGATGAATATGAATGTTTGTACCCAAGTCTTGGATTTTTATATATTATTTAATATGTGTATCCGTTATCTAGTAACCATATCACAGGCTCTGCCTAGTTTGGGACTGGATAATTGGTGTGAATGCCTGACATATTTTTTTTATCGCTTTAAGCTAGCTGTAGAAGTTAAACCTTAGATGGGTTCTAAATCAGAGTCAGTGACTGTACTTTAAAAGTGAAGGGTATCTAATATTCGTAGATTTTTCTGAGATTTAATAAATCGTCGTATTTTTAGATTTTCGTGAACTCTTAACGGATTTGAGAACCTGTCATCTTAGATAACGAGATTGGTTTCAATAGAATGACCAATAAAATGCCGCAACCTTTTTTCAAATTACTCGTCGGCCATTATTTCGTAGCCTCAGGAGACATTCGATAAAGTAAACGAGTTTACTCACGTCTGAAATTCCTGTGGATATACATTTTCAGTTTCCTGTAACAATTTCGCCTCGAAGTAGTGGTTTGCTCGGCTTAGTCGATAAATGCCTAATTCGCAAAAGGACTACCGAGTCTGGAAAGAACCAATTCGCAAAAGGACCAATTCGCAAAAGGACCAATTCCCAAAAGGACCAGTTCGCAAAAGGACTAATTTGCGAAAGGACCAACTTTGCTTTTTAAGTCATTTTTGGTCATATGCCGTATAGAAGGTGTGATATATATACTAACTAATATTTTTTTATTTTTTTTATTGTTCCGCACTTTTTATCCTCTGACATATTGGTCAGAGACATTTATTATGCGGTGTTTGCTCTTTAAAGTAAATTCTCGAGCTTGTACAGCATGGGAATACACAGGAAATGGGACTATGGGGAAAGGGTTATCATAAGTTTTATTTTTATATAATTTTTTTTTTCCATTTTTTTTCCACTTCTTTTTTTTCCTCACTTTGTGTATTTCTCTTTTTTTTGTGTATTAAAGATTTTACACAATGAAAAAAAAACTAACTAATATTATAAATGTCAAAGTGTGTTTGTCCTTCTTTGAAGTTGCAACAAAGCTCGGAGCCGGGGAGTGACATAGGCTGAAACAACGTGATTCATTGGACTCGAGCACCTGAGGTCATGAGTTCGATTCCCACCGGGGACAGACAACTTTGTACAAGTTGGTCCCGGTATGGATGTTATATTTGTTTGTCCTATCCTTGTTTTATTTCCATAGCACAGGAGAAAATACTAGTTTGGGATTAGTCCAGCGTATATATATGTATATTACGTAATATTTTATTAAATAAAATTAATAATGACTTTGTAAGGCCAGTAAATCGTTCACAGAGCAATTTATACGCTTCAACAATAAACTACCAGAGGAAATCTTATATAATATGACGGGTAGAAATTTTAAGAATCACATTAAAAATGGCTTTGTAAAAAGCCTCTTATAAAATAGATGATTATTTATTTACACAACACTTAACAGCACAAACATATAAAACAGAATATATAAACATATATATATATATATATATATATTTATATACAGTCATAATAAGTAATATACATAATTTAAGAACGTTTTGATTCGAGAGTAGTATTGCAGTCTGTTGTTATAATTATATTATAACTATTTAATATAAAGGAAGATACAAATCAAAGGTAAAATAAAAATAATTTTTTTGCTAAAAATAATAACGTAAAAAAACAAACTATCACATAACAGATCAAACAACATTAAATAGGATTTATTTTTAGGATCCAGAAGAATTGAGGACTTTAACACATACGTGGTGAGCCTGGAATTAAATATATTATATATGTCTTTGTTTTCCTTATCAAGTAGATACTACATCTCATACTATCAAACAAAATAATTTTTCGTAGCTCATAGTTTCACCTCAAAGTGTTTTCCTTCATGAATGACACTAATTGGTTATTAAATTGGATAACAGATGATTCTAAAATGTGCATCTGTTATCTAATTTAATAACCAATTAGTGTCAGTCATGAAGGAAAAGATTTTGAGGTGAAACTATGAGCTACGAAAAATTATTTTGCTTCATGGTATGAGGTGTAGGTATGCAGGCGACACATTCTCGATATAGGGTTATAGTATGAGGTATTTTATTTGTAAACGTGTAGTGCAAAAGTTTTAGGGACACGTTGTTTATACGTTATGTTGATGTTAAATGACGATAGTAATGCAGGGAATCTATATACGAATTGAAAATTTTATGGAGGCATATTATATCAAATTGCTTTCTGCGGGATTCAAATGTTGACAAAGTAAATTGGATGCACATATGAGAATAGCGAGCGATTGAGCTAGGTGCCTGGTATTTTTAATATAGTATATTTCATTGTGAAATAGCTAGCGAGCGAGCGATTGAGCTACATGCCTGGTATTTTTAATATAGTATACTTTCATTGTGAAAGGTGTTGCGCACTGGAACCTAGGAAACGGTGGTCTATAAAAAAATATATTCAATATTGCACAAATTTTAAAAGTAAATACAGTTACAAATTTTGTGTACAAAGGCGAGCTTATCTCTAAAAGAGATCTCTTCCAGCCAACCTAATACGTGTGTAGCAAGTATTTGCAATAAATTCCAGCAGATCTTATTAAATATTTAGTAACCATCTAGAAGGATACTGCGGTTACGTATCGAGAATATCTAATTCCAACTCGAGAGATGAGCAAGCTTGGAAGAAATCTATAAGCTTGTGGAGAGAAATTTTTCAAACCATTTTAAAAACGAACGCTATTAAACTTTTGACAGTCATACAGTCGTGACAGACATTGAGAAGGCTCATACGCCAACGTCATCAATACATGACCTTTCCACAATAGTATTACAGTCTACTAGACGGTTTGTTCGTGGCGTACAAAGCATAATCACTTCATTCGTAGTGTGGTTTCCGGTAGAGTAGAATAGGACCACTCCAACTCTTCCCGTGGATGTCGTACAACGCGACTAAGGGAATACATTATAAAACACCAATCAGACCTCCCCAACCCGTCTGGCCAGCGCAGGGAGTGTAGGCCAAATCCTCCGTCTGTCTCCGGCAGATGAGAGAGCGTTGTGCTCCTGCAGTGGAGACAAAAATAACCTGATGATGAATATTATAAATACGAAAGTTTGGATGTTTGAATGTTTGTTACTCAATCACGCTTCAACCATTGGACGGATCGTGAAGAAACTTAGCACACATATAGGTTAGGTCCTGGAATAGGCAATAGGATAGATTTTATCCCGAAAAACATCCCATTCCTACGGGAAATACATATAAATTTGTGATGTTAAGTTGTCCACGCGGACGAAGGCAACAGCTAGTGGTTAATAATCAAATAAATCTTTGAGTTGTAGCCGAGAACAAGTAATAGTACAAGTAGGTATAGAAGATTCAAAATAATAGCTTTTTAATACACTTGCTCGTAAAAGTTCTGTCAGTCTGTTGTTCTTTTTTAAGACTTTGGCAACATCGCCATCAGGTATAATCACGATATCCTTTTATTTTCTGTTTACTATATCAGAATACCTCAGACTAATGTTGGTTGTAATATAGCAAAGATTTCCCTTACTAAAATTGATTTTAGTAAGGTTTGAGGTTAGGAAGTTCTCTGATAGGAAGAAGATCAGCTTAGTCACGTTTATTTATATCTCCTTCATAGTCTACACACGCACAGGCATTTGTTGCATAATATACTGTCACTATTAAACACCAAAGCCCGAAGTATACATTATTTTTGATACACATCATAAATACACAAAAAATTGTTCTGAAAAAAACGCAGGAACAACTTCCGTGTTATCTGTATAATATTGTTATTCATTACAATAAACACACGTGCTTTTTAGGTTATAGTTAATTTTAATATAATTTTTTATTGTTGAAGGGTTTGCGCTTGACCTGAATCTCACCTGATGGCGCGCTTACCCAGAAGATGCCTATTCACTCTTCCTTTAAAAAGATCCAAATTGTACTTATCCGGAAATACCCAAGCTAGTTTTAATTTAATAAGCTGCCAACATCGTGAAGCCAAGAAGATTGTTGTTCGATACATTTTCCTTAAAATAACAAAATTAGGAGTTTATTCTACTGATTCAATTACAAAATAGTTACTTATATTTTTTTTATCAGAATTTTTACGTTTAGCTGTTTGGTGTGATGTTATCATTGTATTTTTTTATGAATTTTGCAAATGTTGAATGTGATCAACAATCACGCCATAATTGAAACCGCCAATGGTTTTTTGCTCATACGCTCACAAATGTATTTAAAATAGTCGTATATAATGCGTGTTAAGTTATTCGTTCAAATCTCGGTTTTATGTATTATATTTTCTCTCGGACATATGCGTCTTGTAAATTCTCGTCTTCAACTCGAGCTTACAATGGAATTGAGAAAGAGCATTGATTGGAATAATCAGTTTTACGTATTAGGCTGCCTGTCCACTGAAGCGGATCCAGGTGGCGGAGCGGTGAGTGAGGTAAAAATCCAACAATAGAATTGCATAAAATCTCTGCTCCTCTTCAGAGGACAAGTAGTCTTCAGTGGACAGAGAGTTGCAAAAAAATCATACAAAACCGGGAGGCGAAGTGAGGATGCGGAGCGAGGAAGTGGAGAGGAGAAACGAGTACGGGCGTGGGTTGCGGCCGCAGTGTCCCGCCGTAGTCCGACCAGTGCGTACAAAAAACACATTCCGCAACTCCGCTCTGGATTACTACTCGCTCCGCTACCTAGCTCCGCGTCTATGGACAGCTACAGTCCGCAACTCCGCTGCGCATTACTCCCTCGCTCGGCTCCGCTACCTAGTTCCGCGTCTATGGACAGACACAGTCCGCAACTCCGCTCCGCATTACTCCCTCGCTCCGCTCCGCTACCTAGCTCCGCGTCTATTCACAGACACAGTCCGCAACTCCGCTCCGCATTACTACTCGCACCGCTCCGCTACCTAGCTCCGCGTCTATGGACAGCCTCAGTCCACAACTCCGCTCCGCATTACTCCCTCGCTCCGCTCCGCTACCTAGCTTCGCGTCTATGGACAGCCACAGTCCGCAACTCCGCTCCGCATTACTCCCTCGCTCCGCTCTGCCACCTAGCTCCGCGTCAATGGACAGACACAGTCTTTAACTCCGCTCCGCATTACTCCCTCGCTCCGCTCCGCTACCTAGCTCCGCGTCTATGGACAGCCACAGTCCACAACTCCGCTCCGCATTACTCCCTCGCTCCGTTCCGGTGGACAGGCAGCCTTATATTATACTTACGTGACTTCAATAGAATAATGCTCCTTCAAAAAGGGTATAGTGTCGCTGGTCATGCTGTAAGTCTTATCTCGGCATTCGAGAAAGCAACGCGGATTGCAAGGTTCCTCTTCGTTAGACCAATACACTGAAATCACAGGTGAGAAGGCCCAAGATAAGTAGCTTTGGAAATAAACTTATGGGATAAGCTTCTTATAGTTTGCTAGCAAAAGTTGGAGGGTAGATAGAGAAAGTGTTCTATGTGTATCTTAAAGAGCCGTGGTAGCGTAGATGGCTGTGCACTCGTCTCACGTTTACAAAGACGTGGGTTCGAACCCCGCCCGTAGCAAAAGGGTTTTTATTTATACCACAGGCTTTTCCGTGAAGAAAGAGTTCGTATGGAAACCTGCATACCAAAGATTTTTTTAAACACGTTTATCAAATCCAGCAAATCGGCTTACATACATTAATTAACTTAATATTAAAATAATCTATATCTATAAAAGAAGACTGACTGACTGACTGACATATCAACGCACAGCCCAAACCGCTGAGTCTAGAGGCTTGAAATTTTGCACAAAGGTACCTTATACAGCATAGGCAAGCACTAAGGAAGGGTTTTTCAAAATTCATCCCCTAAGGGGGTCAAATGGGGGTTCAAAGTTTGTATGGAGAACGTATATTAGATGTTCCTATCAATTCAAAAATTTGTAGGAGTTCTCTAAAAATTTAATGATTTAACACGTGTTTTACAGCTTTTTTTCTCCTGTGCTATGGAAATTAAACAAATACATGACAATTCACAAATATAACATCCAGACTAGGACCTACTCTCCAGTGGTATTCGAACCCACGCCCTCTGAGTTCAATTACCAAGCCACTAGGTCAACGGGGCGGTCAAGCAGGCTTGGGCTACCCTTGATGGACAGGGGTTTGGCACAAAAGATTCAAACAGTCGAGGAGTCCCCAGGTCTTCCTGGCCGCCTAAGAAATAAGCTGTGCATCTTGTCTTTACAGTCTTGGTAAAAGATCTTGCACTCGAGCGTTGCGAGAAAGGTATCCATCTTTATTTTTATTTTTTTAATTTTTCTAAAATTACAAGTCGAATATCATTTATATGGGAGCAGGTTTTCCAATAAAATAAATAAATTAAATAAATAAAAACAAGTTTCCCAATAATCGGTTTATCCGTCCGTTATTGGCATTTGCTAGCTTAACAATTGCAAGCCGAGGATGAGTTAGAAAACTGAGCCGCAAGGTAAAGCCTTCTATAATACGAGTCATACAATTGTAATTCCAGCCGAGTTGTATAGTAATTTTGAGGAAATAATATAAGAATATAATAAAATAACGCTTATTAAGTCAGTACGTCATACTAACATTGCTGGCCTAGGCCGGCAAATATATGTTGGTAGGTACCTTTATTCTTCCTACTCATGTTCTTTTTTTTAAGTAAGGCAAACATTTCATAGCATAGGTATGACAAAAATAGATTTTCTCACCTGTCATGTTATTCAGACATGGTAAATCATCTATTTCACAATCGCGCGTCGCTTTACCTGCAAAATAAATATGGAGCGAAATTTATTTAGAAGCAGTATTACGTGAAAGGATTTCATCGTAGATGGGAGTCACAAATATAATATCCAAACAGGTGAACAACTTATACAAAGTTGTCTGGAATCGAACCCATGGCCTCGCTCGAGTCTAACGAGACTCATCAACAACGTACACCCCCCCCCCCCCCTCCTACTTTACCTTCCCCTCTTCCCTCTCCCCCAAGCCAATTTCATTTTATTTGTCGGCGAAATAATAAAAGAGGAGGAGCTGATTTGGAGGCACAGTGTATGTTCGGCGCGCCGTTCGGCTTGGTTCGCGAGCACGCGCTGACGGAACGTCGGGTAGGATGGGCGCAGGCGCAGATTAGAGACAGTGTTCGCTCGATACACGGACGGATCGTCTGCCTTTTAAAATCGTTACTTGATGATGTAGTGTAATTTCATGTAGTGTCATTTAAGCCAGTAAACGTGTTAACTTTGTAACGGTTTTAAACTCAATTTGAGAGCCCACATTATCGGCGGAACCAGGAACCTACGACATATTCATACAGTCTGATCCGCAAAGTTTTTTTAATAGCGTATGGGTATGTGTTACGTAGGTCCTCTTCCTAAAATGGCCTTCGTTAGAATTTTACCAATGCCAAGTGTATAGGACGAATACAATAATGAAGAGCGAGCATACTTTAATGGAGTAAAGCCGTGGGTTGTGCAACTAGAACACCAAATATCACACGATATCATCATAACCTTTGAACTGCCCACGTGGATTCCCGTACACGAGCCGTACGCAGAAGTGCAAAGGACATTTCAATTCCACGAAGTTGTTTGAATTACTCCAATTACTCTCCCCTAAATCATCTCCATCTTAACCCCCCAACCCCACCGTCCCACCCCTCCATATACATTACATACATCTTATCTTATTTTCTTAGGGGGCCAGGAAGACCTTCGACACTTCGACCCTTCAGGATCTTTTGTGCCAAACCCCTGACCACCAACGGTGCCCCAAGCCGATTTGGTGGACTTCACATATGCCTCAGAATTTCTTCTTCGGTATATGCAGGTTTCCTTACGATGTTTTCCTTCACCGAAAAGCCTGTGGTATTATAAATAAACCGTACGTAAGTTTCGTAAAACTTATTGGCACGGGCGGGGTTTGTACCAGGAGCTCATGAACGTGAGGCGAGTGCACAGCCAACCGGCTACCACGGCTCTACATTACATACATACAAACATACCTTAGATACACTAGTTCCAAAATGTACCTACGTAATGCTTTAAGAGGCGGAGACCTGGTGACCTGTACCACAGGTCGCAACTCGCTTCCTATTACAGGCACAAATCTTCATCATCATCATCAGGTTATTTTTGTCTCCACTGCAGGAGCACAACCCTCTCTCATCTGCCGGAGACAGACGGAGGATTTCGCCTACACTCCCCGCGCCGGCCAGACGGGTTGGGGAGGCCTGATTGATGTTTTATAATGTATTCCCTTAGTCACGACATCCACGGGAAGAGTTGGAGTGGTCCTATTCTACTCTACCGGAAACCACACGGAAATCTCACGCATTCTGATTTATTTATTTAAAACATATGTAACAATTTTTTCTAAACTAATTGTAAGATTCTGATGGGACATATAAAATATTTATTATTACTGTAATTATCGATAAATTACTTCTATTCACGAACATCAATAAGTGATGTTTAATTACATGCTAATAAAATTGAATATAGCCAAAAGCCAAGCCTAGCATTGTTTCCATGACAGCTGCCACTACGAGAATCGTGTTATATCTATATGAGCGTGGTAAACTGTCGCCTCTAAATTACTATTGTATATAGGCTAACAGGATTTGTAATCTCATTTCTATTTGCTCGTGAAATGGAATGCCTGTTCAGAACAGGCTGAACTTAGATTTCTGTATTTGAAGGGAAACACACTTGATATGTAATGTAATAAACAGGAATAGAGACTGTGCGCCTGACTTGTCAAGCAGGCATTTTATTGCTATGAAGAGTTCTTTCAGAACGCATTAACTTAATTTATTTAGTTTTAAGAATTATATTTGACATTTTTATATTTATGTTAGTTATTGATGTTTTTATATTTAATTGTGTTTAATTCGCCTTTATAATTTGATTTTATTTAACTAGTGTATAATTTTTATTTGAGCTGTAACGAAAATTATCACTAAAGTATGTCTATGTCTATAGACTAGTGATTTCTAGGTCGCTAAAATCCTACTATCCTACTATAATATTATAAATGCGAAAATTTGGATGTTTGAATGTTTGGATGTTTGTTACTCAATCACGCTTCAACCACTGGACGGATCGTGATGAAACTTGGCACACATATAGGTTAGGTTAGGTTAGGTTAGGTTAGGTTAGGTTAGGTTAGGTTAGGTTAGCTTTCATCCTGGTGATGACCATCGGTGCGGGGGATCTCTCGCTGTCCACAATTGTCTCGTGCATGTTGAGCAGCGAGAGATCCTGGGAGGCAGTGGCCTCCTTCTGCGAGTACATTATCTCGCAAAAGGAGGCCGCGGAGCGGGAGCGCGAAGACGAAGTCGACGCACCCCCGCTCCGGCGCAGACGGAGGGGCAGGAGGCGGGCGCAGTTCGCTCGTCTCATGCCCTAATGGAGTCCGTGGTGTAGGGACCACATTTGGACTCCACCCGTCTGGGGGAAGGATCGCCGCGTTCGACCCTTCCCCTCATTGGCGCGGGTGCACCGGCCATGTATAGGCCGGTGCTGCCAGGGGACACAGTGGTTTGAAGTACGATGGGACCACACTGTGTCCCCACTAAAGGCAAGGAGGGCAAAACGCCGGAGTGGTTTTAGTGGGTATTCTCCTCATACCATCTCGAGGAGTGAGTCCCACATACCCCTCGACAGCCCTAAGTCGAGGGGATGCCTAAATGCATTTCCACTCCGTCAAAAAAAAAAAAAAAAAAGGTTAGCTTTCATCCCGAAAAACATCCCATTCCTACGGGCAATACGTAATAAATTGTAATGTTAGGTTTTCCACGCGGACGAAGGCGCGGGCAACAGCTAGTATATTAATAAATATCGATTATCGACATAACGAAACTATATTTTCCCATAGTGAATTATGTATTTGTGTTTATTTTGATAACAATACAACACAATGTACATAAAAAATAATTATTTATTTATTTCTCACACCTAGATAACCGTGGTACCTCGACACGGAGGCAGCGATGTTTTTCGCAACACATCACGCCAAGGGGTATCACGGAGCGAAAAGTGGGCAAAGGAAAGTCGCTTTGAGATATTGCTTTGAAAAAAGTAGCGATACGTCGCCTCTGCCTACCCCTTTGGGGCCAAGGCGTGAGCATTCTGTATGTATGTATTTCTCACACATACAAACATTTCAAAATTACAACAGTTTAAAATTAGTTTCAACAAATAATTTATTCATCACTCTGACTTTTAAACTAAGTAGAAACTTGTGGCTTAAAAGTCAGTCACAATTATGAACGTCCTTACTTCTTCCAACATTAACTGCTAAACATCATACTGTATGCGAAGAGGACCGGGTGTGGTTTCGTTCATTGGGAAGACCTATGTCCAGCAGTGGACTTCTCAGGGCTGACATGATGATGATGATGAACATACAACGAGAATGTTATTTTAATACAATCTAGATGAAATTCCTTGCCCAGTGATATAACTTCAGTGTTATTTTCTGAGAAATAAAATAGGTTTGCCAGGTGGAAAAATACAAGGTAAATATAGTAAGTAATCATTATTTCGTCGTACGGTAAAATTGTCTTTTGAGAAAAAGCTATATAAAGGTCAAAGTCAACAGCCTTTATTGCACATGAGTACACTTTAGGGTCACGACCACAGAAATCCTATCATGATAGATCCGTTAAGACATTTGTTTCTTTCAGTTCCGCGCGTGCACAGTATTTTCATCATCATCATCAGGTTATTTTCGTCTCCACTGCAGGAGCACAACCCTCTCTCATCTCCCGGAGACATTCCCGCCTCCTCACCATTCTCCCCCCGCAACTGCTCTAAGCGAGGATAAACGGAGGTAACTGCAAAGACACCTACCAATGAAGGTAGGGCAAGTCCCAGGTCATGAATTTACGCTACATTGGGCCCCAGACAAATTTAATTAAAGAAGTAAAGAGTCAAAGTAGGAAGAGAGTTCCCACTGCCGGAGACAGACGGAGGATTTGGCCTCCCCAACCCGTCTGGCCAGACGGGTTGTGGAGGCCTGATTGACGTTTTATAATGTATTCCCTTAGTCGCCTTGTACGACATACACGGGAAGAGTTGGAGTGGTCCTATTCTACTCTACCGGAAACCACACGGCTCAGTATTTTATGGAGCCCAATTTTGTGACATGTCTTCTTTATTCCAGATTCCTGTAGTTTGAATCAATTCAAATGCGAGAGTAAAGCTCTCGTGTGCCAAATATGCATAGTTTTTGAGAAATAAATCGTTGAAAATTAACTTTCCTTCCCGAGAAATATAGAAAAAAAATTATAAGTTATAAAAGGTTAAAATAATCATCCTATCTACATAGTTGTTGATAAAAAAGACTTTTTATCAGCATATGTATGTTTAAGTTTATTATTTATATTTGTCATTAGTCTGTAAGTCTTCCTAAAAGTAAATAAAATAAAAAATAAAATAAAAATAAAACCATCAACCATTTTAGAGCTATCTGTATACACCTAAGTTCATTTTTTTTTTAGGAATTATTTAACTTTTCTTCCTTTCAGTTTTAATTTTTTTTTCCTCGAACAGTCCGCCGTATTACGATGAGATTTTTCACCAAGCGGTTGCTTAATATGTCTTCTATGTGCCCTAAAAATCATCATCATCATCATCGGTCATTTTTGTCTCCACTGCAGGAGCACAACCCTCTCTCATCTGCTGGAGACAGACGGAGGATTTGGCCTACACTCCCCGCGCTGGCCAGGGAACACATTATAGAACATCAATCAGGCCTCCCCAACCCGTCTGGCCCTAAAAATATCACTGCCTAATTCCGAGGATTATTGGAATTATCGCACAAATACGAATATCCGATTTTTTCCGACATTAGGGTTGTCACTTGTTAACGTAAATTATTTTTGAAATATTTTCATTAGCAGCAAGATATTAGTTCACCTGAAATTTCATTGCACAGAGATAGGAAAGTGTCGCAGCCAGGGAAAGACGTCAACGCGCCCATTCCCGAAAGAATTAACCTAGAACGATAGTCTCATAGAGCCGACTTGTCAAAAGTGAGGTCTATAAACAACAACGGAGGACCTCCGTGGCGGAACGGGTAGCTCTCGGACTGCCACGCCGGAGGTTGCGGGTTCGAATCCCGCTAGGGGCAAATATTCCTATGATGAATATGAATGTTTGTACCCAAGTCTTGGATGTTTATATATTTATTGAAGTATGTCTATCCGTTATCTAGTAACCATAGCACAGGCTCTGCCTAGTTTGGGACTAGATAATTGATGTGAATGTCTGACTTATTAAAAAAAAAACATATAATGCGTAAGTAACATGTAATTATATTCAGTGAAACGAATGAATAATGGTGATGAGAGATCGCCAGAGAGCACGTCAAATCTCATATTGAAATACGTGTATCCTTTATTTCTTTTTTTTTTTCGTTTTTCTTTTCTCTTTACAAGATCTTTGAAAGTCCGGTTTGTATTATAAAGATTGTGCGAAGCTGAGGCAATATTAGTACGAGGCATCTTTGTTATTCGAATAATCGACTGTTATTTGAATAACAAAGATATATTTATAACAGATTTTATTACAAAGCTGTTTCCAATGTGATTCTTATACTTTCTGTTAGTCATATCTAAGATTTTCTCAGTTTGTAGCTAAGTCTTAACTGCGGTAAAACAAGTTTGTTTTTATATCATCATATCAGCTCTTAGAAGTCCACTGCTGGATATAGGCTTTCCCCAATGAACGCCACCACACCCGGTGCTCTGCCCTTCGCATCCAGCCGCTTCCGACCACCTTCTTCAGGTCGTCAGTCTACCTGGCGGCGGGGCGTCCCACCCTGGGCGTGCCGATCCGCGGTCTCCACTCCAGATCCCGTCTGCCCCAAAGGTAATCGGTTCTCCGACAGATGTCACCAGCCCACAGCCACTTCGACGTAGTATGATTAGAGATACTTGATCGAGAGTCTGTACTAACCTGCGGGATATTTATAGGGCACACAACCGCAGGTCTTCAAGTATTTTCGCATCTTGCACTCGGTCTGACACGTCTCGTAGCTGTACCTATCTGAATACTCTATGTGAACTTCGTCATGGAACCAGCACCCTCTGGAAAAAAAGGGTTTTTCAGCCGGGTAAACCTGCTCCCCTGCTATAAGATAACACTGGTTTTGATGATACAAGTAGTACCTGTATATTTGAAATATGAAATGCACTAACCTCTTTGCAGGTGACACTGATCTAACATTGTCATCCGCCAGGAACATCTGCGGTGCAATTTTTAAGTTTAACGATTCGCCCAGGGTAATGAATCTATATAAAACAGT
The DNA here is from genome assembly GCA_947086405.1 of Esperia sulphurella. NCBI lineage: Eukaryota > Metazoa > Arthropoda > Insecta > Lepidoptera > Oecophoridae > Esperia > Esperia sulphurella. The sequence goes on along the minus strand of OX352264.1, from coordinate 889,175 downwards.
TGTCTCTGGAAAGTCGTTGGGGTCACTTATGAGGATCTGCAAAGTTGTTCATATCCTTAGTTATCTTAAAGGTGTCAAGTATATACCTTATAAGATCTATTGAATGCTCACAAGCAATGATTGTTTCGCCACTAGTAACAGTAATGCCGTGTGGTTTCCGGTAGAGTAGAATAGGACCACTCCAACTCTTCCCGTGGATGTCGTACAAGGCGACTAAGGGAATACATTATAAAACATCAATCAGGCCTCCCCAACCCGTCTGGCCAGCGCGGGGAGTGTGGGCCGAGTCCTCCGTCTGTCTCCGGTGGATGGGAGAGGGTTGTGCTCCTGCAGTGGAGACGAAAATAACCTGAAGATGATGAACAGTAAAGCGACCTAGTAATTTAGTCTTGTTTTACAATTCAGACAAAATCGGTTCAACTCGTATAATTTCGTATGCGGAGAAAATAAAGCCGTTGCCTAGAGGGCCGAATTAAGAATAGTACTACTCGTAGCTAGTTTGTTCGGAGTTCCAAACGCCTCCGGTGGCCAGCGAGGCTGGTTGGAATTAACCCGTACGCGGTCAGACTATAATATCATTTGTAATCTCGTGCGCTAGGTCCAGATACCTGGTTTTATTATCTGTTTAGGCTTTTACGAGATTCTCATCAACGTGATGAGTACTATCATGAGATGAGAACTATAAACTGATGTAAACAGTATGCTCCAGCAATATTTCTTATACACACTCCCCCATCCCCCTTCCATCACCGGACTACCAGGCGTGGTGAGGGCCTTCATCCTTATGTAGTAGACATACACTCTCTCGCACGAAGCGTTTTGCTTCCTCTTTCATGATACGAACTGCTAAGGAGTGGTTCAAATTGTACTTGTCCGGAAGCACCAGCTTGGATATTTCCGGAAAAGTACAATTTGGATTTTTTTAAAGGAAGAATGAATAGGCATCTTCTGGGTAAGCGCGCTCCACTTTAGGCCTCATCATCCTTTACCATCAGGTGAGATTGAGGTCAAGCGCAAATCCATCAACAATAAAAAAAGTACAGGATAGTGATATCAACCAAAAACGCCATATTCTGCGCCTGGTCTACCACAACAATATTGTCATTATTATGATTGAATAATTATCCCTTACCTTTGCCCCATATGCAGGCATCAATGACCAATCAGGATAATCATTTGGCTCCACGTTGAACACAACTCGCAGGCCCGATGTCCTGAAATCAGTTAATCTCATTCTTACTTATGGATAAAAGAGACTGCTGAATTGTAGTTGCTTGTATTGGCAATAGATGGCGTTGCACTGATCTCCACTATCATTGTCCGTTGACTCGGATAAAAACATTAAAAAAAATGGTTTTGCTTTACCTAACTAGCCAAAAGCATCCTTCAGATGGGCGCCAGTCTTCACCGGACTGACAGATAACTAGGTCCAATGGGGGGATGTTCCATAATCACCACGCTTGGCAGGCGGATTGGTGATAGCAGTAAAGATCTTAATGTCTACAGGAGAACGCTGCTACCCATTCCTGGTGCAATCCCTAATAGTCGCATTGAGGATACCCACAGGGAGATGGAGGGTGGCCTACCCCTTCGGCCGTGTACGAAACCCGTAACCAGTTACGTGTGAAGAATTGGTTTCTTGCTACGAAACTTTACGTACAAAGAAGTTTTTATCTTAACTTCGGGGGGACGGGGGTCGGGGGGGACCACACAGCAATTATAATATATGTCGGGTTTGGTGGGCTGAAGATATGTTCAGGGGGCCGCTTGGTAGACTCGGGGAAGGTGGTGATATCATAAGACATAAACTACAGCTTTACAACCTTTATTTCACTTCGATTAATCAATAGGTAGTTACAACATAAATAGAGAAACGGTCCGTGCGCCGTGCCGTCTGAATCCATACTCCCCGTACGCTGCGGCGAGTCTGTCTTTTATACAAGCGTGCACCTGCGTTTAGTCGCAGTGGGGAAGCGCTGAGGCGGGCGATACGCTGCGCGCAGGTGTTCACAATGACGATCCGTCGGTCATTTAAAAGCGATGGTACGATGTCAGCCATGTCACGAGTCCGCCGCCGTCATATATATTATAACTACAAATGCATGTATTTAGGGTGCTATGCAATCTTTATCTTAGATCTTATCTTCCCCAGCTGTTAATGGTTTTTGGACTTGCTAACTGCAACTTTACATACTCGTAATGACGCCTCGTAAATTAGGACGAATCCGGGGAAACCCGGACGGATGGAAACCCTACACATGCCACCCCGCCCGCACCGCTCCACCACCGCAGGAAACGTCTCAGTTACGCGTATTATAATCATTTCATCATCATCATAGGGTTATTTTTGTCTCCACTGCAGGAGCACAACCCTATTTCATCTTCCGGAGATAGACGGAGGATTTGGCCTACACTCCCCGCGCTGACCTGATTGATGTTTTATAATGTATTCCCTTAGTCGCCTTGTACGACATCCACGGGAAGAGTTGGAGTGGTCCTATTCTACTCTACCGGAAACCACACGACAAATAATCATTTCGCCTGCCTCCAATTTTTCAGATTCGTTTCCTTTGAGTTTTCCCTGCGATTAGAGACATCAATCTTGTTTGAGGTGGTGGAAGTTATGATCGATTCGTTTCCCTGCCTCTCTTGTAGCTTGGATATGACTATGCTGCGAGATATAATGTGTAATTAATGACGATTGAGTGTGTGGGGAAGTGTTCATAGTTTTGCATTTGCCTATAAACATTCATTGCCGTGTGGTTCCCTGCTTAGAATAGGGCCACCCCTATCTTTCCCGTGGATGTCGTCAAGGCCACTAAGGGATTGCACCAAGGACGAGCAGTAGCGTTCTCCTGTGTGTGTATGTTAAGACCAATCCGCCTGCCAAGCGTGGTGATTATGGCAAATCCCCCAATGGACAACTTACTAAAAGTGGTATTCTATTGGGGAGACTTATGTCCAGCAGTGGGCGTATTTAGGCTGATGATGATGGTTGATTAATTAGATATTAAGGTAAGTACGTCTGGTTCCTAACTTAGAATAGGGCCAACCCCTCATACTGAGTGTCGTCAAGGGATTGCACCAGGGACGGACAGCAGCATTCTCTTTTGTATAAATATTAAGATAACACCGATTAGCAATCCGCCTGCCAAGCGTGGTGGTTATAGCAAATCCCCCAATGGACAGCCCACCAAAACTGGCTTACGTTCAGCAGTGGACGTATAGTGGCTGATGATGACGTGGTTTTGCTGAATCCAGCACGAAACGTAGGCTTGGTTGCATTATGTCAATTACATTGGCTCATAATATTTGATGAAGCGTTTTGCTTCATTTTTTTCCCTGACAGCTTCGGAATTTCTAGCCAAGTATAACTTGGATCTTCTTAAAGGAATAGTGAATAGACATATTCTGGGTAAGCGCGTTCCACATAATCTACTATCAGGTTGTCTGGAAGAAATCGCTTAAAGCGATAAGACCGCCTAAATTGTACTATTTGTAACTTCTATAACGTGTAACTATATTTTTTTGTGCAATAAAGTGAATTGTATTGTATTGTATTGTATTGTATTGAGGTCAAGCGTCCCATCAGGAATAAAAAGGAAAACTTCTCTTGAGTTTCGATAATTTGCATGAAGTATCATTTTTCATTGCAAGTTTATCACTTTCAACTTTCATTGTATATAAGAGCGAATTAAATCTCCATAAACATTAAACTCAAGTTTGAGGAACATTATCTTCCAGCCCACACATTAGGCATACCAAGAAATAATATTAAATGTATTCTTCAAAGTCTCGTCTCCATTGACAAAGTTTTGATATCCATAATGTTGATAAGCATTAAATTGTTGTTTGAGACTTTATTACTCTGTTACCGTTAATTATTTACTCTGTGCTCTCTACTTTGTTATCACATTTTCAGGTTTCCACAACGATCTCTATGTACTACTAGATGGAGCGTTCCAAACAATCGCTCTGTTCCACGCATGTAGCCACAACTCTTTGACATTCGCAATGAAACTTGTGCAGCTACTACGCAACGTTGACGCTGCGGTAAAATAATGTCAATATTTAGTAAATAATTAAATGTTTGAGATTTTAATTAAAGAAGTTGCTCTTGACTAGTTTTCTAAACTATTAAACTATATACAACTTGTTCCATAACAAAGTCACATACTTATTGTTTTATGATTTATTACTAAAATAACAACGATCTCTATGTACTACTAGATGGAGCGTTGCAAACAATCGCTCTGTTCCACACAAATAGCCACAACTCTATCACATTCACTTTGAAACTTGTGCATTTACTACGCAGAACATTTAATTATTACTAATTATTGACGCTACGGTTAAATAATGTCAATATTTAGTAAATAATTAAATGTTCTGAGTAGTAACTGCACAAGTTTCAAAGTGAATGTGAAAGAGTTGTGGCTACTTGCGTGGAACAGAGCGATTGTTTGGAACGCTCCATCTAGTAGTACATAGAGATCGTTGGGTTTCCATAAAGTTTTAAGACGAAGTGTGATAATAATATACTTAATTAAAAAGTACAGTGGGGTACCGAGTTGAAGGGCTTTGGGGGATGAGGTGCGGTGAGGGAGGAAAGAATGTCAGTTTAAGTATTGCACACTAATATTAGAGACTATCACATTACTCCAACGGTCTTTTATCTCGGTCTCCCAGTGGAAGAAGAGTGGGGGACCGAGGCATAGGGCTTCGAGGTGCGATGGTGTACAAATTTGCCGTGTGGTTTCCGGCTTAGAGTAGGTCCACTCCTGTCTTTCCCGTGGATGTCGTCTAGGCGATTAAGGGATTGCACCAGGGACGGGCAGCAGCGTTCTCCTGTGTGTGTAAATATCATTACTGCGATCACCAATCCGCCTGCCAAGCGTGGTGATTATGGCAAATCCCCCAATGGACAACTTACCAAAAGTGGTATTCTATTGGGGAGGCCTATGTCCAGCAGTGGACGTATTTAGGCTGATGATGATGTACAAATACAAAGTTGTCTGTATCTAGTGGGAATCTAACGAACAAGTAAACAACAACAAAGATACAGAATGTCATCATCAGCCTGTAAGAGCCCACTGCTGGACATAGGCCTCTCCCAAGGCGCGCCACTAAACCCGATCTTCGGTTCTTCTAATTTTTATGCTGCTTCTCATCGGGAGGAAAAATACCCTAATCGCCACGCTGGGCAGGATTGCAGTGTCAGGCATTCTCGTACCTGGGACTCTGTCGCTAAAGATATAGGATGTTGTCAAATTATAATTTACCTCCCAGACTGGTGCGTGGTAATGACTGGACTGAATATTTTATCACTGGGGTCAAAGTAATATTCAAAATCTTCATCCTTGGGCATCAGAGGGCTGAAAAAATAAAATGCATGTCATGGTAAAGATTTTCCATAGTGACGTCATAAACATTGCCGTGTGGTTTCCGGTAGAGTAGAATAGGACCACTCCAACTCTTCCCGTGGATGTCGTACAGGGCGACTAAGGGAATACATTATAAAACGTCAATCAGGGCTCACCAACCCGTCTGGCCAGCGCGGGGAGTGTAGGCCAAATCCTCCGTCTGTCTCCGGCAGATGAGAGAGGGTTGTGCTCCTGCAGTGGAGACAACAATAACCTGATTATGAATATTAAGCAAGTAGGAAGTTTGATTTTGATTTTGATTTGATAAATTTAAAAACATTTTTTAGTTTTAAAAAAAAGTTGATTACATTACATTTTATATAGTGTAAGTTTTTTGAATGTACTCAAAGTTTAAATTAAACCAAATTAATAAAATCAATAATGTATTTATAGAAACATGGATTGTTTACATTAACCACGCCAATTATTATTACATGTTGTTGACATCTAGTGCCTAAAATAACTTAGGCTAATTTTGTTATTGGTTAGATGAAAATCGCACGACCAGCCGTCAGCCCTCTGCCAGAGAATACTAAAATATACTACTCCCCCGCAAAATTAAAGCTAAAAAAAAAACTACACCCTTGGGTACAGTTGTATTGGGACTAAAACATATTTTAAGAATTTGATGTACATACAATTTAAGGCTGAATAAATGAAATGAATGAATGAAATAAACCACGGCTGTGGCAGGCAGCGCCGCGCTACCCGCTGGTACAAAGTTTTTAATACAAATGACGACAATTAAAAAATATTTTTATTTTGTTGTTTTCTATATCAGCGACCCTGTAATTACAAAAAACCCTACATTATGTCACATTATCGTAATTTCATTAAAGCTTATCCTAATTATTCCCTCGTCCTCTATTAAATTATTTTGCGTTTAAGATTAATTATCATTTAGAATCTATTTTTATCGTTTTTCTTGAAAGTATTTAATTTTTTTTAATTTTTTTTAAAGTATTTAAGTATTTAATTTTCTTAAAAGCGTGATTGAGTAACAAACATCCATGCATACTCACAAACTTTCGCGTTTATAATATTAGTAGGATAATATTTTATATGTCCGAAAAAATATCTCTCTCTTTTTGAGGCACTGTGACAATAACAGTTACGATGCAAGATATAAAAATAAACTTGTTTTACCAGGGTTAAGACTTAGTCAGATCGGTAAACCGTTCACGGGGCAATGTATGCGCTTCTACAACAAACTACCAGTAATCTAATATTAATAATAGTACTAATCTAAAATATAACAGACAGAAAGTTTAAGATTCACATTAAAAAACAACTTTGTAAGAAAGCCTATTATAAAATAAACGATTATTTGAATGACAAAGATGCCTGGTACTAATGTTAATTCAGCTTCGCAAAATCTTTATTAATTGCATGCAAACTTGAATTTTAAAAGATGTGTTGCGTGAAGTTTGTTGCGCCGTTTCTTTTTCACAGCGCTAACACCTAGGAAGCGGTAGTCGATAAAAAAATGACTTGTATAAATGTACCAAGTGTACTCATTAGGTAATAAATGATTTTGACTTTGACCTTGTATACAAATTACAAATATACAATTTTTTGTGAAGTCTGGTGCCTGAACTAGGTTACAAAGTAAACTGTAAATACAGGTCGCCAGGCTCCACCTCCCAACCGTGAAATACAATGGTAAGTAAATTTAAAGTAGTGTTTTTCTTTTTTTTATAAAAATATTTTTAGTAAAAAACATTCTGAATGCTAAATGCAGACTAAATAATAATAATAAACATGTCAGACATTCACACCAATTATCCAGTCCCAAACTAGGCAGAGCCTGTGGTATGGTTACTGGATAACGGACACACATACATAAATAAATATATAAACATCCAAGACTTGGGTACAAACATTCATATTCATCATACGAACATTTGCCCCTAGCGGGATTCGAACCCGCAACCTCCTGCGTGGCAGGCCGAGAGTTACCCGTTCCGTCACGGAGGTCGTATATGAGTTAGGATGTGAGTAGTGAGTGTAGGTATGTGTGTGGGTGTGGGAGTGTTTGTGTGCATGTGTGAGTGTAAGAAGGAGTGTATATACTAATAATCATTAGTTTATAAGTGGTTTATAAATGTATCTTTCGTTTGCGCGTGAAATACAGTTTTATAAAAAAAATTACGTACTTGTCCACGTCATCAGTAATGCCCGCGTAGTTGAAACCGCAACAATGGCCCTCTAATGTTTGTATCATATTGAAAATGTCATCACATCGCTTCTCCTTTCTGTTGAACTCGCAGTAGAGCAACAGTTTGTCACATTTTTGGTGAACCTGATAAATAAATATAAATAAATTTCTTTATTTAAGGCTTATTTCTTGTCATCCACAATAGTGTTAGTAGCATCTTATGAACTACTAGCTGGTGCCCGCGACTTCGTCTGTGCAGGATTAATATTTCTTGTAGCTTATATTAGGGTTCACTATTTTGGCTATAATGGCTTACACATAAGATATAGATATATACTGTGGCGGGCTGTTTTGTAGGACTATTTAATATAAACATTTCCATCATACATTACATATGTGTAACTCTAGTGGTTTTGGCAGAGCACGCCAGAATAGCTCGCAGATGATAGATTTTTTCCTACTTGATATTTTGGACAATTCACACAATATATTTATAAATTGTAGCCTATGTGTTATTCTGATGTATAAGCTATATTCGTGTAAAGTTTCATTAAAATCCATTCAGTAGTTTTTGCGTGAAAGAGTAACAAACATCCATCCATACTTACAAACTTTCGCGTTTATAATATTAGTAGGAAGGATGTTTGTATAAAATAATATAATTAGATTAGTGCTATATAAGTGCCGTACCTATCTGCGATTACCCTCAGGATGCTGGGCTGCCCCGAGAGAGCTGTCTTAAAGAGGTATTGTTTTACTTAATTAGCAGCGGCAATTTCACCAGTAGGTAAAGTTATAGTTTCATCAAATTCTGTTTACTAGTTTACAAGATTATTCCATACATACATACAGACAAACACGAAATTTTTCATTTATATTTTTGGTCTCTACTGGTTTTATGTAATGTCCGGGAAATGATTTTTCTACTTCCGTGTACAGAATCGTCTTTCTTTTGTTTTTCTACTGTTTTATTATTACTAGCTGTTGCCCGCGACTTCGTCCGCGTGGACATCTTAACATTACACATTATTATGTATTACTAAATCCTTAAAGAAATCTATTAATATGGTTATGCATTGAAAATATTCATATACATAAAATTAGCCTGCCGATGGTGTTTACGCCCGTTGGACTACAGAATTAATGTTTTTTGAATAAAGTTTACTTTTACTTAATGTTTGCCATGAATTATGAGATTATCATATAATTAATTATATTTTTTATGTTTTAATATATTATATGTATAGATATAGATTGACTGTATGCTTTGAATTTTGTAAATTGACATGATAATTTGACATTGTACTTTGATATTAATGTAATAGTAATAAATATACCTACCTAGATATTTCAATGCCCAGTGAGGTATCATGTTCCAGGCTCAACTAAACTTAAGACTATAAAATGTACCAACATAATATGTATGTTCAAAAAATTTACCCCCCTTTTTTCGGGTTGCTTATACGCCACAAAAGTGCTCAGATCGCATTGAAACCTAGACAGTTAGGTAGATAAAAATTCGCTGATTCCGAATATATATATAATGTATTTTGACCAAATTGGCGCTTAAGCAATTTTGCCTTTCCAGCGACGATATAAAACATATAAACAAAAAAAAACATTTCATTAATTCACAAAATGAGAAGAAGTGTAATGATAATTTTACAATGATGTTCTTAGATTTCTAATTTGCATTTTAAAAACGCAAATGAGCTATGAATGCTTAAAGGTTAATTCATCTGCGATCAGTCGGGAGACTTAGCGTGGGACGCCGTAAGAATGACTAGTATTCCAAAGCAATAAAACATTTCATTAATTCACAAAATGAGAAAAAGTGTAATGATAATTTTAGAATGATGTTCTTAGATTTCTAATCTCCATTTTAAAGAGCTCGGCATGTTTAAAGGTTAATTCATCTGCGATCAGTCGGGAGACTTAGCGTGGGACGCCTTAAGAATGCCTAGTATTGTACCAAATGACCTAAGAACCTAAGAAATTAAAGATCCAATAAACAAAAACATTATTCTTACGATAGCTTCTATCCTACTGATATTATAAATGCGATAGTTTTGATATTTGGATGTTTGATACTCAATCCAGCGCTGGAGTTCGCGTAGCGTGCTGCAGCATTATGCTGAGTCAGCGCCATTTTATTGCTGCGACACATAGGTACCTTGATTATTTTTAAATTGTAATTTATTAATTTCTGTTCTGTTTATTTCTCATGTATGTGTGTGTCGTAGCTATGAATAAATGACCTATTCTATTCTATTCTATTCTAATCACGCTTCAACCAATGGCCGGATCGTAATAAAACTTGACACACGTATAGGTTAGGTCCTGTAATAGGACGTATGATAGTTTTTATCCCGAAAAAACGTCCCATTCCTACGGGAAATACATAATAATTTGTGATGTTAAGTTGTCCACGCAAGGCACGAAGTCGCAGGCAACAGATAGTGTGTAATATGCAGAACTGTGGACAATATCTTAAGGAAGATCTTGATCTGAGTTGGAATTGGAGTTGAAGTGGGAATGGAAGTGGAGTCGGCGTCGGAGTTCCGAGTCTGTAAGTAAATAATGATGAAGTCTACACTAGCGGAGCCGCGGGCTCAGCTAGTTTAAAATATTAGTTAGATTTTTTTCTGTTATTTTATCGAGGCTTTGGACTATTCATGTCCATGCCAGCCTCATAGGGAAACATGTAATATTCAGCGTTACCTAGACGTCAGAGAGCGCTTAGCGAAATAATAAATTTCTCTCGCTTCATTGGAACTTGGGTCATTTAGTTTCATGTTTATGTCAGCATTATGTCCAAAATTGTCGCCAAATAAACACTGTCTCTCAGTCGCCGTCCGACCACACTGCTCAGTTTGATTCTTAGAAAGCAAAATACTTTTAAGGATAACTAAATAATAAATAATAAATAAATATGTCAGACATTTACACCAATTATCCAGTCTCAAACTAGGCAGAGCCTGTGCTATGGTTACTAGATAACGGATAGACATACTTAAATAAATATATAAACATCCAAGACTTGGATGTTTATATATTTTCTATATATAAACTATATTATACATATTAAACTATATATATATATATAGTTTATATATAATAGAAGGATATTGTCATAACATAACGGACCAGCTTAATATTTAGCTTAGATTTTTTTTATACGCCTATCTAACTCGAAGCTACTAAAAACTCGAAAACTACTGGACTCATAGAGATGAAATTTTCAACATTCATAGATATAAAAAGCTGGCATTGATATAAAATAATATAACTTTGCTATCTGAGATAATTCAGTAAATGTAAACAATAAATTGCCTCCCCAACCCGTCTGGCCAGCGCGGGGAGTGTAGGCCAAATCCTCCGTCTGTCTCCGGCAGATGAGAGAGGGTTGTGCTCCTGCAGTGGAGACAAAAATAACCTGATGATGATGATGAAACAATAAATTGACCGACCGAACCAGCACTATTGTGGCTATTTGTCATATCCCACTAATATTACAAATGCCAAAGTTTGGATGTTTGTACTATATGTTGGAATGTTTGGATATTTTGTTACTCAATCACGCTTCAACCACTGGACGGATCGGAATAAAACTTGGTACACATATAGGTTACGTCCTGAAATAGGACAAAGGATAGTTTTTATCCCAAAAAAACATCTTATTCCAACGGGAAACCAAAGTAATGAGATTTTTAGAGACGTTGATTACGAAAATGATATCTACTTATTTTGAAATTCAAGATTTGTAAATATCGAAACCTAAGCGAAGTCGCCGGCTAAATATAAAATAACGGCTTATATGTTATATAAAATTAATTACAATGAAATAATGAAACCTTTAGAGAGAAATAATTATGACAAAACATTTCAGGGACGAGAACACTAATTGCGTTATAATACCTCGAATTATCCCTTTCGTTTGTTCAAGTTTGCGGTAGCTGTAATAAATAACGGTTATGACGGTTATAACTACAGTGGGGGTCCGAGTTAAAGGGATTCGGGGAATGAGGTGAGGTGGGAGGGGAAGTCACACGTATCGCACTATTAGACAACTGTTACATTACTCCAAAGGTCCTTTAACTAGGTCCCCCAGTGTATCTATTGTTTATTTATAACTAGCTGTTGCCCTCGACTTCGTCCGCGTGGACAACTTTACAAAAATATCATATATTTCCCGTAGGAATGAGATGTTTTGGTAGATTAATATTATCCTATGTCTTATTCCAGGACCTAACATATACGTGTGCTAATGTATCATCACGATCCGTCCAGTGGTTGAAACGTGATTGAGTAACAAACATCCAAACTTTCGCATTTATAATATTAGTAGGAAGTAGGATAGGATTTTCGCCCCTTTTATAGAGTGTATGTGGGAATACCAACATATATTCTTACTATAGTTAAAATATTTTATTTGAGAATACTTCGAGAATACTTCGTACATTTACAGGTAATGTTTTTTACAGTCTGATGATGATGATGATATTAATTTATTTTATAACGATTCCTCTTACCAAATTGGAATGACATGTAAAATAAAAAAATTAAGATGTAAAAGTGAAATAAATCTATATTTTAATCTAAGAATTTCCATGAAATCTAAGAATAATTTATTCCCAGGCCTCGGCGGATAACCTTGAGGAGGCGATTGGACACATCAATGCTGACCTCTCTACAATCGGTAATTGGAGCAAGTCTTACGGTCTCACTATCAATCCTAAAAAGTCACAAGTGATGATAGTGGGTGGGTCCAAACAGTTTCAGCGATTCTCTTTCGTCGATCTGCCACCAATTATTTTTGACGGTACTACCTTACCATACATGGATACCGTCAAGAACTTAGGAATTTTGGTCGAACAAAACCTGTCCTGGAAACCTCAAGTTGAGATGGTGAGTCGTAAGATTTTTGCGTCAATGGGTTCTCTTAGACGTTGGAAAAATTTGATCCCTGTCAAAACAAAAACGGAGCTGGCGCAGTCTCTGTTACTCCCCATACTCGATTACGCTGATAGTTGCTACTTAGACCTTACAGAGGAGCTGCTTAACAAGTTGGAGCATTTACAAAACATGTGTATACGCTTCATTTTTGGGGTTCGAAAGTTTGACCACATCTCGAAGTATCGTGATCAGCTAAAGTGGCTCCCGATCAGACTCCGTCGCAACTCTCATATCCTCGCCCTTTTATTTAGCATTCTCTATAACCCTACCTCTCCCCCCTACCTCAAGGAGTTTTTCAAATATTTAGGAAATGACCATAACCTAGCGTTAAGGTCTAAAAACGACAATATACTTCAGGCCCCTTACTGTCGTTCGAATTATTATTCAGACTCTTTTGCTGTTACAGCAGTCCACTTATGGAATTCTCTTCCAAGTGAGATTCGTCAATCTAAATCATTGCATGTGTTTAAAGATCGCCTTAAAAAGCATTTTCTCTCACAATAGTTGTGCCTAATTTAATATAGTATATTACGTACGGTATATGTATTGTATTATAAACTATATATGTATGCATAGGTATGTATTTAAGTATATTGTATGTAAATTCAATTGTGTAATATTGTTACTAAGTATTTACCATGTTCTAAAATTATAAATCTCTCTTCTTTCACCTGCAATACTCTGTCGCTATGTCTTTCTTATTTTCCTTCTGAAAGGTTGCCTGGAAGAGATCGCTTTAAGCGATAAGGCCGCCTTTGTACATTTTACAAAAAATTGTACCTATTTTATTGTTATCCTTAATTTGTGTGCAATAAAGAGTTTATCTATCTATCTAAGAAATTAAGTATATGACTAAGCAATACTTACGTCTTCCATTACATTCTCCATGTCAAAGTAGTGTTTCTTCAATATCTCCATGATTTCCGCATAGCTTCCTGCGTTTCTGCTCGCCACACCGAAGTGATTCAACAGCTGCAGGTCGCGGAAGAATGACTCTATTTCTTGATCTTCCCTTTCATATTTTCTACTGGAAAGTAAAACCACATTTTTCTCAGGCATTGAGTACAGGAATTAATAAAATACCCATATCAAGTCGTTACAAAAGAAGACAGTAGCCTGAAACAATTTTGTTACTAGGATTATAATTAACTACCTACCACTCTGCAGAGCTGAAGGAGATATTCTATCTGTAGAGCGGCCCCTTTTATCCCCCTTCTCTCTGGTATTAGTATACGACAAATATATGTTTCTCTTAATAAATATATGTAATAAATTTACGTATAAGAAATAATATCATTAACTACACCTCATACTATGGAGCAAAATAATTTTTCGTAGCTCATAGTTTCACCTCAAAGTGTTTTCCTTCATGATTGACACTAATTGGTTATTAAATTAGATAACAGATGCTCATAACAGATGCTCATAATGAGCATCTGTTATCTAATTTAATAACCAATTAGTGTCAATCATGAAGGAAAACACTTTGAGGTGAAACTATGAGCTACGAAAAATTATTTTGCTTCGTGGTATGAGGTGTAGGTACCTGTTGTATAATTTGCTATATTTACTGACTACTACGTTACAGCCTGTGGATTAGTGTAGTAGCTTAGTGCTTACAGCTATTGTACAGTGTTACAACCTGTCTTTATACATGTAAGTCATGTATAAATGTAATGTTTAGTAAATTATTTGATTAGGGGATTTAAATAAACCATTTTATTCTGAATAATTTTGAATAACGAGTTTAAGCAATTTTCGAAATTATTTGTTTACTTTCCAAAGTAGGACGTAATATGATCATTATCAGCCCAAATAAGTCCACTGCTGAACATAGTCTTTGTTCAGCAGTTGACTCATGCAACAATCAGCAGTCATCTAATTCTGTTTAGGAGGTTTATGTTTAACAGTGTGGTTTCCGGTAGAGTAGAATAGGAGCACTCCAACTCTTCCCGTGGATGTCGTACAAGGCGACTAAGGGAATACATTATAAAACATCAATCAGGCCTCCCCAACCCGTCTGGCCAGCGCGGGGAGTGTAGGCCGAATCCTCCGTCTGTCTCCGGCAGATGAGAGAGGGTTGTGCTCCTGCAGTGGAGACAAAAATAACCTGATGATGATGTTTACCAGTGGCAGTGGACGTACTTTTTCTGATGATGAGATCGACAGCACTACTGGGATCCTCCTATTGTTACTCGTATGATATCCCTATCCCTACTAATATTATAAACGCGAAAGTTTGTAAGTATGGATGGATGTTTGTTACTCTTTCACGTAAAAACTACTGAATGGATTTTAATGAAACTTTACAATAATATAGCTTATACATCAGAATAACACATAGGCTACAATTTATAAAGATATTGTGTGAATTGTCCAAAATATCAACTAAGTAGGAAAAAATCTACCATCTGCGAGCTATTCTGGCGTGCGCTGCCAAAACCGCTAGAGTTACACATATGTAATGTATGATGGAAATGTTTATCTTAAATAGTCCTACAAAAAAGCCCGCCACAGTATATATCTATATCTTATGTGTAAGCCATTATAGCCAAAATAGTGAACCATCGTGATGAAATTTGTCACACATATAGGTTATGTCCTGGAACAGGACATAGAATAGTTTTTATCCCGAAAAAACATAGCATTCCTACGGGAAATAAGTAATAATTTGTGATGTTAAGTTGTCCACGCGGACGAAGTCGCGGGCGACAGCTAGTCTAATATATATGTGTGCATGCGTATATATGTATAAAAATATAGTAGTATTCTTATACTTACAGTATTTTTGCAATGGCGTGGGTTTCGCTTAAGGATACTACGTTGAAATTACAAATGCTGACAGCTGGAAACGGCACTTGATTAACTTTGCAGTCGGAATCTATCTACAGTAAAAAAAAACACTTATAAAGTGATTTGGCATCATCAACTCAATACAGAAAATTTGTGGCTTAGCCCGCTTTTGCTCTCAATGCCCCATTTTTTATTTACTTTTATAAATAAAAATAAAAATATCTCAGACATTCACACTAATTATTCAGTCCCAAACTATTCAGAGCCTGTGTTATGGTTAATAGATAACGGATACTACTCCGTTTAAGGGTTTGAAACGTTAAATTGCATTTTCTAGAGCATACATAGCTCTAACTTTGATCGACAAACTATCTATTAGGAATCAAAGTTGTTAGATCGATACATGGTATTAATTAACCAATAAACAAAATAAATATCTCAGACATTCACACCAATTATCCAGTCCCAAACTATTCAGAGCCTGTGCTATGTTTACTAGATAACTGATACACACACAAATAAATATATAAACATCCAAGACTTGGGTACAAACATTCATATTCATCACACGAACATTTGCCCCTAGCGGGATTCGAACCCGCAACGTCAGGCGTGGCAGTCTGAGAGCTACCCGTTCCGCCACGGAGGTCGTCAAAATTGTTTTGTTCAAAATAAGGAGAAAAGTTTAGTTTATAAGTAGGAAAGTTGAGTTGGTAATGCCAAATAATTTTATACATTATGTATGTAGTTATTTGTCATCATGAACTCAAGTACAGAAAATGTGTGACAAGGGAAATTTCCCCACCCGAACTAAAATATATATATATGAAACGTTATATCATCAGCCGACAGCCACTATTAAAAATCATCATGACAGCCCAAATACGTCCACTATTGAACATAGACCTCCTCAATAGAATGCCACTTTTGGTGCTACCAGTCTTGTTGACGTGTGAATTGGACATGACTCTTATCCACGCTCATCCCAAGACCTACACATCTGGCTGGTCAGCATTTCTTCAAGATCCTGCAGCGACTCTGCCATCACAACTATGTCCTCTGCAAATCGAAGGTGTGAGATGTGCTTGCCGTTTATACTTAAGTCCCGTCCTCTATAGTTCAGTTTTTTAAAGACATTAAAAATAATTAAATAGACTAACGAGACTAATTTAATTAAAAAAAATATATCAACGCCCCTCTTTGCAACATTTCCCTAAAGTATTGATTGGGGGACTTAATGATATTATTTGAAACTAGCTGTGCCCGCGGCTCCGCTCGCGTGGGCTAGGTACACAATTATTTTTTATCTCACTCTTAATTTAATACCATTTATTACTGTATTTAGTTTTTAAGATGTGCAATAAAGAATATAATATTAATCCGACTCCGACACCTACTCCCACTCCCGCTCCCGCTCCCAAAACCCTTTCGTCCCATTTCGTAACCAGATTTCGTAACTGGCTACGAAATGGGAATTTAATTCCCATTCTGTAACCGGTTACGAAATGGGAATTGAACAGACAAAATTTTCAAAAATGATCGTAATGTGTTCTATTATTCATCCTTAGACCCCCAATTTTTTTTGAAAGTGTATTCAATTTACCGACACGCTAAGTTTACGTTTTTATTTTATTTATTTGTTCGTTTTGTTCGCTTCCGGTGTCTCATATAGAAAATAAGTATTGTCCTGTCTTAATAGACAGAACAATACATTAATATGTAACATTGATTTATTACTAACATAGATTAAGTTTTTTTTTGTTTTTTTTTGTATTACTAACAAATTATGGACTTTGTCTGAAATAAATTATTATTATTATTAGATAGGGCGCAGAAACTTCCCTTGTAAGTCCACTTCCGCCCTTCAGACTCTGGTTTACCTGTGTGACAATCTGGTCACTATTATTGTACCGTTCTCGTATCACCAGCAGAAACGCGACAGTCCAGAGCATATTAAGAATCATCAGGATCATCCACAGTTTGAAACTAATACCATTTCTAAAGGAGAAGTGGCTCATGCCGTGCACTGTCGTTATGCGTTCGAAGAATAACTTCTTCTGCGGTTCGAGTTTCTTTTCGTTGGATTTTGGTCTTACTGTTATCTTGATCGAAGGTTTCTTTGACATTTTTGCTGAAATATATAGATAAGTCGGGTAGTCTATTAGGGATGACCTACGCTATCTTATCTTCTTAGGGGGCCAGGAAGACCTGGCAACCTTCGACCCATCAGGATCTTTTATGCCAAACCCCTGACCACCGACGGTAGATTTCACACACGCCTTAGAATTTCTTCTTTTGGCATATGCAGGTTTCTTCATGTTTTCCTTCACCAAAAAGCCTGTGGTATTATAAATAAACAGTACTTTAGTCTTTAAAAATCCGTTGGTACCGGCGGAGTTTGAACCCACGACCTCATGAACGTGAGGTGAGTGGACAACTCTCTGACTTCAGCTAGCTTCATGGTCCTTTAACCAAGGATTTAAACTCATACCTGCATTTTAATTTCTTTACCATTCCACACTATTAAAGAAGGAACGTAGATAAAAGACCATTAATAAAAAAAATGTAAGTATATCTCAAATAACAAAATAAAATGGATGCTCTCTTAGACTCACCTGTTATTCCGCTTCCTTTATTTATCAATTATTCTTCTACCCAACCCTTACATTTATTTTGCTGCCAGCGAACCGTAGCGTTTCCTCGAATTCAACGTCAACTGAAAATGGAATTACAGGTTATTTCTTTTGAAATAAAGAGTTAGGTCTCTATCGAATATGCCCAATCCAAAAGGCCTTTGTTGCAGTCCAATAGGGGTTTTCTTGAAACTTGGTACGTGGAACATTCACACGAGGCTCATGAATTACACGAAAAGTACCATTTGTGTCAATTAGAATTGCGTGGGTTTCTTGCCTTTTCTTTTCCCATGGCGATACTCGTATAATACGAACGGTTTCACTGAAAAAATGTTTTCATAGGAAGTGCTCTACTAACAAAGGACCATCGCCAGTTTCACCGATTTTGATTAAACTAAAACAGACGTAGTTTTAGTAAATTTATTAATTTTGGAGTTCATATTTTTAGCGAATAAATAACCTACTAATATAGTAAATAAAGTCGTGTGGGGAGGGGGGATTGGGAGTGAAAGCGGGAGCGGGAGCGAGAGCTGGAGTGGGAGTGGGCATCGGTGTCGGGTGGAGAGTGCTATTCCATAATAATTGTGTGAAATTTACTTAAATAATTAATAAAAATAAAAAATAAATAAAATAAATATGTGGGGACATTTCACACTCGGCCACCTGATCCCACACTAGGCAGAGCCTGTAATATGGGTATCAGATAGCTGATATACATACATAATATAATATATAAATAACATCCAGTCAAAAGGCAAACACAAGTAAACATCACACGAATGTATGCCCTGGACGGGGTTCGAACCCGCGACCCCAAACTTCGCAGGCAGGTGTACTAGGCTACGGGGCCGACAAATAAATCGCACTATTATTATAAATGCGATAGTTTGGATATTTGGATGTTTGTTACTCAATCACGCTTCAACCACTGGACGGATTGTGATGAAACTTGTAACACATATAGGTTAGGTCATGGAATAGGACACAGGATAGTTTTTATCCCGAAAAAACATCTCGTTCATACGGGAAATACATAATAACTTGTGATGTTAAGTTGTCCACTCGGACCAAGTCGCGGGCAACAGCTAGTATTACATATATATACATACACTTGTCTAATCCCAAACTGTGATTTTGCGGAGGCGGTGCAAGCGGGAGAGGGAGAGGGAATGGGAGCGGATTCTGTAGTTCATGCGAGCGGAGCCGCGGGCACAGGAGTATAATCATATATTTGTCCGTTATAATTGCCAGTCCATCAAAATCGGTTCAGTAGTTCTTACGTGATGCGTGCAGCAAACTAACATGCAAACAGATAAACAGTAAAAAAAAATGATTGAAATGTGTTCTATTATTCATACTTAGACCCCCCCATTTATTTTTTGTAATTATTTTCAATTTACAGACACGGGAAGTTACGTTTTATTTATTAGATACCTAGGTTATGTATATTAATTATAAAATACCAACGGTTTATTGTAAATTGGAACTGAATGCCTTTCAGGAAAACTACAGTCAAAGAAAACTTGGAGAATTCATTTACCAACTTCGTTCCGGTTTGTCTCGAAAATAACTGAGCGCCTACCATGAAGCTTTTTGTAAAAATAATGACTTAAATAAAAAAAGTTTCGTCATTAATTTTGAATTTTTTGACACCCACTTCCTAACTTTAAATTGAAACCGTCGAATAGAAAAGTTTCTTTTAATTATAGTTTTTGTTTTAACAACGCGAGTAGGCAGTTAATAATCCTTTTTTAGTCTTTGACAGGTCCTTTAGGGATGTCAGATTTTGTTATTAAATAAATAAATATGTCAGACATTCACACCAATTATCCAGTCCCAAACTAGGCAGAGCCTGTGGTATGATTACTAGATAACGGATAGACATACTTAAATAAATATATATATAGACTTCCAAGACTTGGGTACAAACAT
This sequence comes from Esperia sulphurella, assembly GCA_947086405.1. Classification (NCBI taxonomy): domain Eukaryota; kingdom Metazoa; phylum Arthropoda; class Insecta; order Lepidoptera; family Oecophoridae; genus Esperia; species Esperia sulphurella. The sequence goes on along the minus strand of OX352264.1, from coordinate 869,280 downwards.
TCATATTCATCGTACGAACATTTGCCCCTAGCGGGATTCGAACCCGCAACCTCCGGCGTGGCAGTCCGAGAGTTACCCGTTCCGCCACGGAGGTTGTATTTTATATATAGTTGCCGTTCTTCATGTAGGAAAGTTAAGATACTATCGTTTATATATAACTAGCTGTTGCCCCCGACTTCGTCCGCGTGGACAACTTATCATCACAAATTATTATGTATTTCCCGTAGGAATGGGATGTTTTTTCGGGATAAAAACTATCCTGTATCCTATTCCATGACCTAACCTATGTGTGCCAAGTTTCATTACGATCCGTCCAGTGGTTGAAGCGTGATTGAGTAACAAACAACCAAATATCCAAACTTTCGCATTTATAATATTAGTAGGACATATAGATTTTCGCTTACTAGATTTTTTTTCCAACCCTCAAACAAAATAAGCCACCTCATTAGTACGTATCCTTTGCAATGGTAAACTTCTTCTATGAAAATGGTTACAAAACGGAAGGAAGGAGTACCATTTTGTAACTGACTTCTAACATGGAAATTACATTTCCCATTTTTTGCCAGTTACAAAAGGTTACCAAATGGTGACCGAAAGGTGAACAAAAGTATTTGAGCACGCCTTGTATTTATGGTAAGTCTGAGAAACATCCCGCAAGGCATTAAATTAATTACCGTGGAAGAAATAAGGCTGCTAATGGAAATTTAATTACTACGACAATGATTCGGCGTGAAACACATTTGTAACTACCTAATTAGAAACTTAGGCATTAGAAAAATATTGTAATTAGTACATAGATAAGTATACAAGGGAAAGATACGTCACTTTCTTACATTGCTTAAACGAAAACTACACAAACTCTCCACTACAATGTTTTATTATTGTTGATGGGTTTTCGCTTGACCTCAATTTCATCTGATGGTAAGTGATGACGAGGCCTAAGGTGGAGCGCTCTTACCCAGCAGATGCCTATTCACTCTTCGATTAAAAAGATCCAAATTGTACTTGTCCGGAAATACCCAAGCTGGCAGGGAGTTCCATTCCTTAGCAGGTCGCATTATGAACGAGGAAGCAAGAGGAGAGCGTGGTATGTCTACTGCATAAGGATGACGTCCCTCACCACAGCTAGTGGTCCGGGGATGGAAGGGGGATGGGGGAATGTGTATGAGAAATATTGCTGGAGCATACTGTTTATATCAGTTTGTAGCAAGCTTCAGGTTAATAGTTTTAACCACGTTTCCTCCTTACACCTATTCTCCATCTAATGTCGTTGTGCGAGTGAGACAGCACCAACGCGTCTGTTTCGTCGCTCACAATGTAATTTTTTTTATGTTCTTAGGAGTGATTAGTAATCCATCCAAATGAATTGTTCCTCGTGATTAAAATACACATTAAATCCACAATTTAAGCATTTGGATAACTTTTTTTCACTATAAAATAGAAAGCAAATGTTCCTGTTTAATTCCCATGGCACGGGAGAAAATTCTAATTTATTAGATTGAGTTTAAAAATACAGTAAATATAAGAAAAACACAATTATTTACAGCAGGTGTACGTCGTCCAACCAGTCATGGTGAGGCATGGTCCCCAGGACTCTGGCGCTCTCACCTCACTGAATGGCCAGGCTCAAACGCTGTGCGAAGTAGGCGCCAGCCCTGAGGTCTCCCGAGGCGTGGACCAGTCTGGTCGGAAGATGCTCACGAACCCCTTCGTATCGACTGACTATGCTCCCTATGCGCCCAGGGTCTATTTAGTATTAGCGAAGTGAATGTAGGTATCCAAATCAATCATGTCAGCCCCTAAAAGTCCACTGCTGGACATAGGCCTTCCCCAATGAACGCCACTACATTATCCATATACATTATATAAATACGTATGATCTGCAATTAAGCTGTTATTCCGTGCTGGACCGAGCAAAACCAAGTATTTAGTTTGTACTTGGTTTTGTAGGACCATGCGTAGTAAGTACTTAAAACAACACATCTCTCCTTTGTATATATATCAATATCATTAATGTTCAATGTCTTTCTATTTCGTTCAGTTACTTGTGAAGAATTGTGATTGTAAGACATTAAGAAGGGAGATCTCTATTGCAATGGTAAGTTTTAGTAACTCCTTTTATACTAGACTAGCTGTGCCCGCGGCTCCGCTCGCGTGGACTACACAACCTACGACTGCTCCCACGCCCACGACTACGTTCACTACAGCCCCAAATGTAGTCCTAACTCATTGCAGTCTGAATTGCACCGAACATATTGTATAGCAACTAATGTATTTGAAAACAAAAATCGCCATAACTTTTGTTTGAGTAAGCAGATTGCGATGAAATGAAAACTAAATGTTACTCCGAGTTAAGCCCTATATTTCTGTGGAAGTTAGTCAAAATCAGTTCAGTATTGTTTACGTGATGCGTGTTCACAAACTAGTAGATAAACAGACAAACATTTAAAAATGATCTTAAGGTGTTCTATTACACATTTCTATTATTTTGACGACCTCCGTGGCGGAACGGGTAACTCTCGGACTACCATGCCGGAGGTTGCGGGTTCGAATCCCGCTAGGGGCAAATATTCGTATGATCAATATGAATGTTTGTACCAAGTCTTGGATGTATATATATTTATTTAAGTATGTGTATCCGTTATCTAGTAACTATAGCACAGGCTCTGCCTAGTTTGGGACTGGATAATTGGTGTGAATGTCTGAGATGTTTTTTACATTTATTTAATTGTACACATTTACGCCAAAAAGATGGTGATATTTTTTCAGAAAATGCGACCCAACATAAACTTGAGAAGCGTGATTAGGCAGAAAATCAGGACGTTCTGCGACCACTGCACCCTTCATGGGTTTTATTATGTGAATGATAGACACCATTGGTTGGTATACACCGTGTGGAGTATCATAATAATGCTGAGCATGGTTCTGTGTGCAATCCTCAGTCAAATGATTTGGCATAAGTTCATTGTTGATCCTACTTTTACAGTGGTAAGTTTCAGTACACAGCTTGTCTTTTCGGTTACTCTAAGGTTGACTGGAAGAGATCCCTAAGTGGGATAAGTCCGCCTTTGTACACAGTCTAATTCCTATTTTATTATTGTTGTTGTTGTTGTTATTTTTGGTACAATAAAGCGTTTACATACATACATACATACATACATACATACATACATACATACATACATACATACATACATACATACATACATACATACATACATACATACATACATACATACATACATACATACATACATACATACATACATACATACATACATACATACATACATACATACATACATACATACATACATACATACATACATACATACTAGTATAATAAGATTTTTATGACCTACGGCGCTAAAATGTGGACACTGACTATGGACCTAATCCATTCAAGTACCTCGGCGAGATATGGAGAAGACTATGCTCGGGTAACGATCTCTATGTACTACTAGATGGAGCGTTCCAAAACAATCGCTCTGTTTCACGAAGTAGCCACAACTCTTTCACATTCACAATGAAACTTGTGCAGTTACTACTCAGAACATTTAATTATTTACTAAATATTGACATTATTTAACCGTAGCGTCAATATTTAGTAATAATTAAATGTTCTGCGTAGTAACTGCACAAGTTTAATTGTGAATGTGAAAGAGTTGTGGCTACATGCGTGGAACAGAGCGATTGTTTGGAACGCTCCATCTAGTTGTACATAGAGATCATAGGGAATTATATTCTTTGCTTCCCTAAAGCGTCGAAACACTTCTCCCTCGGGCCAAAAGACAGGACTGAAGAATACACCCTGGTGCTTTGTGGGACCGGAATCTGCAAGTCCTAAAATTGTTAGAGCTAGTAGACTAGGACGTATATTCGACCGTGATTCTTTCCCAAGTTTACAAAGTATTTTGGTTCCGTATTATCTAACTACCAAGGAAGAAAGCCATCGAAGGGTCCCACGTCAACAAAGGCCCGTTTAAGACAAGCATTTTATTTTCTCCAGGTACAATCGACTCGCTACCCAACAGCAAACATACCTTTCCCTCTAGTGAGTGTGTGCGACACTGAGTTGGTTTACGGACCCAGTACCAACCACATTACCCATATATTGTGAGTATCGTGGAACAATACCCGGAGCACACTCGATATCAGAGGTGTCACGAACAGACACGGTAGGAGTTAGAATAGAATGTGGGGTGTTAAATGAAGGGCTATTATGGCTTGGAGGTTACAGAAATGATAAGTACTATGTGAGGGAATTTCCTCATTATCATCGCACGTATCGTATATTTATATATCAAACTCGCATCTGATTCCTATGTCGACACAAATTCGGCATCAGTAAAAAATCTACGTTGAATGGTACTACGACTAATATAAAAGACGCAGTAGCCACATACGACGTAAATTTGGTTTTTGATTCCGAATTTGCATTACCAAAAAATTACATCTGTGAGGGTTACAGCGTTTACGGTTTTTTATGGCGTCGAAATACTGAGCAAAATGAACGGATCAAGAGCTATGTTCATACATTTTGGGTTTTTGAGCCTTGGATCGCCGCCAGGGATCGATTTGGGTGAGATCTGATGCTGACTGTCCGGAGTATCATCATCATCAGGTTATTTTGGTCTCCACTGCAGGAGCACAACCCTCTCTCATCTGCCGGAGACAGACGAAGGATTTGGCCTACACTCCCCGCGCTGGATAGACGGGTTGGAGAGGCCTGATTGATGTTTTATAATGTATTCCCTTAGTCGCCTTGTACGACATCCACGGGAAGAGTTGGAGTGGTCCTATTCTACTCTACCGGAAACCACACGGCAATAGTCTGGAGTAAGTCCAGTATATATTTGGACCTTCTCCATCTATACTATGAGCATAGGCTCAGGCTAGCTGTTCACACCAAAAACTATTCAGAATCCTTGGTAAAAAGACTTTCTGCGAAAAGTATGAAAAGCCAAAATTAATCACTGACTAGGTTCCCTCGGAAGGTCAAGAAAACGGTCAAGTGAAATTAGTGATTTAAATCCTTTGCAGGAGGAGCCGTGGTTACAACCTGAGTCAGATCAGCAAATTCTATGCAGGGTTTACCGGTGTCCAGAAAAAAGACTACGTTGCTGATGCGACTCTGAAGAAGATGCACTCTCTACTTCAAGACCTTGGACTTTCGTTGATTAGGCTAATGGATGTGGTAAGTAGCTTAAAATTACCGACACCACATAATTAATAAGGTAGAAGGCTTCGGTTGAAGAGTTAATAAATGGATATCCCATAAAGTGAAGGGATTGATTTTCTTTTCAAAGATTTGATTTAAAAGAAGCCTTAAAAAGAAAATAATCTAAAGACGAATGGATTCTCATTTTTCAAGAGGTTATTGAGCAAAGTCATTTGTGACTTTGATTTGTTCAGCGAATGAATTGATTCTTTCATACTATTAATGAATAATTTTGTATAGAAACTGATGAAGGTATGTTCTTGACATATTCATTTCCTTGGCGTGTTGTTGCCGGCTTAGAATACCGCCACCCTTAATATTCTGATGGTTATTTTCAAAGCGACGCGAATCCGCCTGCAAAGGGTTCTGCTATTAGAGCAAACCCTCCAATGGACAGCCAACCAGCCCCGGGCACAGCTAGTTTCGAATAATATCATCAAGTCCCTAGGAAGGCTTTAGGGAAACTTTGCAAAGAGGGGCCTTTAATAAATTTTTTAAATTAAATTAGTCTCGTTAATCTATTAAATTATTTTTAATGTCTTCAAAACACTGAACTAGAGAGGAAGGGACTTAAGTATAAACGGCAAGCACATCTCACACCTTCGATTTGCAGACGACATAGTTTTGATGGCAGAGTCGCTGCAGGATCTTGAAGAAATGCTGACCAGCCAGACGTGTAGATCTTGGGATGAGCGTGGACAACACGAAAGTCATGTCCAATTCACACGTCAACAAGTAGCACCAAAACTGGCATTCTGTTGAGGAGGCTATGTTCAGCAGAGGACGTATTTCGGCTGATGATATTCATTTGCTTTCAGCTGAAGAAACCTTGCGAGGTGTTGATTACGAGGTGCGCCTGGCGGTCCAAACCATACAACTGTTCAACGATGTTCAGACACGTGTACACGTTTGCTGGGTATTGCTGTCAATTTGATATGGACTACTTCAAGTTAGTATTGAATCAATCAGCCACTGCTGGCTTAGATATACTTAAACACGTGTCTACTGATACTACAAACTTAAAAGGCCTGGAGACGGACACGGATAACTTGCCGTGTGGTTTCCGGTAGAGTAGAATAGGACCACTCCAACTCTTCCCGTGGATGTCGTACGGCGACTAAGGGAATACATTATAAAACGTCAATCAGGCCTCCCCAACCCGTCTGGCCAGCGCGGGGAGTGAAGGTCTCCGTCTGTCTCCGGCAGAGGAGAGAGGGTTGTGCTCCTGCAGTGGAGACAAAAATAACCTGATGATGATGATGTCAAACTCTAAGTCAACGCATTCAATAGATACGGCCGTTTATGCCGCATATTTTGACACTTGCAAAGGAATCAAAACCTATAGGGCACTTCCCGTTGACCTAGAATCATGAAATTTGGCAAGAAGCAATGTTAGGATAAAGGGAAAAATCCGAAAACAGTTAATTTGAACAAAAACTATTCTTCATAAGCCTCCCCAATAGAATGGTTCTTTTAGTGGGCTGTCCATTGGGAGCTCTGCCATAATCCCCACGTTTGGCATGCAGATTGGTGATCGCTGTAATGATCTTGTATGTATACAGGAGAAAGCTGCTTTCTGTCCCTGGTGCAACCCCTTAGTTACCTTGACGACACCCACGGGAATTCTGGGGGTGGCCCTATTCCAAACCGAGAACCACACAGCTAAACAGGGTTGGATAAAAAACAGTTTTATTTAATATAAAACATGTTTTAAACCATGTTTTAAACAATTTAAACAGTTTTAAACAATAAAAAACATGTTTTAAATAATAAAAAACAGGTTTAAAACAGATGTTTTAAACACTTTGTTTAAAACATGCCAACCCTGCAGCTAAAGCTATTCTTGTCTGCGTACAAAGTCATTTTTTTTTCTTAATTAGGGCAATGTCACCCTAACATGGATCTTATTTTAAAGAAACACTAGAGTTTAATCTCCTTCTGTAATTAAAATACTTGAAAATTATTATTTTTCCTGAAGCATTTTTAATTAGAAATCGTACTTGGGAAGCTTCTTAGAAGCTTTAAATTAAATTATTTTGCATAATTTTAATCTGTAGCTAGAAGGTTTACAATGTACTTATGTCATGGAAAGCTTCGAAAAATATAATTCATTCTACAATAAAATTAATTAATTATTTTATAATTTGGACTTTTTAATTTTTTTTTTTATTTAATTCTTTGTCATCCTTTGACATGATAGAGGAGGGCGAGGGCTGGATGAGGAGGGCGGAGGACCGGGCGTGAATTGGGGAACGCCTATGTCCAGCAGTGGACGTCTAAGGGCGATATGATGATTAATATAGATGCACAAGCATAATAATTACTGTGATACAGAAAAAAGCCAGCCAAGTGCGAGTCAGACTCGCGTAACAAGGGTTCTATACAAACTTCCATGAAAGCACCGAACATTGCTCTAACGAAAAAATAAACTGGATTGAAGAACAAACTTAACTTTGCCGTTGGAAAACTGTTAGTGGAAAACATAGGTCGCGGTCAATTTATCAACTGCAAATAAGTTTATGTAGCTTCAAATTAACTGTTATACCGGATTTTTCCCTTTATCCTAACAATGCTTCTTGCCAAATTTCATGATTCTGGGTCAACAGGAAGTGCCCTATAGGTTTTGATTCCTTTGCGAGTGTCAAAATATGCCTCATAAACGGTCGTATCTATTGATTGCGTTGACTTAGAGTTTGACATTTCACAGCTCCAAGAGATTGCAGGTCTGAGTATTTGATATTAATTTCAACTTGATACCTTCCTTAATACACATCATCATCATCATCAGGTTATTTTTGTCTCCACTGCAGGAGCACAACCCTTTCTCATCTGCCGGAGACAGACGGAGGATTTGGCCTACACTCCCCGCGCTGGCCAGACGGGTTGGGGAGGCCTGATTGACGTTTTATAATGTATTCCCTTAGTCGCCTTGTACGACATCCGCGGGAAGAGTTGGAGTGGTCTTATTCTACTCTACCGGAAACCACACGGCAATCCCTTAATACACATTCCTTAGAAAATGGGTCTGGGAAAGTAATCCTATAACGGTTTATTTTTTCCTCTTGAGGTGCTATAAAAATTGTGGTTTGTCCCTTACGCCAGTTAAAATTACCGTCAACGATTTTAAAGTATAATATAAAAATACTTGTCAACGAGAATGTTTGACGACCTCCGTGGCGGAACGGGATAGCTCTCGGACTGCCACGCCGGAGGTTGCGTGTTCCAATCCCGCTAGGGGCAAATATTCGTATGATGAATATGAATGTTTCTACCCAAGTCTTGGATGTTTATATATTTATTTAAGTATGTTTATCCGTTATTTAGTAGCCATACCACAGGCTCTGCCTAGTTTGGGACTGGACAATTTGGTGTGAATGTCTGACATTTTTTTTTTTTTAATTATATTTATTTTATGTTAAAAGAATTGTGCTTAAACCTCCTTGGCGCTATCATGGTACCCTCTAAAATCACGTTATAAAATTGGATGGAGAGCTTTTATGTGGTGTAATAAATTTTATCATCCTCTCCCACACAGAAGTCGTATTTCGGACACCCGTGAGGACATGGGTTCCATCTTACATCTTACTATACTTACAGACCACAAATTATATAAAAATAGCCTTTATTTGATACGAGTATCATCTATATCATTTTACATTAATACTTACATTTATATTCACTTCATCATCATCAGGTTATTTTTGTCTCCACTGCAGGAGCACAACCCTCTCCCATCTCCCGGAGACAGACGGAGGATTTGGCCTACACACCCCGCGCTGGCCAGACGGGTTGGGGAGGGCTGATTGATGTTTTATAATGTACTCCCTTAGTCGCCTTGTACGACATCCACGGGAAGAGTTGGAGTGGTCCTATTCTATTCTACCGGAAACTACACGGCAAACCGGAAACCACACGGCAACCGGAAACCACACGGCAACCGGAAACCACACGGCAAACCGGAAACCACACGGCAAATTCACTTAAATTCCATTAATAAGTACCTATGTAATTACAATTACAATAATTATTTTATTTATGTAATTGTATTTCTATCTGCCCCCTTTCCGAGCAAAGACCTTCCCCAGTTTCTTTCAATTCCTGAGCTTTGTTTTACTGGTCCACGTTACTTATTCCTCATTTACGTACGATGTCGTCTATCCACCTTATTATAAACTAGCTGTGCCCGCGGCTCCGCTCGCGTGAACTACAGAATCCGCCCCCATTCCCACTTCCGCTTCCGTTCTCTTCCCACTTCTAATTCCACTCCCACTCAGACTCGAGACTCTCAATATCAGAATCCCAACCCCAACCTCAACCCCATCCCTATCCCCAAAAACTAAATTTCACTTAATCCCATACGCGCCGCGCCGCGGCCGTTGACCTCGCCCATATGATGAACATACTCTTACGTTCGAGAAATATTGCATTTTTTATCAAAATTTTCGACAGACAGACAGACAAAAATTCAAAAAAAAATTGTTTTAGCTTCTATTGGCCCTATAAAGACCCCTCATACATTTTTTTTAAATATCTCTCATGTACAGACATAGACCAGTTACAGTTTTATTATAAGTGAAGATGTACCAAGTATACTCATGTGCAATAAATGATTTTGACTTGGACTTTGTGACGTAACGCAAACCTTAAACTATACCTCAAATTATGTTAAGTAATTTGCGTAAGTCCCCGAGTAGAGTAAAGCATTAGGTCGCTGTGATCTAAGTAATTTCGTGTAACTAGGTATATAAGGCAGTCTGTAATCAGTCGGGGTGACGTGACGACTAAGGGTGACGTCACACCCAACCTTGAGGTAGGACAAAGTGTCCTAGACGCAAATTTCCTGTTAATCGGATAAAACGACGCAATATTCTAGAATTTATTTGAGCAGACGAAAGCAGAGTTCACCTTTGATATCAATTTACGTTGATATTTTTTTAAGAGTTATTTATTATTATGTCTAGAAAGGATAATACTATAGGAATGTGTCTGTCAATCAGGTAATATAGATATTATACAAACATAATGTTATAAGTAAATACCACAGAATAATGACGTAACTGCAATAAAAAAAAAATTTATGCCTTAATGTTACTTGGATGTTTGGATATTTGTTACTCAATTACGCTTCAACCACTGGACGGATCGGGATGAAACTTGGCACACATATAGGTTGGAATAGAACGTAGGATATTTTATATCTCGAAAAACCATCTAATTCCTACGGGGAAAAAATAATCGTAAAAAGCAGTGGAGATGTGTAAATATCGAAACTTACGTGGACGATTCGCAGGCTATAGCTGTTAGCAATAAAATACACTTTACAACAATAGAGGGCAAATTTTAATGAAAATTTAATTACAGTTACGTCATTGTTCTATGGGAATTGTATGAACAACAAGCTACTTATTAATTTATTTATCTGGTCACCAACAGAGTGTAATCAATTACAAATGTACTTTGGCTAGATGCCGTTGCCGTGTGGTTTCCGGTAGAGTAGAATAGGACCACTCCAACTCTTCCCGTGGATGTCGTACAAGGCGACTAAGGGAATACATTATAAAACGTCAATCAGGCCTCCCCCAACTCGTCTGGCCAGCGTGGGGAGTGTAGGCCAAATCCTCCGTCTGTTTCCGGCAGATGAGAGAGGGTTGTGCTGCAGTGGAGACAAAAATAACCTGATGATGAATACCCTCCAATTTTTTTTTGCAAATATCTTCAATTTAAAGACACGAGAAGTTAACGTTTTTAACTCTTAGATTCGAGATAATAAATTATATATAACCACTAGTAAAGCCGCAGTACAATGATAGTCTGCTATGTTTAAATAGTTTATTGGTTATATTGTTAACGATAAAATATACTGTAAGGATTCCATAGCAATTTGCTATGGCTTAATAGGCCTTGTTTAGTATTCTCAAGGGAAAACATCAGGTGTTCAGTGAATTGAAAATATATTATTTAAGAACCTACCATCTTATTCCGACCGATATACCGATCCCACAGACTCTCCCAGCGTAACTTGTGTTTAGGGTTCGATTTCCGGCAGTGCAAATGTCTACTCATCATCAGGTTATTTTGTCTCCACTGCAGGAGCACAACCCTCTCTCATCTGCCGGAGACAGACGGATGATTTGGCCTACACTCCCCGCGCTGGCCAGACGTGTTGGGGAGGCCTGATTGATGTTTTATAACGTATTCCCTTAGTCGCCTTGTACGACATCCACGGGAAGAGTTGGAATGTCTACTAAAGGAAGTAAATACTAAATATTACTAAGTAAAGAAGCGACACTCACCTCTCCCCGCAAAATAGAGTATGGCTGGTAGTATAAAGTGACTACGGCAGTGCGATATCGAATGACGCCGAGAGCTCCACGTTCCTTGGTCACAAGCTACATACATATAAGTTAGAAAGAGAATCACTTGTTGACGTATAACCTTGTCCCTCTCTTGATCGACTATGCTCGCACGTTGGCAAATGTGCTAAGGTAGGTGAATGTGATGGTAGGTCTATTCCTGCCATCATATTAAAAAAGTGCTAAGTAATATAAGTGACGACCTCCGTGGCGGAACGGGTAGCTCTCGGACTGCCACGCCGGGGGTTGCGGGTTAGCATCCCGCTAGGGGCAAATGTTCGTATGATGAATATGAATGTTTGTACCCGAGTCTTGGATGTTTGTATATTTATTTAAGTATGTCTATCCGTTATCGAGTAACCATATCACAGCCTAGTTTGGGATTAGATAATTGGTGTGAATGTCTGGGATATTTATAAAAAAAAAATATTAGCAGCATCTTCAATGAGGCAAACGATGGAGGCGTATAGAGGGTGGTTGGTTGTATTCATTCCCCACGTGTTACGGTCACCCACGTACTTTTTGCCACGTCCCCGCTGTCATGTTCACGCACATTAGCGCCCACTCCAACTTGTACCAAACAATGTTTATCTATTTTATAACCACTGACCAACGTAGTATAGGCCATTGAACTGTAATTAATTAACTTATGTACCAAAATGTGAAATAGATAATACTAAATATTATTATGTAAAAAAGCGACACTTATCTCCGTCTTCATACAAGCGAAAAAATTTAATTTACAGATGAAACGGTTATCCGGTAATTATCCGGCCTAGTTTTACTATCCGGCCGGATACCGGATAGTAGCCTAGTAACCACCACCCCCCCCCTGCCCCTCCCCCGCCTGGTAGTTCACAACTATTTTGCGGTTGACAGGCGGGAGAGGGAATTGTTGCTTATTTATGTAGTAACTACCTGTTGCCCGCGACTTTGTCCGCGTGGATAACTTAACATCACAAATTATCATCTATTTCCCGTAGAAATGCAATGTTTTTCGGGATAAAAACTATCCTATGTCCCATTCCAGGGCCTATCCTATATGTGTGCCAAGTTTCATCACGATCCGTCCAGTGGTTGAAGTGTGATTGAATAACAAATATCCAGACATCAAAATATCCAAACTTTCGCATTTATAATATTAGTAGGATAGGATCCTATTCTACTTTACCGGAAACCACACGGCAATCCAACTCTTCCCGTGGATGTCGTACAAGGCGACTAAGGGAATGCATTATAAAACATCAATCAGGCCTCCCCAACCCGTCTGGCCAGCGCGGGGAGTGTTGGCCAAATCCTCCGTCTGTCTCCGGCAGGTGAGAGAGGGTTGTGCTCCTGCAGTGGAGACAAAAATAACCTGATGATGATGAAGGATAGAATAGTATTCTCCACCAAAGCCACGCATCCGAAGTCCCTCTTACGTTGCCTGTCACGAGAGGAGACAGAATCCCTCCTCTAGTGTCTAGATCAACTGCATCAGCTTCGTTTTATTCATCTAATTTTAATGCATCTGTTTCAGGCAGCATGCAGACGAAGATACTAACTTCGTGGCAGGAGTAGAGCCGACAGAGGCCATGGATATCATAGTGAATGGTCAGAAGGTATCCTCTACTGGCATCGTCACAGATGGTTACGTCACAGTAAGTAAAAGTACCGTGTGGTTTCCGGTAAAGTAGAATAGGACCACTCCAACTCTTCCCGTGGATGTCGTACAAGGCGACTAAGGGAATACATTATAAAACATCAATCAGGCCTCCCTAACCCGTCTGACCAGCGCGGGATGTTTAGGCCAAATCCTCCGTCTGTCTCCGGCAGATCCGGCAATCAAAAAACTCCAGGCGTCAGAAGGCATCAAAAAGGCGGGACTCACTCTAGAAAGGCCAAAAGGCAGACTGCCCCGCATTTTAATTAAAGATATACCCAAGGACCTGACCGAAGAAGAGTTCCTGAGAGTGTTAATCGCACAGAACATCTCTGGCGATAACGAACTGGACATCCCACACGACACGGCAATTAAGGAAATGAGCATTGTCAGACGAAGAACTCTATCGAACTCAAAGTGGTACGGCCTCGAAGTGTCCTCGAGAATTAGGCAACATCTCATTGACACTAAGCCAAAGGTTCACATAGAGTGGAATACATGCCGTATCGAGGACGACTTCGAGGTCGTCCGCTGCATGAAATGCCAGATGCTCGGTCACGTTCACAAATACTGCATCGAGAAAGATAGCACTTGCGGGCACTGCACGGGCAAACACGACACCAGGGAATGCCTAGAAATAAACAAAGAGGGTTTCAAGCCTAAATGCGCTACATGCTCCACTTTTAAAAAGCCGAGCGACCACAAAACTGGCAGCGAAGACTGCCCTGCCCTGAGGCATCGAGTGGAGCTATTATTAAGAACACAGAATATGGCCAGGCCTAATCCTATAAGAATCGGCCAAATTAACCTAAATGGTAACAAAACCGCTACACCTGAGGCCATTCAAATGGCGAAAAGTCTACAACTAGACTTTTTACTGTGCCAGGAGCAGTATCACTCCCGCGACCTGAGAGGGTCGCTTATCGAAATTAATGAGTCTGCATTTGCAGGCGTAATGGTCTTAAACCATTCTATTACGTTTACTTTTCTGCGCCATCTCTCTACCCCCTGTTGCACGGTCGTGGAGGTTGTTTATCACTCCCACCGTTTCTACGCAGTGAGCTGCTATTTTAAATTCATGGACTCCGTTACTCCTCATTTGGCACACTTAGGCCACGTAATTAGAACCCTCAGTGGTCAAAACATTTTAATCTGCGCTGACACCAACGCTTCTTCTCCGTTCTGGCATGGTCCTGTTAGGACTGCAGACTCGGAGCGTAGGGTGCCAATTGAGGAGTTCGTCGCGGAGTTCAACCTAAATGTCCAAAATCTCCCTGGAACACCACCAACCTACAGTAGCCCTTCAGGCGAGTCTTACATCGACGTCACCTTCACCTTAGGTGACGTTCCGATTACTTCATGATGCCTCATGTAGCGACCACCGCTTAATCGTTTTCGAGTTGGAATGGGGAGCGGCAGACTCTGTGGGATATTGCGACGGCTTCACTTACCGCAAGGCCAATGTAGATTGGCCTTCGTTTGGTAACCTTTTCGGCGGCCTATCGCATGAGTTCACTAAACCCGACCTAACGGCGGACGAATGTGCCAATCTGATGACCCACACACTGACATTTTGCGCAGACGTCATCATCGGGAGGAAGTCCTTGGTGCGGCGCGGAGGATGCGACTGGTGGCATGGGGGGTTGACGGAGCTCAGGAAGAGCTTCCGCAAAGCACGCCGAAAGTACAATAGGCTGAAACGGCAGCAGGCCGGTGAGGAACTGATGCTGGATGCCTTGACCGAACTACGCGTAGCTCGGTCAAGGTACCGGGCGTCGGTCGCCAATACCAAGAGCAGCAAGCTGCGCGAAGTTGCAGATGCTCTTGGTAATGCCGACCCGTGGTCACACCTCTACCATGAGTATAAAACCTCATACAAGCCGAATCTCTCATATTTCAACAACCTGCGGACACCGGCGGGTCACACCACAACTGTTGAGAAAACTGGTCAGGAACTCCTGAGAGTCCTCATGCCGGACGACGTGCCGGAAGAGGACTCATTGCACCACCAGGAGATACGGCGTGTACTGCCGATTGTCCCCGAAGCGCCAACTTCGACCCTAGCGTCGGTTGACGAGCTGGCTATTATATCCCGCTCGTTAGCCACGAACAAAGCCCCGGGAGTAGACAGGATCAACAACCGCATGCTGAAGGAAATCATCAAGGCAGCCCCCGAATCCGTACTATACGTGATGAATCGCTGCCTCGAATCCGGTGTATTTCCCTCAGTATGGCGGCAGGGAGTCGTTAGGATTATCCCCAAAGGTGGGGATAAACCTCTCGATGACCCAAAATCCTTTCGGCCAATCACGCTTCTCCCAGCTTTGGGTAAGCTGCTGGAGAGGCTGATAGTGCCGAGACTACTTCCGGGGGGCCCTTCAGGCCATGACAGGCAGTTCGGTTTTGCTAGGGGACGATCGACGGTGGACGCCATAGGCCTGGTCAGGAAAACTGCTGAACAGTCGACGTGTAAGTACGTTATTGGCATATTCCTGGATATATCGGGCGCTTTTGACAATGCATGGTGGCCAATGATTATGCTCAAGCTGAAAGTTAGGGGTTGCTTCAGCAACATCTATCGGATGTTGCTGCAGTACTTTAACAACGGCTCTATTGTGCTGCGATTGGGACAATGTGAATTGCCAAAAGAGCTCACGCGGGGATGCCCTCAGGGATCAGTTCTGGGACCTTATCTGTGGAATGTGTGCTTTGATGATTTCCTGGAGATCCCAACCCCCAGGGGTTGTCAATTGCTGGCGTACGCAGATGATGGTCTCCTGATCGTTGAGGGGAACTCGAGGGCGGAGCTGGAGCGGCATGCAGGGGCATGCCTGGAGCGAGTGGGTGAGTGGGGACTGAGGAACAAGCTGGACTTTGCTCCGCACAAGACCCAACAGCTATTGCTGAAGGGTATCCTCAAGGAACCACCGCGCATTCGCTTCAGGGGTGTGCCTGTCGCTAGCAAGACCTACGTGAGATACTTGGGAGTAGTCCTGGAGAGGAACTTTGCATTCACTGAGTACACTCGTACCGTTGGCGAACGCGCCCGGTCGAATTTTTACGCCTTCTCCAGGATCTCACGGGCCACGTGGGGACTCCGGTTCCCCGTCCTCCGCACGATATATCTGGCGACATATGTAGCCAGTATGTGCTACGCGGCTCCAACCTGGGTGGACAGAGCCACCATGGCTGCGGTGCGCCGAAGATTGCTCCTGAGTCAGCGTATGGCCTTGCTCTTTATGTGCAAGGCATACAGAACGACCAGCACCGACGCCTTGCCAGTCATGGCCGGTGTTTGGCCGATAGACTTGGAAATTCAGCGGCGCGCCAGTGTTCACTTCAGAGCTCGACAACTCACTTGGACCGATTTTGGGGTTGGAGACAGGGACCGCACATGTCGACTGTTCGGGGAGACAGCTTCGGTTGTGGACGACCTTCTGGTGTCCGATTGGCAGCGCAGATGGGAGGAATCTGAAAAGGGCAGGCACCTCTTCAAATTCTTTCCAAGCGTTAAGGAGAGATTGGAGAAACGGTGGCTAGAGGTGGATCACTGCGTCGCGCAGTTCCTCACCGGTCACGGCAACTTCCAGGCGAAGCTTCACTCCATGAAGCTGGTCGCATCTCCCGACTGCGAGTGCGGTGAGTCGGATCAAACCGCTCATCACATTCTGTGGGAGTGCACACGGTGGGATCGGGAACGTGAGCTCATGCTATCGGATCTAAATTACGTGAACCGTCCGGTATACTATGGAGATCTGGTTGCGAACCGTCACAATTTCCGAGCGTTTAAGCGTTTTTGCCATGCCTATTATTGGCACTACTATACGAAGTAGCCTTCTGCTACTCCGTCACAGCTCACTGCGTCACAAAGGCGCTAATACGTCCGTGGTGTTCAAACTAGGTGGCCAGGCTTATCTTGGCCATACCAAAACCCCCAACCCCCCGACGTGACCACTCTGGTCATCGTTTCTTTGCTACACTCCCATTTGCTAGAGGGGAAGTGGGAACTCTCTTCCTACTTTGACTCTTTACTTCTTTAATTAACTTTGTCTGGGGCCCAAGGTAGCGTAAATTCAAGACCTGGGACTTGCCCTACCTTCACTGGTAGGTGTCTTTGCAGTTACCTCCGTTGATCCTCGCTTAGAGGAGTTGCGGGGGGAGAATGGTGAGGAGGCGGGAATGTCTCCGGCAGATGAGAGAGGGTTGTGCTCCTGCAGTGGAGATAAAAATAACCTGATGATGAAGTAAAAGAAGCAGGGTACATTCTGGGTAGTGTGCCTAGGAATTGTACGACGTGATCTCCTGTCCTTCTACCATCACCGGACTTCCAGGCGTGGAGAGGGACTTCATCCTTATGCAGTAGACATACCACGCTCTCGCACGAAGCGTTTTGCTTCCTCTTTCATAATGAGAACTGCTAAGGAATTGAAAGGGTGTAAGGGGGTGGAAAACCAGTTAACCACTCCAACTGTTAAACTCAACTGCACATGGTACACCCTGCTGAGGAACGAACGAGTCTTTGACGACCGATAGATGGCGGTATAACCATCTACAAAAGTATGGTCAGGCTTAAATGCAACAGGCTGGTGCGACGCGCCTGATACTGCGATCGCCAACCCGCCTGCCCAGCATGGCGATTAGGGCATCTCCTCCCCCCCATAAATAGCGCCAACCAAATACGGCCCCCAGTTCCCGGCCCGAAAATTCCTGACAAGGGTCGTGGTCACGCTTACGATCTGCGTAAGGCGTCTGGCAGTAACTGGATGAGAAGAACCGAGGATCGGGTTCAGTGGGGCACCTTGGGAGAGGCCGATGTCAAACAGTGGACTCCTTGGATTTAACTCCCTACCAGCTTCGGTATTTCCGGACAAGTACAATTTGGATCCTTTTAAAGGAAGAGTAAATAGGCATCTTCTGGGTAAGCGCGATCCACCTTACACTTTATCGTCACTAATTACCATCAGATGAGATTGAGGTCAAGCGTAAAACCATATCAGGAATAGCAAAACGCAAACATGACATCGCCGAACTTGAAATAAATCTTATGGACAGTTTTTATATATCGTATTCTTAGCCCCGCCGCCAGGTCGACCGAGGACCTGAAGACGGTGGCCGGTAGCGGCTGGATGCGGAGGGCGGAGGACCAAGCGTTGGCGTTCATTGGGGAAGTCCTATGTCCAGCAGTGGACTTCTAGGGGCTGACATGATGATGATTATTAGTCACTGTTACTATCTATAGCACTCGGTATGTCTACCCGCAGCCGCCTTTCTGCTTCTATCAAATCTTCTCGCTTTACGCTGTGCCTTTATAAACATTAGAAAAAATGGAAATTCCAATATACATATACTTTACTAACATTAAAAAAACATGTACTGCCCACGTGAGAATGATATCCGATAGAGTTTTAAAGGAAATGTCAAGCAAAAAAGTTGAAAGGGCAAAAGACTGTTTATAGAAAAATCATTAGTTTGTTATCTGAAATAGCAGTGGGCGGGTCATATCTGTTGCAGAACCAGAAGTTGGGGCAGATCGCGAATCGGCACGATGACCGTCGAAGGAGGACCGAGTGTGGTGGCATTCGTTAGGGATGGCCTATGTTCAGCAATGAACGTCTAAGACAAGACAGACAGACAAAAAAATCTTTGAATGACTTTTCGATCTGCCGGACATATATACCAAGGATTGAGTATACGTTACCCATTGCGTATGCTTCACCAGTCATTTTACGATATGATTAGTATTCTTCGCAAATCCTAGGAACGGAACTCCGAGGGAATACCTCAGAATTATGTACAGTTATATATAGAAGCACTTATCTTTTCCCAAACAGGAAAATGGGCTGTCAAAACCGTTGAAAATCATACATACATCTGCTGTATAGCTCAAGATTTTGATATATATTATATAGTTTGATATTTTCTCTTCTTTTATATAGATCTGGAGCCAGCGAGACAGATAGACAAACAGATAGATAGATATACATTTATTCACTGACACAACACAAGTTCACAAACAAATAGAAAACATAAATTTCGTGGACAAAACGAGACGTGGATATAGTTTGAACTTTTCTGTTCGTTTATTATCAGTGTGGCCTCCGGTACAGTAGAATAGAATCACTCCAACTCTTCCCGTGGATGTCGTACAAGGCGACTAAGGGAATACATTATAAAACATCAATCAAGCCTCCCCAACCCGTCTGGCCAGCGCGGGGAGGGTAGGCCAAATCCTCCGTCTGTCTCCGGCAGATGAGAGAGGGTTGTGCTCCTGCAGTGGAGACAAAAATAACCTGATAATGATGTTCGTTTATTAGGTCTAGAGCCAGCAATGAATGAATTGAAAAGGTCAGAATGAAAAGATCCCAATTAAACATTATCATCATCATCATGTCAGCCCCTAGAAGTCCACTGCTGGACATAGGCCTTCCCCAAGGAACGCCACCACACACGGTCCTCCGTCCTCCGCATCCAGCCGCTACCGGCCACCTTCTTTAGGTCGTCGGTCCACCTGGCGGCGGGGCGTCTCACCCTGCGAGTGCCGATCCGCGGTCTCCACTCCAGACCTCGTCTGCCCCAACGGCCGTCGGTTCTTTCAATTAAACATATTGAAGTTAAACAGGGTTATTATGTTTAATTATGCAGCGTGGGACGCCCCGCCGCCAGATGGACCTACGACCTTAGTAAGGTGGGCGAAAGTGGCTTAATCCGTAGGGCCGGGTGTCGTGGCGTTCATTGGGGAACTCCTATGTTCAGTAGTGGACCTCTCAGGGTTGATATGAGGTAATATTATCAATTTAATAAATCTCTAATTATATTTTCTTTTAAATATCTTCTGAACCGGTTTAGAGAAAAAATCATGAATTTTTTTATCTTAGTATTAAAGAAAAAAAAACTCAAGGCATGTTTTCGTGAAGTCACATTTCGATCGTATTTGATTTACATACATCCTCGTACATAATGCCCACGTCTTGGTCCTAGAGGGGTAGGCAGAGAAATGTATCGCCACTTGACAAACGTAACAAAGCGACTTTCCTTCACCCGTTTTTGCCCCCGTGATACCACTTGGCGTGATGTGTGGCGATCAACATCGCAGCCTCCTTATTGAGGCAGATTGTGGTACCACGATTATCTAGGGAGATACTCGTAGACCTCATCAGAGCCCCGCATAACTCGGTAAGGCTAATATTGCCCGGAGTTCTCCCAGCTCCGGGATGTCGGCACGCTTACGACCAGGTTAGCCCCTGGACACGCATCCATCAGCACGGCAGACCTTGGATTGGCGGATAAGACAGGGATCGTGGTGAGGGAGACAGGAGTTGGGGGCATGGGTAAGGAGTATAGGTTAGGTATGGGATACCGCTATGTCGGGAGGAAGGATAGTGGGAGGGACCGCATACCCGTGACTAGTCTGGATAGCACCGAACAGGCAACTACCAGAACTAAGTCCCTTGATTATTTAGGTATCATCATCATCATCAGCCTGAAAGAGTCCACTGTTGTACATAGGCCTCTACCAAGGTGCGCCACTGAACCCGATCTTCGGTTCTTCTCATCCAGTCTCTGCCAGTCGCTTTACGCAGATCGTCGCTCCTTCTAGCCAAGGGGCGTTCCACACTACGCTTGTAATGGTAATTAGGTATTGAATATAACAATCATCTTCATAAGAAAACAGAGAAATATACAGTAATATGAATTCAGCTTACTAGGATCACATATTCCTGGTACCTATTAACTAGTCCCACGCAGAGGTCCCACCGTAAAAGAAGGTCGCGTCACCCGAGCCCATAATAATAAAATCAAGGACGTGACGTGACGCACAGGCTTCAGCTATTCCTGCGATCCGCACACCATTAATCTGCACATATAAAATACCTGTAAGTGAATCTAAAAAGAGAACGTCATATAATTCTTATTACTGCTGGGGTAAACGAATTCTCGAGTGGAGACTGCGTCTGGACAAGCGCAGTGTGGGCGGACATCCTGGCTAGATGGAGCTGGAAAATAAACTTGTTTTACCAGGGTTAAGACTAAGTAAGGTCAGTAAATCATCCACGCATCATTCAATGTATACGCTTCTACAATAAGTTACCAGAGCAAATTTTAAAAATGACGGACAGAAAGTTTAAGATTAACATTAAAAAACAACTTTGTAAGCAAGCCTGTTATAAAATAAACGATTATTTGAATGACAAAGATGCCTGGTACTAATGTTAATTCAGCTTCCCAAAATCTTATTAATTGTATGCAAACTTGATTTTTAAAAGATGTGTTGCGTGAAGTTTGTTGCGCCGTTTCTTCTTCACAGCGCTAACATCTAGGAAGCGGTAGTCGATAAAAAAAGAACGTGTATAAATGTACCAAGTGTACTCATATGCAATAAATGATTTTGACTTTGACAAAGTCAAAGACTTTGATCTGCGTAAGGCGACTGGCAGTGACTGGATGAGAACAGCCGAGGATCGGGTTAGGTGGCGCGTTTTGGGAGTTGCCTATGTCTAACAGTGGACTCTTTCAGGCTGATGATGGTGCTCATGGAATAAAATTAATGTTACTTTGAATTTTGTGAATGTTATCCTAAATAAATATTTTCAATTTCAATATAAATTTATGTAAATGTCAACAATATGTAAATAAATTATCCATAATCAACACACTTGGCAGGCGGATCGGTGGTCGCAGTAATTATCTTAATATACACAGAAGAACACTGCTGCCCCTCCCAGGTGCAATCCCTTCTATACAATTTATCACCGCTATGTCACATATGTAACAAAATTGAAGATTTGTTACATATAGTGTGGACAGAACGCAGCCTACAGAAGGCACTTTCTGGGGGATAACGTAGGTCACAATGGCGATATTAATATAAAATTGAGCAGCCCCTTATCTGATAAGGCAAAACAATTATATAGGTTCGTTACGTTATCTCTCAGACTGAGGTCTGAATAACTTGACAAATTAGTGTTTCCTTACGAGGCTGGCATTGACTTTAGCGAGTCACAAGCCTCAACAAAAAATAGATAAAAAAATAAAATTATATGTGTATTATCTTACAGCTGTATGTGGTGGATGCGGAAAACACCGTAACTCTACTGGATAGCGCCATAACTTTAACTCCAGGCGGATACTTCGACGTGAACATCTACTTATGGGCCATAGACTCTTCGGACGACGTAAAGGCACTCTCCATAGACAACCGGAAGTGCTTACTGAAAAGCGTAAGTTTCAATTTCTTTCTACGGATTTCTAAAGATACAGTTGTAGTTTCGCAGTTGAAGGCATCCCTCCCCACTTAATAATAAGAAAAATCTTTTATTCAAAAACATTAATAAAGTTGCAGAAGAACTCTCAGTTTGACAGAGGGGAACAGTCTCACACACAAACATTTACTTACTTACTACCTTACTTAGGGAACGTACCCAAACAACGTGTCTCATTTAAAAAAAAATTTACCCCCTCCCTCTGTGACCACCCGTAGTTTATGCCAAAACCCCTTCAACCCCTCTAGTTTTCACGTAATAATTCATAAATATGGTTTGAAACAATTTTTGCCAAAAGAAAGTAAAATAAAAATTAAATTGGCTCATATTTGCGCATATATACGGCGCTGGCCGCGTGACGCCAAGAGTGCATGCATACCAAGAAAAAAATATTATCAAGAAAAAAAAAACTGTCAGTTTTCAATCAGCTGACATCAGCTGGCATGTGTGTTGCCACCTGTAAGTTTAAAAATCGCTAAACGCTGCGCGCCTTATTTGAAAATAGCTCAAAAAAGCACGAGATTTCCCTAGAGGATATTGACTAGGTGACGAAAACCTAAGCCCTCCCCTGCCCCTGTGACCCAGCGTGGTATTTTTAAGACCGCCCCCTCCCCCCTAAACTGGTCACGTAGTATGGGTAAGTTCCCTTATCTGTGGTACATACAGCCCACGGTGTTCCCCGTTTATTTCTTGCTTGAGACAATTATCGAAATGCTAAAGTTGCATGCAGAATTTGCATGCAAATCTTTGGACATTACCTAAGACAGATTTTGTTGAGTTGATAGCAACTAACTTCTATATTGTACTAGCTGGTGCCCGCGACTTCGGCTGCGCAGCATTAATATTTCAAGTAGCTTATATTAGTGTGGCGTAGAAAAGAATTAACATTATTAACGAATTACGCCAGAATAGCTCGCAGATGGTAGATTTTTTCCTACTTACTTGATATTTTGGACAATTCACACAATATCTTTATAAATTGTAGCCTATGTGTTATTCTGATGTCTAAGCTATATTATTGTAAAGTTTCATTAAAATCCATTTGGTAGATTTTACGTGAAAGAGTAACAAACATTTATCCATACTTACAAACTTTCGGGTTTATAATATTAGTAGGATTGCAAATAAATTCATCGTTTTTAGGGTTAATTGAAACGGAGAGCAAGTAATGTTAGAGGTTTGGAGTTTACAAGGATTTCTTGAAACGATCTCTATGTACCTACTAGATGGAGCGAACCAAACAATCGATCTGTTCCACACAACTGCGGCCCCGGAGCCGCAAGAAGTTGAAATGAACTAGTTTTAATATTGTACAATTTGAATTCCGAACAAAATGATATCCGGCGGCCGGAAATCCGTTATTCGGTCAAACCACTATCGGTTTCATCTCTAGTTTAAATACTTATGAGGTCATTGGTCTGCTCACATTATATTCTTTTCCCATTGGTACAAATGACATGTTATATCTTCTGGGTAAGGATTAAAAAATATACGAAAGGAGTTATCTCGTCCTTCTCGAAATAAGAAGCCGTTTTAACTTTATTATTAATAATTTTACGATATTTCATTATGTATTATATTTATAGGATGTAATAGATGTACCGGATTATTATCAGGGATGCGTGACCACGCTCATATTGAGAAAAACAGTGAACTACTGTCGATGTCTACCTTTCAAATTTACTGGTAAGTATTTCATCATCATCTGGTTATTTTTGTCTCCACTGCAGGAGCACAACCCTCTCTCATCTGCCGGAGACAGATGGAGGATTTGGCCTACACTCCCCGCACTGGCCAGACGGGTTGGGGAGGCCTGAGTGATGTTTTATAATGTATTCCCTTAGTCGCCTTGTACGACATCCACGGGAAGAGTTGGAGTGGTCCTATTCTACTCTACCGGAAACCACACGGCACTCCGGGTAAGTATTTGATTGAGGCAAATTATCTATCATCAATGATCCAACCAAACAATCATCATAATTATAAGCCTGAAAGAGTCTACTGCTGGACATAGGCTTCTCCCTATGCGCGCTGAAACCGATCCTCGGTTCTTCTCATCCAGTCACTGCCAGATCGTAGTTCCATCTATTCAGGACTCCCGTCCCACACTACGCTTGCCCAGTCGCGGTCTCCACTCGATACTATCTTGTTTCATCATCAGGTTATTTCTGTCTCCACTGCAGGAGCACAACCCTCTCTCGTCTGCCGGAGACAGACGGAGGATTTGGCCTACACTCCCCGCGCTGGCCAGACGGGTTGGGGAGGCCTGACTGATGTTTTATAATGTAACTTGTTTACCCCAGCGGTAATCGGTTCTCCGACCGATATCACCAGCCCACTGCCACTTCAACGTACTAACTACCTACAACCGTTCTACCTCATCATCTATTGTTCAATTTACAGGCAATTAGCACGTGATAACGTAAATTATAATTAATTGTTCACCGGCCCACAGTAATATTAAATCTAATTTATGTTACCTTAATGAACTTAGATTCTGAATATTCTAGGTGATGTGTAATAAATTAATAATACTTCATCCTTGGTGTCGTGTGGTTCCCGACTTAGAATAGGGTCCCTATCTTTTCCGTGGGTTCCGGTTTCCGTCGCTTCGTGCGAGAGCGTGGTATGTCTACTCTACATAAGTATGAATCATCAGCATAAATACGTCCACTGTTGGACATAGGCCTCCCCAATCGAATACCGCTTTTAGTTGGATGTCCATTGGGGGATTTGCCATAATCACCACGCTTGGCTAGCGTGATGATTATGATCTTAACATACACACACAGGAGAACGCTGCTGCCCGTCCCTGGTGCAATCCCTCAGTCGCCTTGACGACCCCCCAGGGGAAGATTTGGGGTGCTCTTATTCTAAGCTGGGAATCACACGGCTAGCAAGAGAGAGAAAGCAGTGTTTAAAGTGTGGCATTGTTTTTCAGCTGAGGAGCTACTGGTTGAAGATTATGCCCCATGCACGTGGGATCGTCTTATTTGCATTTACCAGACTATTGGTTAGTATACGAATGTTGTATTAAAATTTGTCTTATTTCCACAGTTATTTTTCTGTTGATATCTTAAGGCGGCTCTCCCATAGGCCTCTGCCTATGTCCAGCAGTGGTCTCTTGCCGGATGATGATGATGATGATACTGAAAACTTTTTGGCCCGTAGGGAAGCAGCATGATGATTATTGAGTATGGGGTCTAGTGCCTCAGTAGTGCTATTCTCTAAAATACAAACTCACGTGCGAGTCTCACTCAAGTGACTTCACTCACTTCGAAACCTAATCTATTAGCATTCAGTAAAAATTCCAGAGCAGGGTCGAAGTGAAGTGAGTTCTTTGTTCACTTCATAAAACTTTGAAATGAAACCAGTACACATATTCTGCATAAGTGTGTATAGATGTGGACTCGTTCCTTCGTGGAGCCTAAACTAATGGATCGATTTCGACAATTGTTTTGTTCGTTTGTTCTGGTAATTTTTTAGTTACATCCTTTTCAGGCCATCTAGCAGCTATGCCAGTTTGCATTTATCGGATGTATTTATTAGTTTAGGAATAATCAGCTGGCTATACTTTTCTGTTCCACCTGTATATTTAAATATATGTTCAGTTCATAGTGCTCTGGAATGTTTACAGAATTACCAATGGATTAGGTTTCGAAGTGAGCGAAGTCACTTGAGTGAGACTCGCACGTGAGTTTGTATTTTAGAGAATAGCACTCCAAAATAACTAAAGGCCTTCAATTATTATTCTGAGATGGATATGGCTGATGACCTTTACAGCGAGGCGTGGCAGGAAGGAGCGGAAGCAGAGTAAATTTAGATTTAACACACAAAATGTATTATTAGAGTTATACAGCCTGCCTATATAGTTACTAAATAAGACTCGATCGTATCTAATAAGATTTGATAGTCTTATAGCATTCTCCGGGAACGCTATAAGACATTGTTAAGGGCACAGCTCTATGAAACTTAATAAGTACGTCTTAGGAACGGCTTAGGAATACGTTTCTCGACTGTTGCAGGAGAAAGTAATATAGGTAGGACACGAATACAAACCTACAATATCTAGGCAGACTATTACATACATAATGCTCATGCCTTGGTCCCAGAGGGGTAGGAAGAGACGATAAATCGCCACTTTGCGCGATCCTGACACACCTCACTAGCCTCACTCACATTCATCAACCTTTTCATGCGCCTCCTTTTATTCTTCTCACTGCGGACCCCAGCCTTTTTGAGCAGATGATTATTTTAGAACGATCTCTATGTACTACTAGATGGAGCGTTCCAAACAATCGCTCTGTTCCACGCAAGTAGCCACAACTCTTTCACATTCACTTTGACACTTGTGCAGTTACTACTCAGGACAATTAAATAATTACTAATTATTGACGCTACGGTTAAATAATGTCAATATTGGCTTAAATGTAGGTGCCATTTAAGTCAGTAAACGTGTTAACTTTGTAACGGCGTTAAACTCAATTTGGGAGCCCACATTTTCGGCGGAACCAGGAACCTACGACATATAAATAATAAATATCCGAATTTGATTGCAGATAATATCCAGGGCGACATACGGGATGTTATTACACATAGCGAGTGTCTGCAAAAGTGCGATTATATACATTATGACACAGAAATTGAATACGTTAGACAACAGAGGCTTTCCAGGTAATGTTTTTTTTATGATGGGTTTTAGGCCCGTATTTATTTGTAGTATTTATTAATTTATAATAAAACGGCGGTTACAGAACGGCTTCTATAAAAATAGATGCTAGTTGGCAGTTTACACTGTGGTTCACAAAATTATATGAACTTGTGTTTTTGGAACTTGTTGCCTGTGTCGATCAGGCATGCGATCAGACAGTCCTTAGACGCGTTCAAGCGGCAAGTTGGAACACTTTCTTGCTGACCGATCATCTCACTCCCCTATTTTCTTTATTTTATAACTTAGTCGTTAAAAATTTCCACGTTGTGTGATACGGTATTGTATGAATATATGTATGTATTTATTTATGTACTAGCTGTGCCCCCTTTCCCAGTTTCCTTCAATCCTTCCTGAGCTTTGTTTTACTGGTCCACGTTACTTATTCCTCATTTACGTACGATGTCATCTATCCACCTTATTATAAACTAGCTGTGCCCGCGGCTCCGCTCGCGTGAACTACAGAATCCGCCCCCGTTCCCACTTCCGCTCCCTTTCTCTTCCCACTTCTACTTCCACTCCCACTCAGACTCGAGACTCTCAATATCATAATCCCAACCTCAACCTCAACCCCATCCCTATCTCCAAAAACTAAATTTCACTCAATCTCATACGCGCCGCGCATTTCGCCGCGCCGCGGTCGTTGACATCATCCATATGATGAACATAGTCGTACGTTCGAAACTAACATAGTTTTCTTAAATTAATAAACATTCATTCATTTATTTATTTATTCATTAAACAATAGACATTGTATGCGAATATTTGTACATTTACATAATAATTAAAATAGGTAATAAAATAAAATAAGATTTTGAGTTAATTAAAAATTTAATGTCCAGAGCTAAAATATTAAAAACACGTCGTTATTCACAATTAAATATAAATTTTAAATCAATTTGTTTTCTTTAAGAGTCATCAACATTGTAACAACACTTTTCCAATAGTAGTGCTTTTAGTTTGTTTTTAAAAGTACTTATCTTCTTTATACATTTAAGATCAATAGGCATCTTATTGAAAATGTGTACCGCCTGATTTCGCGGACTGTGTCCGACCACCACTAACTTTGGAATAATCACACTCTGTAAATCCATGCGTCTTGTGTCCAGCCGCTGATCCATCTGTTCGGCAGGCTCGAATAGATGACGAGACTTTATTAGATCTGTGAGGAGCACTAGGATATACAAGCTAGGCACAGTTAGAATCTCTAGCTTCAGTGCTCCTCACACGACTCCCAAGGCGGTATACGACATATCGTACGTATTGCCCTTTTCTGAATAAGTAACGCTTTTCTTATGTTAACAAACATATTTCATACACATAGAGATGAATCAACAACCTGACCGGGTGTGGTGGCGTTCATTGAGGAAGGCCTGTGTCCAGCAGTGAACGTCTAAGGGCTTATATGATAATATACATAGAGCGATACATATCAGTAGATACATACCGCGACTGGGCAAGCGTAGTGTGGGACGCCCCCTGGCTAGATGGAGCGACGATCTGCGTAAGGCGGCTGGCAGTAACTGGATGAGAAGAACCGAGGATCGGGTTCAGTGGCGCACCTTGGGAGAGGTCTATGTCCAACAGTGGACTCTTTCAGGCTGATGATGATGATGATATCGCACATTCGAAACAGTTCTACTGTAAGAGCTTTTAAACTGAGATTGAAAGAGCACTACCTGTCAAACTTGTCGTGATATATATTGTATGTATGTATGTATCTATCTATGTATTTTATATATGTAACTGTTATGTTTGGTTATCTATTGTATTCTATGTATGTAGTAATATGTAATATTATCTGTATTTTATATAATTTTATAGTATGTTTATGCACATTTTCCATTGGTCTCCCGTTTATTTTTTAGATTCTCCCACAGTAGAGGTTGGCTGGAAGAGATCTCTTTTAGAGATAAGTCCACCTTTGTACATCTTTTTCTTTGTGTAATGTATTGACAATATTTATGTGTGCAATAAAGAATATTTATATATATATCAGTAGATATCTGCATCACGCCAAACTCGATCAAGAACAAGAAATTTCCTCACAGTTTCCTATCACAGTCAATTCCAATGTCATGTGTAAGTAAGGTCCGCATTGTAGGAAACAGTTGGACAATAGATTGTTATCGCAGGCTTTGCGCAGTGTTCACCAATTCGCAATATACCCGCCCTATTGCCTCAACCCGATCGCTGTCGATATATATGTATGTGTATTTGTATGGGTATGCCCTTACTGGTATAAACTATACTCTTTTCTTTATTTAACTGCACAACCTAACCTACCTTTTTCTGTTATTCTTATCCTCTACCCAAAGGTTGTCTGGGAGAAATCGCTTTTAGCGATAAGACCGCCTAGATGTACATATGTAAGTTACTTTATTATTGTATCTTTTTTTTAATGTGCAATAAAGAGTAATTATATGTTACTTACCTACTTATAAAGGGTGGAACTGAAAAGTGTCACCAGATGATTATTTCTTAACTGATAAAGATATCCGAAAAAATCAATCTGACATAGCTACTACGTGGCCTGATGCCAAAAGGATGTAACTAAAAATAAAAAAAATCTCAAAAGTGGTAATTTTTTTTTTTAACTCTTTATTGCACACACACAGATAAAATAAAAAAATAATACATTAAAAGAAACACAAGTACAAAGGGCGAACTTATCTCTGAGAGAGATTTCTTCCAGCAGACCCGCGAGAGAGATATTTGAAATAATAAAGGCAGACATAGTGTGTACGTAAATAAAAAAAAACATATACATACATACACTAATATAAACTATATACCCACTTAAATAGATTATAAACTACACGGTAAATATATATATATATATATAAACAAATATTTACCAATAATATATAAATATAATATATATTATTAAATAATAATAATAATATACAAAATATAATGTACAAATATTCATAAAATACATATAAGATATGGATGCCAATCCTAACTTAGTGATAGATAGTGTTCTTTAACATGGTTTTTGAAAATAAAAAAGGATTTACTATTACGGATGTCTGGTGGTAGCGAGTTCCACAATCGAGCCGCTTGCACAGAAAATGAAAAACTGTAAAAATCGGTGGTATGGGAAGGGAGTTTCAAAAATGAGCTAATGTGGGATCGAGATAGTTGAGCAGGAGACCGCAAGAAGCTGAAACGCTCACGAAGATAAGAAGGAGAAAATGGATTTCTGAGTAATTTGAATAAAAGAAAAAGGATATGAGTATCCCTGCGATAACGGATAGGGAGCCACTTGAGTTTAGACCTGAATTGTGATATGTGATCATACTTACGAAGTCCGAAAATAAAACGAATGCAAATGTTTTGTAGTCTCTCAAGTTTATTCATGAGCTCCTCGGTGGCATCCAACAAGCAGACATCAGCATAATCAATTATGGGAAGTAGTAATGACTGGGCAAGGGTAATCTTAGTTTTCAAGGGGAGAAAGTTTTGGAGACGCTTGAGAGAATGAAAAGAGAAATGAACCTTCTTACTAATTTCGTTCACATGGGCGCTCCATGACAGGTTCTTGTCAAAGATAACCCCCAGGTTTATAGCCGTGTTCGCTATGGCAATAGGCACACCATTGTAAATAATAGGAGGAGTGAATGTGTTATCTAGTAAATTACACATGTACCTACTACCAACGAACAAGGCTTGAGATTTAGTAGGATTAACCAACAGACCATACGATCTGGCCCACGCACTAATCCGTTCCAGATCATCATTCATGGCAGCAATAGCATTAGTGGTATCACTGACATGAAAATGACGGTAAAGCTGTAAATCGTCTGCATAGAGATGAAAGTTAGAAGAAATAACATTGGTGTTTGTGTTGATGAAGACTGAGAAGAGTAAAGGAGAAAGAACGCCACCCTGAGGGACACCCGCAGTTAAATCACACCAGTCAGAGAGAACCTCTTCATGGCGGACACACTGCGAGCGGCCTCGAAGATAGGAATCGAACCAAGCAGTCACCGAATGAGACACATTAAGAGAGCGGAGGATATAGAGAAGGACATCAAAATCGACAGAATTAAAGGCATTGCTGAAATCGAGAAGAGTGAGGATGGTAATGGATTTATTCTCCATAGCAAAGCGAATGTCATCAGTGACCTTAAGGAGAGAAGTCACTGTGCTATGGCCAGAACGGAAGCCAGATTGAAAAGGGTTGAGAAGGTTATTGTTGGTGAGGAAAGTGATTAGCTGATTGTGGACAATGTGCTCAAGGACTTTGGAGAGAAATGGTAAGATGGAGATAGGACGAAAGTGCGAGAAAGTGGTAGGGTTCGAATTTTTAGGGAGGGGTATGACATGAGCTTTTTTCCAGGCCGAGGGAAAGCTGCTAACACTCAGTGAGAAGTTGAAAATATGAGTAAGGATTGACAGAAGTTCGGAAAGGATTAAGGATATCATGCGTGAGCTAAGTTTATCGTAGCCCACTGCAGTGGAGGAAATGGAGAGGACGTGTTTCTTAACATCCTCCTCGGTAACTGCTTTAAATGTAAAAGGAGTGCATTGAGGCAATGTTAAACTAGATAGTTCACGAAGAGTATTCGCTTTAATAGGGTCTATTAAAGAGACAGGAGGAAGAGAGAAGTGCTTATTGAGAGCATTTATGTCAACCATAGTAACATCTGAATTTGAAGATTTGCCAATGCCGCAAGATTTGAGAAATTTCCAGACCTGCGTCGGACTACAATTATTGATGGATTCATGAATATGGCGCCTTTTATTAAATAATAAAAGTATATGATTTCGTTTTATTCTTAGAAAGTGGGTACCTTACATATTAACGATAGCAAATTTTACTCGCATATTATATGCCGTTTGGTTTCCGGTAGAGTAGAATAGGACCTAGGACCTAGGAGTGAGCATTATGTATGTTATGTATGTAGTACCAACCCACTAAAAGCAAGCAATAACAACAACTGTTACGCCAATGATAAGGTCTTATTTACTATAGCGGCTAACCTCACTTAGCTGTATTTTCGGCGTTATAGGTTTTAATTTAATACTTACTGTGATTGGTTGCTCTAATAAGTAGGTACAAAGGGCTCATAACGCCAGAAATACAGCTAACTGAGATTAGCTGTCATAGTTACGTTGGCGTATCACTCGCTACTGGTTGCTGTTAGTCTGTGGGTAACAGGTCCCACACAAAAACGCTCACCATTTAATTTTAAGTTTACCTTCTCACAAGTAAATAAATAAATAAATATGTGGGGACATTTCACACACGGCCACCTGATCCCAACCTAGGCAGAGCGTGTAATATGGGTTTCAGACAGCTGATATACATACATAAATACATAATATAATATATAAATAACATCCAGTCACAAATCATAAGTGTGTTGTTTAAACTTACAGGGAGAAACACAACTTCAGCCACGTGGCAGTTCACTTCTCGTCCAACACTTGCTTGAAATACAGGAGGGAGGTGCTCTACACTTGGGATCAGCTTCTAGGTACGACTATTTAAAGACCATGACCTCTCGAGTATTGAGCATGCCTGCACAGAAAAAAAAAGTACTACGTACGTCTTACACATTACGATTTGCACGACTAATGACAAAAAGAAAAATGTCCAAGAGCTTATTAATATCCAACTATAGAAATGCCCAATCGGAAAAACGTCCAGGCATTAAAACGTCCAACTAGAAAAATTACCAAATATAGAAAAACCCAACTAGAACGCTGTCCAGGAATAGAAATGCCCAACCAGAAAAATTTCAAACTATAGAGATATCCAAAATCATAACAATACACACTGCTTTTGTACTTACATACCTATCTTTATATATACTGGCCACTTGTATAAGTGGCTATTTAAATGTACTCGACGATAATAATGACAAATGTAATTTCAATATTCAGCTTAACGACATTTTTACAATTTGACATTTTTATTATTGGTAATTTTTATTAATTGACATTTTTATCATTGGACATTTTTACTTTTGGACATTGGTTTGGACATTTTTCTTTTTTGTCATTAGTCGTGCAACTCCACATTACTACTGCGTGTGCGCTGAAGTACTTATTCTGTATGTTACAACAGTAATTTAGTTGACACATACGTAAGAATGTTGTATTTCAATGACGTGTTTATGAGAAACAACATGGTCCATAATGGGTACGGCGCCTATTACGTATAAATAGGTTACACAATTACTAAGGATGTTAAATCTAATAAAATAATATTTGTTTTCAGCGAATCTTGGAGGTATTTTCGGACTGTGCCTAGGCGGATCCATCATAAGCCTCATCGAACTAGTTTGGTTTTTAGTGGACCTACTTTTCACTATATTCACGAGCTGTAGAAGGAAGAAAGTAGCGCCTTACAATGAGAAGAACGTTTTCACTTTAACAGAAAGTGATTTGGTGACCAAAGTTCATGGAAAACATTCGAAGGAAAAAATTGGTAGGTTACGTTTTGTTCATTGAATAAAAGATTGCTGTAGTGTTTGAATTAACTTTGTAGTAGCTTTTAATTAATTATAATAATTATAAATAAATATGTAGAATCATCACGATTAATTATTTGAGCAAATGAGGTAACGGAGGACACTTACTGCAAATTGTTTTAATAAATCACTGACACATAACCTGCCTAATTGCCGTGTGGTTTCCTGTAGAATAGGACCACTCCAACTCTTCCCGTGGATGTCGTACAAGGCGACTGAGGGAATACATTATAAAACATCAATAAGGCCTCCCCAACCCGTCTGGCCAGCGCGGGGAGTGTAGGCCAAATCCTCCGTCTGACTCCCGCAGGTGAGAGAGGGTTGTGCTCCTGGAGTGAAGACTAAAATAACCTGATGATGATGACATAACCAACCCTGAGAGTGAGCACTAAGTTTAATAACACGGACATTTACAAGGCACAACTTTACATGACGAGCGGGAGTGGCAGCGGAAGCGGAAGTGGGAAGGGGAGCGTAATCTGTATTCCATACGAGCGGAGCCGCGGGCACAGCTAGTTACTATAATTTTCCTGAAATATCTCGGAAAAAAAGTATTTTTTTATTTATTTCAATCTTTACTTAATCTTTATTTTTAATATCCGTAAACAATTTGAAAGGTCCCAAATGTTGGTACCCAAGTCTTGGATGTTTATATATTTATTAAGTACTAGCTGTTGCCCGCGACTTCGTCCGCGTGGAAAACTTAACATTACACATTCTTATGTATTACGTGTTACTAAATCCTAAAAGAAATCTATTAATCTGGTTATGCATCAAAAATATTAGTAAAAATTAAAAAAAACATACTATCCAATTGAGAACCTCCTTTTTTGAAGTGGGGTAAAAATTAGCGTTCCGGCGGCGGTTTCGCCCGTTGGACCACATTTTTTTAGGTTTCCGTAGCCAAATGGCAAAAAACGGAACCCTTATGGATTCGTCATGTCTGTCTGTCTGTCCGTCCGTATGTCACAGCCACTTTATTCCGAAACTATAAGAACTTACTATTGAAACTTGGTAAGTGGATGTATTCTGTGAACCGCATTAAGATTTTCACACAAAAATAGAAAAAAAAAACATTAAATTTTGGGGGTTCCCCATACTTAGAACTGAAACTCAAAATTTTTTTTCATCAAACCCATACGTGTGGTTAGGTCTACAAAAATGATATTGAGGTTTCTAATATCATTTTTTTCTAAACTGAATAGTTTGCGTCGAGTCCGACTCGCACTTGGCCGCTTTTTTTTAAATAAAGTTGACATTTACATTTATCATGAATTAAAAGATTATCATATAATCAATAAAAAAAAAATATATTTTAATATTGTGCAAATTAGGTGATATTTCCTTCCCCCCCCATTTTGTCCTTTCCATACCCTTTCTTTCTTTCCTTCTCCATCCCCTTCCCACAACGTTGAAAACCCTTTCCCCCACCCCTTCCCTCTCCCTACTCCTACCTCTCCCCCTTCCCTTAACCCACCCCTTCCTACACCCTTTATTTACCACTGCCCCCTCATCTTTCCTCTCTTACCCTAATCCCTCTATTCTTTTCCATCCTACTTCCTTCCCCTCCTATTCCCTTCCTATGTTGCATATCCAATTAACTGTACAACAAAATGTCTGTCAAACTGCTGGACATGCCTTCCCCAATGAATGCCACAACGCCCTACAGATCCAGCCGCTTCCGGCCACCATCTTCAGGTCGTCCATACACCTGGCGGCAGGGCGTCCCACCCTGCGCGTGGGACGTCGCGTCCCACTCTAGAACCCGTCTGCCCCAACGGCCGTTCGGTACTACGACAGATGTGACCTGCCATTTCAGCTTACTAATTCTTTCGGCTATGTCGGTCACCTTCGTTATTCATAGGATCTCCTCATTACGAATCATATCCCTCATAAAGACCCCGAGCATTGCCCTCTCTATAGCTCGTAGAGCCACTTGAATCTTGTGGATCAGGCCCACCATCAGTGTCCACGTCTCCGCGCTGTAATCATGACAGGCAGGACGCACTGATTAAAGATTTTTGTCTTTAAACATTGTGGAATAGGTGACGTAAAGACTTGACGCAGTTTTCCGAATACTGCCCACCCTAACTGGATTCTTCTGTCAGCTTTTAAAATTGATCCTACCCAACTATATTGTCTGTCCTAGGCAGACGTACTCCTGAACAGCTTCGATATTGACATTGTCGACGATCACCGGTCTAATACAGGGCCACTAATTATCGAATAGCGAACTTTTTGTATCGAGACTTGTGGAAATACCTGAAATACATCAGCTAAAATAAATCTATACATGAGCTTTAAAACATCTCTGTCACTTTCTGTCAAGTTCTTGTAACGACCAGTAATGTTGAACTACACTTTCATACAAATGATATGAAATGAGAGGTCAACTTGTATAGCAGCATCCTGACATTTTATTGAGATATGACTTATACCAGTATGAGGCCCGAACTCAAAGCTATTAAACAGTGAAAACGCCGTCAAATTCTGTTCAGCAGTTTCCAAGATTAGCCCGTACATACATACATACATACATACAGATAAGAAATTTTTTAATTATATTTTTGGACTCTACTGGTCTTCAGTAACGTCCGGGCAGTGAAATTTTTTTTTAACTTCAATGTACAGATTCGCTTTTCTTTTGTTTTTTCTACTCTTTTATTATATGTATAGATTTAAGTATGTC
Organism: Esperia sulphurella; assembly: GCA_947086405.1. Taxonomy (NCBI): domain Eukaryota; kingdom Metazoa; phylum Arthropoda; class Insecta; order Lepidoptera; family Oecophoridae; genus Esperia; species Esperia sulphurella. The sequence continues at coordinate 832,922 of OX352264.1, read as the reverse complement.
TATCCGTTATCTAGTAACCATAGCACAGGCTCTCTGGACTGGATAGTTGGTGTGAATGTCTGACATATTTATTTCTTTTATATAATAGTCATTCTCATGTTCATACGGCAATTGTCTTCCAAACATTATTTTAAATTTATTTTAATAATGTAATTGCCATCCTCAGCATCCGTGAGCTATTTTAATAATCTTTTAAAGAAAACTTTTTTAAATAATTTTTTAAATATCTCAGATATTCACACCAATTATCCAGTCCCAAACTAGGCAGAGCCTGTGCTATGGTTACTAGATAACTGATAGACATACTTACATAAAACTTAAATTCATCGGCTGCTCTTTCTGCGGAATTTTTACGAAAGAACGTTCCCTCTTGCATCACTGAATTTGAATTTAGGCACGTGAACCCACAGGATATTATAACGTCCTTTAAACAAATAAAAATAAAAACCACTGAAGACCTGTGGGGTATGTCTGTTAAAGTATGTAATTCCATCATTGATATTTTAGCACCATATCTTGCCTTCGCGTTTAATCTCTCTATAGATCATGGCACTTTTCCCGATCTAATGAAGCTAAGTAAAACTATACCATTGTACAAATCAGGAGACAAAAGAGATCCTGGCAACTTTAGACCCATTTCGATCTTACCGGTACTTAGCAAAGTTTTCGAAAAGGTCATGCTCAGTCAAATGCTTGTACATTTCAACTGTAACAAACTTCTACATGACCAACAGTTTGGTTTCACTAAAGGCCGCTCGACGACGGACGCTGGTGCTGCTCTTCTGCACAATATTTTTGATGCTTTTGAGCGACACCACGATGCTATCGGGGTTTTTTGTGATTTATCTAAGGCGTTTGATTGCGTAGATCATAAAACGTTGCTCTTCAAATTAGAACATTACGGTATCAAAAATAAAAACCTTAGTTTATTGAACTCCTACCTAACAAACAGGATTCAAAAGGTTCAGATAAACGGTAAAAAGTCGCAGGGATCTCTTATTAAAATAGGAGTCCCACAGGGCTCAATATTAGGACCTTTCCTTTTTTTGGTTTATATAAACGATCTTCCGTATATGGTGCAGAATATGTCGAAGATTGTGTTGTTTGCAGATGATACTTCTCTGATTTTTGAAGTTAATAGACATGCTCAAAACTATGACGATGTGAACGACACCCTTCGGCAAGTTCATGAATGGTTTATTGCTAACAACCTTGTTTTAAACTCAAAAAAAACTAAATGCATAAAATTCACACTTCCAGGTGTTAAACCATGTGATAATGACATAATATTAAATAACGAGAAGTTAGCATTTGTGGATAATACGGTTTTCTTGGGGCTAACCCTTGACAAGAAGCTGCAATGGGGTCCACATATAGAATTGTTATCAGGTCGGCTAAGCTCCGCAGCATATGCCGTTAAAAAGATTAGAGAGTTGACAGATATAGCTACAGCAAGACTTGTATATTTTAGCTACTTTCACAGTCTTATGTCTTATGGCCTCTTGCTCTGGGGTCGTGCCGCTGATATCGATTCTATATTCATTTTACAAAAAAGAGTAATAAGATCTATTTATGGGCTTCGTAGTCGTGATTCTCTAAGAGAATTATTTAAGGAAATAAATATAATGACGGTGCCATGTCAATACATATTCGCTAACATTATGTTCGTTAGACAGAACCTTTCTTTACTCAGCTTAAATAGTGAGAGGCATAATTTAAATCTTAGAAATAATAATAAAATTCAAATCCATCATTCTAGATTGTCTAAGATCAATAATTCTTTTGTGGGGCTGTGCGTGCGTTACTACAATAAGGTTCCGAATGAAATTATTAACTTGCCTGAACAAAAATTCAAATCTTCTATAAAAGTTAATCTGTGCAAGAAAGCCTACTATAAGTTAGATGACTACTTAAATGATAAAAGTCCATGGAGTGCTTGATGGCTCAGCATAGGTAGACTTAATGATTGTAATGAATAAGATAAATCAAAGGTAGGGCCCTGTGCCGTTGGGTTTGTTGCCACTTCTTCCCCTCGGTTATACAGGTGGAAGTGGAGTAGATTTAGGCAGAATTTGACGTCAAAAAGAGAATTATGTGTTCCAATTTTGAAAATAAATATTTTGATTTTGATTTTGATTTTGATAAATCTATAAACATCCAAGTTTTGGGTACAAACATTCATAATCATTATACGGACATTTGCCCCTAGCGGGCTTCGAACCCGCAACCTCCGGCATGGTAGTCCGAGAGCTACCCGTTCCGCCACGGAGGTCATCAAACTCGTTTCGCACTTTGATATTTAAAGAGTTATAGATATTAAATATCCGTTATTCCACTTTCCATTTTGTGGTATTACTTATTCGCATTCCATCGCCGAGCAAATCCTTCGCATGTGCCACCTGCTCCATGCGTCACTGAACTCAAACACTTAGTTCCCGAATATATGGTTTCCTTCCATACCATGAAATAGGTACCTGGGAAAACTAATATCGCGAATATTACCCGCTGGAGTATTTGTTCTCATATTGGATATGAAAGGTTCTTTTTGTGAATGATATTTTCAGGTCTAATAGTGGCTGGTGATTATTGAGATATATCTATTTATCCAGTTAATTGTTTATAAAATCAATTAATATAACGACTGTATAGTCTTTAGGTATAGTACAAATTTAGAATACATTTTGCACTTATTATAAAAAGAAATGTATGAAGATAATGAAATTCTATAAATACCATATAGATAGTTTGTGACCACAAAATGACCAATGTTACTAAGTATTCATTATTATATTTAATGACTTGATATGATGTTGAATTTCAAGTTCTACCAGGCACAATCTTTATATAATTGTATACAAACTTGATTTTAAAACATGTGTTGCGTGAAGTTTGTTGCGGCGTTTCGTCTTCACAGTCGAAGTCGTAATCGATAAGAAATATTCACGTGTATAAAATGTACTAAGTGTACTCATATGCAATAAATGAATTTGACTTGACTGGACTATATATATAGCGAGACGTGGGCATATGATTCGTAATGATGAGATCCGATGAAGAACGAAGGTAACCGATACAGCCGAAAGGATTAGCAAGCTGAAATGGCCGTGAGCTGGCCATATTTGTCGCAGAACAGACGGCCGTTAAGGCAGACGAGTTATGGAGTGAAGACCGCGTATTGGCACGCGTAGGGGGGACGCCACGCGGCCAGGACCGACGATCTGAAGGCTGCAGCAGTCCAGTAGTGGACGTCTAAGAGCTGATAATGATGATACGACAATAAATGTTAAATAAAATAATGTATTGCATCATTGAATAGCTGTGCATGAAATCAAAGTACCAGAAACAACAAAGGCAAACGGTAAAGTTGAAAGGATAAACTTATCTGTACCTAAAACATTTATTTTAACGAATCTAAACCGTAAACTCAATCAATACAAAAGTTCAGAACAGGTAAGTGAACAGGCGATGAACCTCGGACTGAAATCAAAACTTTCTCGACAAGCTATTATACCCTTCCTAACAGAAAGTCTTATGTTTCATACTAATTGTATGAAAGATACGACATCATGTTACCAAGGGATTCGATGTGAACACGGCTGAATTGAATATCCCATCTATTGAAAGAAAAAGAAAGAAAGAAAGGCATTAATTTACTCCCATAATAAGCACACACAATTACAGTAAACAAAACAAGATAAAGCAGTTAAATAAAATACAATGTTTAAAACAAATTATGCGTGTATCGCTGTATAAGGGCAAACGACTCAGCATTGCCTAAGAGAGCAACGACTCAGCATTGCCTAAAATGATAACGACTCAGAATTCCCTAAAATGATAACGACTTAGCATTGCCTAAAAGAGCAACGACTCAGAATTGCTTAAAATGATAACGACTCAGCATTGCCTACGGGAAAACATAATAATTTGTGATTTTAAGTAAAGGCAACAGCTAGTATTAAATAAAAAAAACTGCGTCGAAGTTATTAAACGCCTCCTACGACAAAATATGAAAGTTCTCTAATCAAATCCGTCGTACATCGTACGTTTCATATAAAATATTTCTACGAGTTGTTTCGTTCGTTTAGGCAGTACAAACATCATTTAGCCGTATGCGATTCGCGTGTTGATTCTATCGTCTTTAGCAATCAAAGCGCTATGGAAACACGTATTAGAACGTGTATCGCGTGATTGTAGGTATGTTTGTCACGTAATTTTGTAACACAGTTAAGTTAATTTTTCTAGATTAGTGACAAAGTCAAAATCATTTGCTGCGTATGAGTACAATTGGTCCATAATCATCATCATCATCAGGTTATTTTTGTCTCCACTGCAGGAGCACAACTCTCTCTCATCTGCCGGAGACGGACGGAGGATTTGGCCTGCTCTCCCCGCGCTGGCCAGACGGGTTGGGGAGGCCTGATTGATGTTTTATAATGTATTCCCTTAGTCGCCTTGTACGACATCCATTATGTACAGTTTTGCCATGTGGTTTCCGGTAGAGTAGAATAGGACCACTCCAGGTTTTTATTTACGGAGTACCGCTTCCTAGGTGTTAGCGCTGTGAAGAAGAAATGGCGCAACAGGCAACCAGGCATCTTCAATTAATCGTCTATTTTACAATAGGGTTTCTTACAAAGTTGTGTTTATAGTGATGCTTAAACCTCCTGTCCGAGATATTTAAGATTTTCTCTGGTAGGTTGTTGTAGAAGCGTATATATTGCGCCGTGAACGATTCACAGATCTTACTAAGTCTTAACCGTAATAAAACAAGTTTATGTTTATATCTTGTATAATAACTATTATTCTCACAAAACATCTGAAAGAGAGAGATAGATAGATAGATAAATTCTTTATTGCACACAAATTAGGGATAACAATAAAATAGGTACAGATTTTTGGAAAGTGTACAAAGGCGGCTTTATCGCTTAAAGCGATCTCTTCCAGGCAACCTTTCAGAAGGAAAATAAGAAAGACAGCGACAGAGTATTGCAGGTGAAAGAAGAGAAATTTTTAATTTTAGAACATGGTAAATACTTAGTAATAATATTACACAACTGAATTTACATACAAATATACTTAAATACATACCTATGCATACATATATAGTTTATAATACGATACATATACCGTACGTAATATACTATATTAAATTAGGCACAACTATGTATAGAAATACATTCAAAATATTATCAGTAATGAATTGACCAGCTACGATTAATATGTTGATTTCTTTGAACTATTCTCTTAATGACGCTCTACAACGCAGATTATATAGTTTGCCCTAACAGCTCTCTTTTGCGAAATAAAAATGGTATCTATGTGTATCTCCTTCTTGCTAAGTATACCAAAACTAACGCATCAGAATCGTAAATGAAAAGATCCACAGGAAATAATATCAAACTATTACAGAAAGGTGCGACAAATCCGAACAAAATGGCTTACCATTGAAATCCTTTTTTACAAATGGTGAGAACCGCAAAGGCTAACACTATTTCCGTTCGAAGATCCAATTTCTCAAAGGCCCAAGATCATCAGATACATCGGAGTGGGTGATTCGTATTCTCGAATGCGAAGACATTTATATATAAAAAAACGCTGATAGAATTCAGAAACAACGTCGTCGCCCGCAAAATAAAGCAGTGTAATACGCAAACGTTTAGAAAGAGAGACACTTATGCGTTGAAGTATAACGTTGTGCCTCTCTCGATAGTTTACGCACACACAAACGTCTACGTACAGGTTTGTGCGCCTATAATTAGGTGATTAACTTGCTTGTATGTAAGGTTGCCATCACCAAAATTGCCGACGTCGGATAAGATCTTAAAAAACCCCGAACATTTGGGTGAAATCGAGTTTTTTACCCGGACACCCCTGAAAAAAAAATTACCCACGACCTCGGGCACTCCCGTTGAGCGACTTGCATTTTGAATGCAGTGTTACTTACCTTTAAAAATATATGTATGTTTCCTTTAAAGTTGCCATCTCTAAAATCTGCCAACTAGGACAAAAAGATTGAAAACACCCGGATTTTGGAATTTAGAACCCGGACATGACAACAGTTTTTTTTTAAGTTACTAAAAATAGTTTTAATTGTTACAAATCAACTTTTTATTGAAAACTTTAAAACCCGGACTAAAATGAAACCCTGGATCCTCCCCGGGAGCCTCGTAAACTAGGACAAATCCTAGAAAACCCGGACGGATGGCAACCCTACTTGGATGAAATGTCGGGGGTGTGGTTTTTGGAGAGGTAAACCGAGAATTTCTTGTGCGGAGCACTTAACTGGTCAAGTCACTAATAAAGATTGTATCCGAGAAAGGTTTTGAGAAAGGGTCAACGCACAGTCGATTGAACAAGCGACTGTCTGATCTAATTATATTACGGGATTGTTTCAAACAACTTTGACAATTGCATTATCGTTTCAGACAACCCAATGTTAATTTAATGTTGTCTTCTCTATTTAAACGAGAGCTTGTTTCAAAACTCTCTGAACGCATGTAGCTTATAGAGTTTTAATTTGCATAACTTCATCATTAACGTCAGCCTGAAATGCCATATTCACATTGTCATAATTATTTTTATTGGTAACTGTTAATAATATGTCAATTCTTCCTTCATCATCACCATCTAATGCTTTGTCTGCATAGTCTTTCTCTTCTTTACTATAAACTAAACAAAGTACCCTTGTACCACTCTTAGAGTTAGTGCTCGCATTTTATAACCTTACTTCTGCTTCGGGTACTATGAACTGTTAGTATAGTGCTCTTATCACTCTCCAATACCACCATTTTATAACTATTGTGTAGCCACTATGTTAGTTACTTGTACCACTTTTAGAGTTAGTGCTCGCATTTTATAACTTTATGCTACTCAGGGTACTATGAACAGCTACGATAGATCACTCTCTAATACCACCCGTCTATCGCTATTATATAGCCGCCGTATAACCTAAGGTGCTAAAAGAATTGTCGTATAATAACCGCATAGTGCTAATTTTAACAACTGATATAGAAGCTAAGTTGTTAATTTTTTACTCCATTTCAGCTTTTTATGAAAATCAGCGTCTAGCACCTTACTTGGTCTAGGCATATGCTGAGTCGTTTGCCCTTTTGCTGCCACGGCACACGCATACTATTTCTTTATTAAAATTTGTAAATTGTATTCTGTAAATATTATTATTTTCTTTTTTCCTTTTTCTTGTTTTGTTAATTTTTCTTTTGTATGTGCTAATTATGGCAGTAAATTAATGTTTTTTTTCTTTCGTTTTTCTTTCTCTCATGCTACTTGGGTATTGTAGGAATTATCCTACAAAGTATTTCTATTTGTTTTGCAAACCGCAAAAACTACAGTATTCGCTCTTCAATTGCCAAGAGCATTGAACCAGCCATAAAAACGTCTATCTTAATCACTTCAGACTAAACAATACAACCTATCCAATTTATTGCACGAAAAACCTTTTGTCCATTTGTTTTTGATGTGTTTATTTCAGGTTTTCGAACTTTGAGTAGTATATTATTTTCTTTAGTAATTGGTTTTCTCTTTTTAGTTAGTCTAAGTTCGAAACTAAAACTCTCCTGGTTCGGTTTCCGCTAGGTTGAGACTTCCACAAATTGCTTAATTCTAAGTTTTATTTAACTTATATATTTATTTAAGTATGTCTATCCGTTATCTAGTAACCATACCACAGGATCTGCCTAGTTTGGGACTGGATAATTGGTGTGAATGTCTGACATATTTCATCATCATCATCATCATCAGCGCGAAAGAGTCCACTGTTGGACATAGGCCTCTCCCAAGGTGCGCCACTGAACCCGATCCTCGGTTCTTCTCATCCAGTTACTGCCAGCCGCCTTACGCAGATCGTCGCTCCATCTAGCCAGGGGGCGTCCCACACTACGCTTGCCCAGTCGCGGTCTCCACTCGAGAACTCGTTTACCCCAGCGGTAATCGGTTCTCCCACAGATGTGACCAGCCCACTGCCACTTCAGCGTACTAACTTTTTGAGCTATGTCTCATTTCGGATCCTGTCTCTTAGAGAAACTCCGAGCATAGCTCTTTCCATAGCTGACATATTTATTTATTTATATTTATAACTACTTATTTTATAGTACCTTTTTTATTTTTCCATATTTAATTTGATTTATTTATATTTGACAGCGATGTTGGTCTAGAAGCAGGATCGCTAGACTCGAACGCCAGAGGTCGTAGTATCGATTCTCAACAGGGACAGAGAACTTTGTAAGTTGTATGTAAATGCAACAACAAATATAAATAAAATAATAAAGTTGTGTACAAAGGCGGACTTATCCCATGGGATCTCTTCCAGTCAGCCTTAGAGTAAGTAGGCAAATTGACAGGAGCATTCTAGACGCACGGCGTTGTTTCGCGACGCGAACGTCACAAAAGTCGCAGTGTGGTTACATTCTAGAGACAGACGCGGGGGGCCCAAGTATTCCATCATTTCCTCGAATTGAGCATTCCGGTGCTCTCAAATGTATAGATCGTACAGTTCACGACTGTACGCCCCACTTCTTTTCTTAATCGCTTACATTTCACTGTTTGCGTTATATTGTTACTATCGTTACGCACTAATCCTGAATTTTTGATTACATACACTAACATACATACTGACGTTCGAATTAACTCTCCTCATCCCACGCTCATCCCTCGCAAGTATGTTCTATACCTACTGTTACTTTTGCGTGCTTCAATTTCGTTCTGTTATTTTCTTTTGGCGTGTCAATAATTAAGGACAATTTATTAAACTCATACATAACTACATACATAAATACATAATGCTCACGCCTTGGTCCCAGAGGGCAGGCAAAAACGATGTACCGCCACTGTACAATCAGAATTGCACATCGTGAACTTTGGTCGAGGCGCGCTACGCGTGTGACCCGAATTATAGTAAAACTGCCGACGTCGGGCCCGCCTCGCACATAGTTACACAGTTTAAAATCAGTTCTAATTATCTCACTAACAAAACAACATTAACATTTCAATTAAACTATTATTTAACATTTAAGAACGTTTTTAACATTTACTTCTCAAAACCACCATCCGTAGTTATCGGTGTATCGTCGCGAACTACGGATAATTAATTGTAGGGGTTCATTACCCTTACAGCCACTTTGCGCGATCCTGACACACCTCACTAGCCTCACTCACATCCATCAATCTTTTCATGCACCTCCTTTTATTCTTCTCACTTCTCTCAATTTGATCGGTGCACGCCCTCATAGGACGAACTCTAGCTATAGCTCCTTCCACATTCGCACAGTAGATTTCTTTTGTCACTCTTCTTTCACTCATACGCTCTAAATGTCCAAACCAACGCAAATTCATATTACTATGAAGCAGTTCATTTTCAAAGGATTTCGTTTTGCATGAATCATATAACAGCTTGTGTAGTTTCAAACTAAGAGATTAAAAGCATGCCTTCGTTTGAATTTGATTATACTCGTTAGAAACTAATTAAAACTTTGTATGTACGATCTACGTCTAATATATTTTTGTCTGTCCATCTATCCATCCTTTTGTCACTGCCCTCATCATGTCTACAACCACATTCAGTTCAATTTCCTCTGGAGATAAACAAACCGCTTTTGGTGGGATGTCCATTGGGGGATTGGACTTCGTCCTCGTGGACAACGTCACTTTATAAATATTTGGCCTACACTCCCCACTCTGGCCAGATGGGTTGGGGAGGCCGGATTGATGTTTTATAATGTATTCCCTTGTGGGGCCGCGTGGTTTCCGGTAGAGTAGAATAGGACCACTCCAACTCTTCCCGTGGATGTCGTACATGGCGACTAAGGGAATATAGCCTATGACACTAACAAATAACGTGGCTTTCTATTGGTAAAAGAATTTTCAAAATCGGCTTAATAGATCCAGAGATTACCCGCTACAACCTCACAAACTTTACCTCTTTATAATATTAATATAGATATAAAAATGTAAACTTCGCGTCTGTACATTAAAGATATTTACAACAAAAAAAATTAGGGGGGTTCTAAGAATAAGAAATAGGACACATTTCGATCACTTTTGGAATTTTTGTCTGCTTGTTTGTGCACGCCCCGCCCGTACGGAGTAATAACAACGCTTAGTTGAACCCCTTAAGACACATTTTTACGCGCTGCGCGGCTCATCAAGCGCTGTCCGCACATCTCGCGTTGTTTACGGAGTAATAACTACATTAAGCCAGCATCTTATGGACATATTTGGGTGTATTGTCTGAGAGTAGTTGATTAAAAGCGTAAGTATTTTTACTAGGGAGTTATATATCTGTTATTTAGTAACTATTAAGTAATCTGTGCCTAGAGATACAAGGGCTTCTTGTATAAGAGTTCTTTAATAGTATTTGGCCGCAAGCAAAGCCACGGGCAATAAGTAGGTTATTGTAAAGCAATTTTCATGTGACAACAGTAAGGGATGAGGTAGGTAATTGATTTCACACAGGCAGACTCTCGAATTAGAAATTCATAGCTTTATGTTCAAAACCCTGACAAATTTCTTTAAAGGCGATGTGAACGATAATCGTATATCCCGTGCCGGTATATTTTATAAAGAGGAAAGATTTGTATGTTTGTAACGAATAAACTCGAAAACTACTGGACCGATTTCAAAAACTCTTTCATCATTAGAATGCTACATTATCCCTGAGTAATATAAGCTATATTTATTACTATAAAAAATTAAAAATCCCTACTAAAACTTCAATAATCTAGCCCAAGGTGTAAAATGCAATATAAGTTTATCTAGTTACTAACATTTGATATCATTGTTCCTAAAACTCTAAATTTTTGTAATAGATCACATCACGATCATATTTGGAATATTTGTATGTTTGTCTGTTGATTTGTGCGCGCATCACGTAAAAACTACAGAACCAATTCTGATGGAGTTCTCACAAAAACGTAGGCTTTAATTCAGAGTAACATTTAGTCTATACTTCATCGCAATCGGCTAAATCAATCAAAAGTTATGCGAATTTATAGTTGTCAAAGACATACATTACTTTAACAAATAAGCGTAATTCTCGGCGGAATTCAGATTGCAATGAGTTAGGACTACGTTTGGAGCAAGGATAAGAAAGTGGCAGTTTTAGCGGGAGCGGGATCGGAAGCGAGAGCGGGAGCGAAGCCGCGAGCACAGCTAGTCTGGAATAAAATGCCAGATTTTCTTCCTTGTTCCTTTTTTGAGGAATGTAATTTATTAAGTAATTGTAACCAATATCCTTTGATGTTACCGTTCTCCAATTTCGTGCTATTTATAGAATCTCGTTTATAGGTGAGCTCCGTTGTGCTCGCAACCTTCCGGTGATCCAAGATCAAATACCACATCCTTACCAAAGAGTATTTGGTAAATTTGATCAATCAATCATTTAGATTATAATAATAATATAATATGTGGGGACATTTCACACACGGCCACCTGATTCCAAACTAGGCAGAGCCTGTAATATGGGTATCAGACAGCTGATATACATACATAAATACATAATATAATATATAAATAGTCACAAGGCAAACACAAGTGATCATCACACGAATGTTTGCCCTGGACGGGATTCGAACCCGCGACCCCGAGCTTCGCAGGCAAGTGTACTACCGACTAAGCTACGGGGCCGACGGGGCAAGATATTTATTTATTTCCAAAATTCGCAACAATACAGATTTTAAATAATCCATTGCGGTACAATAACTTTTTATGCTATAAACTGCCGCGGCTTCGCTCGCGTGGACTACAGAATTCGCTCTCGTTTCCACTCTCGCTCCCTATGCTACTCCCACTCAGACACCCGATCCTGATCTCGATCCCACTCCCGCTCCAACTGTATTACAAGCCAATCGCAATATGAATTGTACCGAACATAACAACAATATTTCTTTGTTATATTGCATATTTACACCTCGGGTTACATTATTGAAGTTTTAGTAGGGATCCCTAATTTTTATAGCAATAAATATAGCCTATGTTACTCAGGGACAATGTAGCATTCTAAAAAAAACAACTTTTTAAGAATATTATAAAATAAACGATTATTTGAATGACAAAGATGCCTGGTACTAATGCTAATTCAGCTTCGCAAAATCTTTATTAATTGTATGCAAACTTGATTTTTAAAAGATGTGTTGCGTGAAGTTTGTTGCGCCGTTTCTTCTTCACAGCGCTAACACCTAGGAAACGGTAGTCGATAGAAAAAATGACGTGTATAAATGTACCAAGTGTACTCATATGCAATAAATGATTTTGACTTTGACTTTGAATGATGAAAGAACTTTTGAAATCCGTCCAGTAGTAGATGAAACAGGTATTCCCCTCTCTAGTATTCACTTGCATTCATTGGTACGTGCGGAGTTTGAAGCGACGACCTCATGAGCGAGAGGCGAGTGCACAATCAACTAGGATACCACAATACATCGCCCACGTATAGATCCGATATTAGAACAAAAAAACATTGTCTATAGTTATAAAAAGTTCACGGAAATGTCATGACCCTCGTTCCGAGATTTTGGGTCGGGAAACAATAGTTTGGTCAACACTTTTTCGCAGAGTTAAGACAGGCTGAGTCACGTAGTCAGGATAATGCTCACATAGTACAGAGTCAGGGCTCCCTCCGTATATCCGCGATAAATACCTACAATAATACCTACACTGAGAAAAAAATAAGTAGCCCTCCTACTTACGTAAGGATAAAAATATACCACTATTACGTAAGTAGCCGCCCCCATTATAAATGGTGTCACCTACAACTGATTCAGTAGCCGGCCACATTACTAAGTAACCAAACTACTTAATAATGTGGCCGGCAAACCATTTATAATGGGGGCGGCTACTTATGTAATAGAGGTATATTTTTATCCTTACGTAAGTAGGAGGGCTACTTATTTTTTTCTCAGAGTATATTTATTAAAGTATGTGTATCCGTTATCTAGAAACCATAGCACAGGCTCAGCCTAGTTTGGGACTCGACAATTGGACTGGATGTGACATTATTTTAAATTCTGACATTGTAATATACCTATTTGTATATCAGTTTATTTTATGACGATCCCTTTTACCATATGAGAATGACATGTAACATTGAATTTTTAAGATGTAAAAATGAATTAAATTAATCTAATCATGTAATTTATGGAAAAATAAACAAACACATTTGCCGTGTGGTTCCCGGCTTAGAATAGGGCCACCCCTATCTTTCCCGTGGGTGTCGTCAAGGCGACTAAGGGATTGCACCAGGGACGGGCAGCAGCGTTCTCCTGTGTGTGTATGTTAAGATCATTACTGCGATCACCAATCCGCCTGCCAAGCGTGGTGATTATGGCAAATCCCCCAATGGACAACTTACCAAAAGTGGTATTCTATTGAGGAGGCCTATGTCTAGCAGTGGACGTATTTAGGCTGATGATGGTGATGAAACAACTACATACTTAAAGGTATACTTCAGGTAGGTACCTACGGGCATGGCGTAGTAATAATAACGCTAACTTGAGTCTCTTTAAGATACATATTGGCGCGCTGCGCGTCACTACAAACGCTGCCGCCTGCAACAACGCTAAGTGTCCCCGCAGACTGCAAACTTTATATCGGACGATAATTTAGTCGGAGTGCGCACACTGGGCCAATAAATCGTCATAGTGTGCGCACTTGCATACATCTTTATACTGTTTAAGAGCCTGACTAAATTATCGGCCGATATAAAGTTTGCAGTCTGCGGGGACTCTTAGAATTTCTTTATTAGAATAACGGGGAACGAGAAAGTACCGTATCGAAGAGAATTATTAAAATTATTCAAGCTCCTCTCTAACACTTTTAAATATTGTCATCGATCCCCTCTTCAAAGAGCTCACAAACCCTGCATAATTAGAACCAGTCCTCGCGCATGCAAATTATATTCCGTCAGTCCGGCGATTATGGAGTGGGAGCGGCGATTGGCGAGAACCATCGAAGTAGATTAAAAAAGCTTCAGGCTTAAGCTGAATCGGTTTAATGAACCCTTTATCTGTCTCATTTGCACTCGATAGCTATAAACGTAATCGCCGATATTTTATTAGAAGGCTGATTGAATTTCACAATCGATTTCGTCGGAAGCACCTACGTTATATTTATATATATGTCGTAGGTGCCTCTTCTGAGGGCGTGGGGTTCGAATCCCGCTTCTGATGTCGTAGGTTCCTGGTTCCGCCGAAAGTGTGGGCTCCCAAATTGAGTATAACGCCGTTACAAAGTTAACACGTTTACTAGCTTCAATGACACTACATAAAATTACACTACATCATCAAGTAACGATTTTAGAAGGCAGACAATCCGTCAGCGTATCGCCTGCGCACCGCACGCCTTTCCATCGAAGCCTGTCTCGGTTCTGCGGCTGCGCCAGTTATACCCGACGTTCCGTCAGCGCGTGCTCGCGACGATAGCCGAACAAAGCCGAACGGCGCGCCGAACACGCGCTGTGCCTTCAAATTAGCTCCTCTTTTATTATTTCGCCGACATGTATATTCTTTATTGCACAAATTTTAAAAGTAAATACAGTAACAAATTTTGTGTACAAAGGCGAACTTATCTCTAAAAGAGATCTCTTCCAGCCAACCTTACAGGGTGTGAGACAAGGCACTAAGAGTGAGGGGGCATAATATACTACATAATAACTAAATGCATATCTTCATACATAATCGCGTTCGCGTTCAATCGAGACAGGATCCGAAATGAGGTGATCCGCCAGAGAACTAAAGTTTTCCACATAGCTCAAAAAGTTAGTACGTTGAAGTGGCTGGTCACATTTATTTATTTTAGGAAATATATACTTAGATTTAAATAGCTGTATATTTAAATCTAAGTAAATTAAATATATATAGTGCCAAAAAGCCAATTACAAGTTTCCACATCTGTCGAAGAACCGATAACCGTTGTGGTAAACGAGTTCTCGAGTGGAGACCGCGACTCGGCAAGCGTAGTGTGGGACGTCCCCTGGCTAGATGGAGCGACGATCTGCGTAGGGCGGCTGGCAGAGATTGAATGAGAAGAACCGAGGATCGGGTTCAGTGGCGCGCCTTGGGAGAGGCCTATGTCCAGCAGTGGGCTCTTACAGACTGATGATGATGATGATGACATAATCGCGTTAACTTTATTTTATTTTATTTAAGCGCATATTGCCAACCTTATTAAACCTGCAACCTGTGGGCCGGACAAAGCAGAGTGTATGCATGCCGTCGTGAACCGAACGATCTATACAAGTACTTGCCCATAGAAAAATACTGTTTCAAAAGTTTTGAACACGTTTTGTTCTATTATATTTCACATTTCACATCAGCGCTGCAGCTCTTGCTACAGCATAAGCTGAGCTGGGGACCCTTTTGGCGTCACACTACAATACTGTGTCATTTTTTAGGGTTCCGTAGCCAAATGGCAAAAAACGGAACCCTTATGGATTCGTCATGTCTGTCTGTCTATCTGTCTGTCTGTCCGTCCGTATGTCACAGCCACTTTATTCCGAAACTATAAGAACTATACTGTTGAAACTTGGTAAGTGGATGTAATCTGTGTACCGCATTAAGATTTTCACACAAAAATATAAAAAAAACATTAATTTTGTTCCCCATACTTACAACTGATACTCAAAATTTATAATATTGAGGTTTCTAATAGCTTTTTTTTTCTACACTGAATAGTTTGCGCGAGAGACACTTCCAAAGTGGTAAAATGTGTCCCCCCCCCCCTCCTGTAACTTCTAAAATAAGAGAATGATAAATTTAAAAAAAATATTTTATGTACATAGCCATGCAAACTTCCACCGAAAATTGGTTTGAACGAGATCTAGTAAGTAGTTTTTTTTAATACGTCATAAATCGTAAACCACAATACTATTATTAAAATATCGATCAAAGTTACAACGAACTACAATAACTTTTATATTATGTTACTTGCTGCTAGGGAACCCTTCATGGGCGAGTCCCACTCGCACTTGGCCGCTTTTTTTTTCTGTTTTATTTTAACGGTTATGTAATTTGTTTGCTTCTGCTTTTTTTATATTTAGTCTTTCTATTATATTCATTTATTCTATTTTGTTGCATAACAATGTTACCTTTTGTTACGTAATGTAACGTGTGGGTCAGCTGTGACAAAAGCGGTAATCCCTCCCACGTCCAGCGTATCTAGCTTTTGCACGACCCTCATCACAGCTGGCACTGACTTATAGTTTTTGTTTCAGCACAAATGACGAGTTGCAGGTCTCAGAATAAACTCGGTAAACATAAAAACCCATTAATAATACTAACAAGGAAACCTCCGGAGGTTTCCTTCCAGACGTAGCTTTGGACAAATGAATTATTTTGTCATTCATAATTTCAAAACGCGCGCGCTTTGTATGTCGACGTAACTTGTTACCACCCGCGCATGATGTTACGCCCTCTCGCTCGGATATCATTCACCAGAGCGGTGCCGCGAGTGTTTTGTTTACGGCAGACTGCGCTAGTGTGCTGCGCACACTTCTCCCGCGACGCGACGGATGACGTCACTTCCGGTCACTTCGGTTTTTGGAACTATTGCATTGAAATTTCATATCTTCGCGAGCGGAGTCGCGGGAACAGCTAGTTTATTAGATAAAATCGATGACACTGGGGCAGGTGGACATAAAGCTCCACTATAAGATTTTTATTAGTTTTAATGGAACCCTATTGTTACGAACAGCTCGCCTTCTGTAGGTTAAGTTTAGGTACTTAGAGATAGGCTATAGTTATAGGTTATCTATTATCTTATATAAGTACTTATTACGGTCTCATACGAGAACATTATTTCTATGTAATTCCATGTGTGGAGCAGATTTCGTTATTAATCTAGAAAGGCTACGTGTTTATAATAGTAATGGAAAGTTCCCGAACTATGGATGTTAAGTAGGTACCTACAGAATATTCTCGTAAATATTGGTAACGGTAGAACATTGTAGAATGTTCTAGAAATATCATTTGGTGTACTATGGAAAAGTATGGAAAGTTCTAGAAGGTTCGGGAAAATTCTGGAAAAGTCTCGAATGTTCTAGAACTTTTAGGTACATCATATGGAAGGGTCGAGAATGTTCTGGAAGGTCATCGAAGGTGGTGGAAGGTTCTAGAACGTGATGGATCATGACGAAAGTTCCACGAGTGCTCCACTCTGATTGGTCCTACCCCCACCACCTTCCACCGTGCGGGGACTATATAAGCCGCAAGCCTAGTCTTGCGTGCATTCGATTCTTTTAATTGAATAAGTGTTTAGTTCAAACTAAATATCTTAACGGTTACCTAGTCATCTGACTAACGGCCTGGAAACAGGACAACTACGGATACTCTAGTCACCTGACTAACGGCCTGGAAACAGGAAAACGGAAGAAAATCTACGGAAAACTCCTACGGAAAAGTTTGTAGTACGGTGAAAACTGTCTACGGCCTTTGAATAAAGGATATCGTCGTACTTTGAATTTTGGAGTTTTATTTGAGTGAGTGTAAAGGAGCTGTCGAAGGTTATACGTACCTAGGATATTTAAGGATACAGTCCACTCGCTCTGCAACATTTTGGTCCTTCGAGCCGGATTCTACGGATATACGGAATTTTTCACGGATATACTTAACGGACTACGGATTAACGGAGGCTTCGAGAAGAATGGAAACCCGTTTACAGAAGAAGAAGCTACAAGAACTCTCGGAGTCAGGATACGCTACCACGAACGTCGGTCCTCAAGAGTTACCGAGAGTTTATGAGAACCCTCAACGTTCTCTATCAAGAAGTATGGAGAACATCCCAAAGGAAGGAAATCCGACCACAGACGATGCAAACCAGTACCGCATCGCCACCGGTAGCGATTACCACAAGGGAGACGATCGCTCATCTGTCGATGTGGCGCTTACCGACGACACTGTCATTGGGCAGGTGCCACATCTACAATCACATGCACCGAGCATCGCTCACAGTCATCGCAGTTCAACTTCATCACTGTTGAAGAAGCGGCAAATTGAGTATGAAGCCGCTAAGGAATTGGCAGCTATTAAGGAAAAAACATTAAAAGAGTTGATGAACATTCAAGAAGATCTGATCAACAAGCGAGTGGCTGTGGAAATCGCCGAGGCAGAGTCATGTCACGGGGGGAGTGTACACGGGGGGAGCATCGTCAACGAAGAGCCCAGTGTGATGTCAACTAAAGTACAGGAATGGATGGATCATAACCCCATGGTTGACATACGTACGGAAAAGGACCGGAGAATATCTACGCCTGTAGATAAGACGCGCCGCACCATTGAACAGCATGTCAAGGTGCACCATATAGACGATTCTCCACCACGGCGTCTTCTTACTACGGAAAGACGCGACAGGTCGCCGCCTGACTCGCGCCCATTGCAACGCGACAAGGTCCTTGTGCCGCCTGCACGTCACATGGCCGATACGGACTGCGTCTCCGCCCGCTATAGAGCTGGAGTGTATAATCACGACGTTATGTTCAAGACTCCAGTTCGTGAGATCACTCAAAACTATGCGGGTGACGGGTTAGAGAGACGACAGTCAACGTTCTCACGCGATCCGGGGACGGATTCACGGCGCCCTCGGTCACCATCACGTTCGCCCACGAGAAGAGAGCGAAGCAAGGAAAGGGCTATTAAGCAACTCGCCGAGGCACTAATGGCAATGGGTAGTGCCCGAGGACCACCACGCCAAGCTTCGGACTTACCAAAGTTTTCCGGGGCTCATGCTGACTGGCTCCCATTTAAGGCAGCCATGCGCGATTCAACCATATTGTATAAGTTTTCACCAATTGAGAACTTAATCCGCCTTCGTAACTGCCTGCATGGAGAAGCTAGAGAAGCTGTGTCAACGCTCCTCTATACGGCAACGGATCCAGATGCAATAATGGCAGCACTCGAGCGGAGATACGGAAGGCCGGAGGCAATTGTTAATCGCGTCCTAAAGGAACTAAAGCAGCTGCCCCATGTAACTTTGGAAGCCGACCAGCTTAACGTTTTCGCTGTGAAGGTGCAGAATATAGTATGTGCCCTCTCGAATATCGATAACAGAGGATATCTGCACAATCCTTCATTGGTACAGGAAGTGGTGAATAAGCTCAACCCACAGTTACAGACTCGCTGGTGGGACTTTGCAGAGGATCACGGTAAGGACAGCGAGCCATACATCACAACGATGTCTCGCTTCCTGTTACGAGAAGCCGACCGCGCTCTACGTCACGGTCAATACGAGGAAAAGTCCACACCACGTGAAAGGGGAAAAAGGAACCCAAGCCAAAGCGCTGCCCCAGCTATAAGGACTCAGCGTCGAGAAGTAGTCTACGTCACAACGGAAGGAAATAAGAAGACTGAATGTCTCTACTGTGGCGCAGACCATCGGTTGCCCAAATGTGGCAAGTTTACGGCTTTAAGTATCGACGCTCGCTGGGAATGGGTTAAGAAAAACTCCGTGTGTTTCAAATGTTGCGACAGCCGACACCGACGCTCAATGTGTCGTGGAAAAGGATGTACCATGGACAAATGTCGTCGACCGCATCACACGATTTTACACATGGAAACTAGCCCTATTCAACATTTAACTAATGGCAAAGACAAAGACGACGCATCAAGCAAGTCAGCTTTAACGGAAGTAAGCGTTATGTCAGTCACAGGCCCAAGGAACATTGATAGGCGTACAGTTTTATTGAAAGTATGTCCTGTCACGATTACTGGTCCACAAGGAAAAGTTAAAACATACGCACTCTTGGACGAAGGAGCGACCATAACGTTGATAGACAACGAGCTTGCACAACAGATTGGATGCGACGGACCTGCGTACCCATTACACATCCACGGAGTAAAGTCAAGTGACCGGGAAGTAGCGAGCAAACGAGTAACTCTGCACGTTAAGGGAAAAGGCCCAGAGGACTACGAGATACGGGCTCGAACGGTAACGTCACTGAACCTCCACAGTCAAACGATACCTGAGTATGTTATGAAATATCGACACCTGCAGGACCTCGATGCTGACGCCATCTGCTATAGCATGGCAAGACCTAAGCTGCTCATAGGAGGAGATAACTGGCATCTGATTGTATCGCGCCAATTACGCGTCGGTCGAAAGAACGAGCCAGCCGCTTCGGAAACAAAGTTGGGATGGGTTATTCACGGAACGATCCCACACGCATCACTACACGAGGACGTGTCAGCACTACACGTATATCAGTCATCGCCCCGTGCGCTGGTGGAAGACGTTAAGAAACCAGAAGACCTGGTTAAATCCCACTTTAACATTGATGCCCTAGGTGTGGCACTCAAAAAGAAGGTTCGAGCAAAGGATAAGCAGGCTACTATCGACACATATAACGAGACGGTACGCAAAGTCAACGGCCATTATGAAATAGGGCTAACACGGAAAAAAGAAGAATCAGTCATGCCGGCAACCAAGGCGGCATTGAATAGACTGAATAATATGGAAAGGGAAATGGATCGCTGTCCTACGGTCAAGGAAGAGTACTCTGCGCAAACCAAGAATCTGGCAGATAAGGGTTATACGCTAGAGTATAAAAATGACGGCGACGAAACGGGTGGTAGAAAGTGTTACCTACCACACTTCGGGGAACGTAACCCCGACAAACAAAGAAACGCTGACGCTGCCGCTACAGAAGTGTCGGACGAAGAATGCAGGCATCACGTCAACGTAAAGAGACAAACAAGTCTGCCAGATATCAACCGGTATTCCAGTTACGACCGATTGATACGAACCACGGCACGGAATTTAGTTTTTCTGAAAAAGTGCCGGGACCGAAAACAAGTGCTCGAAACACGACACGTACAACGGGCCGAGCACTTGTGGTTAGCCAAAGCACAGGAAGACAGTTTTCCAGAAGAACTGAAACAGCTGAAAAAAGGAGACAGCATCGCCCAAAGCAGCCGTCTACGGACCCTTGACCCGATACTTACAACGGACGGACTTCTACGGGTCAAGGGTATAACTAATGCGGCGAATATTGCAATGCGGACAAATCAGCCTGTAATTTTGGACGGACGTCATCCCTTCGCACGCCTGCTAGTGCATCGGGAACATTGCGCAGCTGGTCACGCAAATTCAAAGCGTATGGTCAGCGAGCTGCGCAAACGGTATAGGCTGCTGCATTTACGGAACACGGTCAAGGCAATCGCGCGCGAATGTGCTTTATGCCGCACAAAAAGGGCAATGCCATGGACTCCTACAACAGGCGATCGCACTACAAAGTCGACTACTAGCTGGGTAAACGATTACCTATCCAGGCGAGTCTCACGCGATCAAACAAGCGATAAGTACAAGACACTGGAAGAAGGTGATCTGGTTATAGTAGTTGACCCGACTCTTCCCCGTAACACGTGGCCACGAGGCGTTGTGACACGCACTTTTCCAGGACCTGACGGAAAAGTCCGCACAGCAGATGTTCGAACAACAGGAGGTGTGTTTCGACGGCCAGTAACGCGTCTCGCCGTTCTCCAGATAGAGGCTTCGAGCGATCTTCGCCGGGGGGAGAATGTTACGAACAGCTCGCCTTCTGTAGGTTAAGTTTAGGTACTTAGAGATAGGCTATAGTTATAGGTTATCTATTATCTTATATAAGTACTTATTACGGTCTCATACGAGAACATTATTTCTATGTAATTCCATGTGTGGAGCAGATTTCGTTATTAATCTAGAAAGGCTACGTGTTTATAATAGTAATGGAAAGTTCCCGAACTATGGATGTTAAGTAGGTACCTACAGAATATTCTCGTAAATATTGGTAACGGTAGAACATTGTAGAATGTTCTAGAAATATCATTTGGTGTACTATGGAAAAGTATGGAAAGTTCTAGAAGGTTCGGGAAAATTCTGGAAAAGTCTCGAATGTTCTAGAACTTTTAGGTACATCATATGGAAGGGTCGAGAATGTTCTGGAAGGTCATCGAAGGTGGTGGAAGGTTCTAGAACGTGATGGATCATGACGAAAGTTCCACGAGTGCTCCACTCTGATTGGTCCTACCCCCACCACCTTCCACCGTGCGGGGACTATATAAGCCGCAAGCCTAGTCTTGCGTGCATTCGATTCTTTTAATTGAATAAGTGTTTAGTTCAAACTAAATATCTTAACGGTTACCTAGTCATCTGACTAACGGCCTGGAAACAGGACAACTACGGATACTCTAGTCACCTGACTAACGGCCTGGAAACAGGAAAACGGAAGAAAATCTACGGAAAACTCCTACGGAAAAGTTTGTAGTACGGTGAAAACTGTCTACGGCCTTTGAATAAAGGATATCGTCGTACTTTGAATTTTGGAGTTTTATTTGAGTGAGTGTAAAGGAGCTGTCGAAGGTTATACGTACCTAGGATATTTACGGATACAGTCCACTCGCTCTGCAACACCTATAAAACTTTTGCAGCGATTGAACTAGTTAAAGGGATTAGTTTTCTCCTTATTTGTTGTAGAAGCCTTGAGTTTTATTTCTATTCGTAAAATCCTTATTAATTTAATTAGGGAAGTGTGAGTTCCCACGGAAAACTTCAAACTTATTTAGTGCGTTTGGGTGTCGTGAGGTTCCCGGCTTAGAATAGGGCCACTCCTGATTTCCGGTCGTGGGTATCATCAGGGCGACTAGGGTATTGCACCAGGGACCGGCAGCAGCGTTCTCCTGTGCATATTAAAATCACTGCCACGCGTGGTGATTGCGGCAAATCCCCAAATGGACAGGCTATGATCAGCAGTGGGCGTGGGAATACTTAGAAATCGCAAGTTTTTAAATCCAATCTACAAGTATTAAGTCACTAGTAACGCCATCTGTGAACACGAAATGCAAATTTGTACAAAGGTTTCCATCCACAGCGCCATCTGTTTGAAAATGTTTGTACTGACGAGCCTCGATTCTCCAAGAACTACCTACAAAAACAGGGTTGTCGAACAATGAGAGCTACACCGATTCAATTTTACTGTCATTCTGAGATCATAGATGGAGCTCTAATTGTTGTTAGCATTGTCCTAGGTTTTGCTTGCGTAAGTTCAAACTAATTTAAAAAAATTATTTTAAGATACATGCATATGTACATACATAATTCTCACGCTCACGGATTTTCGTTTTTTTTTTATTATTATCATTCGTTACATAAATTCTTTAAGTCGGGGGTTTGTTAATTATTTTATCCTTTTTCAATTAAGTTTAAACCGTCGTGGGTTTTTAAAAAATATTTAATTTTGTTTTTTATATTTTATGGAATTCGTCGTTGGAGTGTCGTCTATATCGTAAATTATAATAGCGCGTACTTCCAACCGTGCTCTAATTTGCGGGCGACGTCAAACCTAGTAATATTTAGTATTCTTTGGATTAATTATGCCACACGAGAAATTTAATGAAATGCTCCGGATGAATTTAATCATTCTTCTATCACTCATATTTCTTAAATTACTCGCGTTATTTTCTAGGCCTGTTTTATTTACTGCGTTGACTCCCACAGCTGGACATATCAATCAATTAATCAAATCATTTATTTGTGAAACATAGGTACAGGTTATTATACTAATCCTTATTCCAATAATCCCCTGCGAAAAATCCCCTTAAGGGGATTTCTGGAATTTTTTGGAAAATTTGTCCAGAAATCCCCTGCCGATGCTCAAAGGAAACACTAAGGGGATTTCTGGACAAAAATTCAAAAAAATTCCAGAAATCCCCTCAACTATTTGTTTTTATTTTTTTCTTCATAAAACAAATACAAACAACTAATAAGATATTTACAGTCTTTTATTTTTACAGAACTTTTCATATGTTTACAGTAATAATCAAAATCTTGCGTTCATTAAAATATCACAGAAAATCACATTATAATAGTTATTCTCCAATAACTAAGTTCTATAATCACAGATTTGTACAAATATTTACATTACATAAGCTGTCTATGTTCCGGCTCTGCGAGTGCGAGCATATACATTTAAATACTCAGGCTTAATAAAGAATTAAACAAGCAAATAAAGAAATATTATTAACAGTTAAATCAAAATGTCATTGCTCAAATAAAATAACATAAACTGCAAACATGTCGGACATAAATTCATATAGATTAGAAGACAGGCAATCGAAATAGAAAGTTTACAATGTCATATGCCAGCGTCTTTAGTGTTTGCCGTGTGGTTCCCGGCTTAGAATAGGGCCACCCCTATCTTTCACGTGGGTGTAGTCAAGGCAACTAAGGAATTGCACCAGGGACGGGCAGCAGCGTTCTCCTGTGTATGTATGTTAAGATCATTACTGCGATCACCAATCCGCCTGCCAAGTGTGGTGATTATGGCAAATATCCCAATGGACAACTTACCAAAAGTGGTATTCTATTGGGGAGGTCTATGTCCAGCAGTGGACGTATTTAGGCTGATGATGATGATGATGATGCTAGTATCAGTCAAAAATCGTTTATTTAATGTCTCAGAATTTTCTTACAGCGTATTATGAAATAGTCCTTCAGCATCTTCTAAGAGCGATCTTCTCTTAAAAAGTAAGTCGTATAACGGTTTTTTGAATGTTTAAAGACCTCTTTAATTAGTGCGTCCTGCCTGTCATGATCTACGGCGCAGAAACGTGAACACTGACGGTGAGCCTGTCTCTCCACTCTTTCAAGCCGCTCAGCGAGCTATGGAGAGGGCTATGCTCGGGGTTTCTTTGAAGGATATGATTGGTAATGAAGAGATCCGACGAAGAACGAAGGTGACCGACATAGCCGAAAGGATTAGCAAGCTGAAGTGGCAGTGGGCTGGCCACACACATCCACATCTGTCGCAGAACCGACGGCCGTTGGGTCAGACGAGTTCTGGAGAAGAGACCACCGGTTGGCACGCGCAGGGTGGGACCCCCCCGCCGCCAGATGGCCAGACGATCTGAAGCGGAGTACCGGGTGTGGTGGCGTTCATTGCGGAAGGCCTAAGTCCAGCAGTGGACGTCTAAAGGCTGACATGATGATGATGATATATTTACTTATAGTGGCGAACTACAACTCAACTATCACGTTTAGTGAGTGAGTTAATCTTAGGATTGTACAGGCGGTATTGTAGCTGTACAATACGCTTCGTAAATCCACCTTATCGGCGAGAGATCGCCGTAAACTACTCGACACAGAGCTACTGAAACAGGATTCAGTACCTACTTTGACACTAAAATGTAACTAATAGTATAATAGACATAAACTATATATTTTTTTATAAAAATAAATTAATTCAAAATGCGATGAAATTGCTTTTTTCGTTTATTTTTATAAAATAGATGTATTATTATGTTTACTTTAGGCCGTCCTAGGAGGACGTTCAAGGATAAAATTAGTAACGTCCTCAAAAAGGCTGAGGTCCACAGTGAGAAGAATAAAAGGAGGTCCATGAAAAGGTGGCTAGAGAGGTGGGTCAGGATCGTGCAAAGTGGCGATACATCGTCTCTGCCTACACCTCTGGGACCGGGGCGTGAGGGGCATGTATATATGTATGTAGTAATATTTAGTATTACTGCCTAAGGGTCAAGAATTCCACATGCTACCCAGCGCAACTATATTTATCTCTCTTATTCAATGAATAGTGGAGTTCTGTATAGTGGAATCCTTAAAATTTTACTCCACGTACCATATAAGTACAGTCAGCTGAAATAAATCACGTACGAACGGATCACGTCCGCGCAAACCGAGGGACGCGCGGGCGGGGCGAAGGGAGGGGTGGTTGGAATTAAATTTTCACAACAACGGTCGAAAACAGCGCAATGCGTGACGTCCTAATGTTAGATGTATACGAAGGTCTATACGAGTCTAATGGTGAACACATTTTGTTGTAAGTTTTAAACACACGTTTACAGATCACAGAGTTACATAAGCCTGTAAGAGTTGTACAGTCACGAACTTTAATTTGGAACCCATCTAAGAATCAATATTCTATAGTAAGCTTATAACGAATAAGATTACCTAAGATGATATGCTGAGTTGTCAATGCGATGTACAAACTATATTTATGTAGTTAAAACTTGTAACGGAGGAGCGTTGACACTTCCATTTTATTTTCTCTCACACTGGAAATGACGGCTCTTTGATAATCTTTATGCAATATAAAATTAATTATGTACAACAATTAAGTATTTATAACTATATTCTACAGAATATGAGTATAACATACAAGCTGAAAATTAATAAATATCAAACATATCTAATTTAAATAAAAAAATTCGCCTAATTTGTCCAGCGAATGGTGCTGCAAAGTGCCTAGGACACTCGCTACGTTTCCCCGCTGGACGGCTAGGGCTACGCGCTGTTGAAGATACCTCCCGCTATTTTTCTGTCCAGAAATATCTATTAATTTTAAACCTAATAGGTGCACTAGGTCGCGCGCTTCTTTACTCCAAGGGCCTAGAGTCTCGACTGCAAACGCTACGAAATCGTACGATAACTTTATACTCGAGTACTTGAGGTGTTTAGACCGTGTCTTCATTTCTACAGTGAGATGAATTGGTACATGCCTCAGCGAAGCGCTGCTTTTCAGACATCGCCATTATAGTTGAACATCGAAGCTAGAGAGAGGGAGCGGTGATCGTTATCTCTGCCATATTGTAAGCACTACGTTGGACTACTTGTAAACCTCAATCCAGTTTGTAAGACCCTTTATAAATAAACAACAATATATTGTATTATGTTTATATAAAATTAACATTGCTAAAATGACAAT
Organism: Esperia sulphurella; assembly: GCA_947086405.1. Classification (NCBI taxonomy): domain Eukaryota; kingdom Metazoa; phylum Arthropoda; class Insecta; order Lepidoptera; family Oecophoridae; genus Esperia; species Esperia sulphurella. Next base: position 806,230 of record OX352264.1, on the reverse strand, counting down.
ACGGAAAATAGAGCATCGCTGGCAGTAAATACGCACAACTTTGCTGCTCAGCGGTCTAAAAATATTAGCATTTCTAATGTCAATAAGTACCTATCATCATGTTAGCCCTTAGACGTCTAATGTTGGACATAAGCTCTTCCCAATGAACGCCACCACACCCGGTCCTCCGCATACAGCCGCTTCCGGCCACAATCTTCAGGTCGTCGGTCCACCTGGCGGCGGGGCGTCCCACCCTGCGAGTGCCAATCCGTGGCCTCTACTCCAGAACTCGTTTGCCCCAACGGCCTACTATATAGTACCTACATATATAATTATAAATATTGCCTAGTACTTTTAGTTAGAGGTACCGGGTATATAGAACAGTTCCTTATTTCTAACTAGCTGGTGCCCGCGACTTCGTCTGCGCACGATTAGTATTTCGGGAAGCTTTTTTGTAGGACTATTAAGGATAAACATTTCCATCATACATTACATATGTGTAACTCTAGCGGTTTTTGCAGCGCACGCCAGAATAGCTCGCAGGTGGTAGATTTTTTCCTACTTACTTGATATTTTGGACAATTCACACAATATCTTTATAAATTATAGCCTATGTGTTATTTTGGTGTATAAGCTATATTATTGTAACGTTTCATTAAAATCCATTCAGTAGTTTTTACGTGAAAGAGTAACAAACATCCATCCATACTTACAAACTTTCGCGTTTATAATATTAGTAGGATTCTTGTGTACCTTATACTCTGTATTTACTATTCCAGACCGTCCAAAAATACAGCACTTCCACGGCGACCTACGCGACCTAACGTCACAACAAAGGCAGAAGTAATGTATGACTTCCAAGTTGAGGCTCACGTACAACACTATTTCAAACATCACATACCGAAAGCCTCTGAATAATTAAATCTGGGCCTGTTCTCAAGAAAAATTGATAGCGATCCAGAGGCAATCCCAATATTGAAGACGTGCCCCGCGTGCAGAATGCCGAATGAACTTGATATTTTTTACCACTTTTCCGTGCGGCCGACTGTACTTACGCATAAGTGAGGTTTTATTGCCGACGATTTTGAGTGAGTGTTCGTTTTGATGCCTCACATATTTGTTTTCCGGGTGGTTCCCGGCTTCGAATAGGGCCACCGTCAAGGTGATTCATCATCATCAGGTTATTTTTGTCTCCACTGCAGGAGCACAACCCTCTCTTATCTGCCGGAGACAGACGGAGCATTTGGCCTACACCCCCCGCACTGGCCAGACGGGTTGGGGAGGCCTGATTGATGTTCTATAATGTATTCCCTTAGTCGCCTTGTACGACATCCACGAGAAGAGTTGGAGTGGTCCTATTCTACTCTACCGGAAACCACACGGCGATGATTAGACTAGATTAATTTATTTCACATATCATTCCAATATGGAGAAAGGGATCGTCTTCAAATAAATAATATACAAAATATAAATAACAAAGTCAAAAAATAAAATAATGTTAAAGAATATAAAATACTATATACCTATGTCAGCATATAATCCTACTGATATTATAAATGCGAAAGTTTGGATGTTTGGATGTTTGAATGTTTGTTAGCCAATCACGCTTCAACCACTGTACGGATCAGAATGAAACTTGGCACGCGTATAGATTAGGTCGCGGGTTCTGGAATAGGACATAGGATAGTTTTCGAAACCTATGTGGACGAAGTCGCGGACAAAAGCTAGTGTTAAAATAAATTACAAAATACACTTGGTATCAAATAATCACAAATTAAATCAAATGTTAAATTAAACGTTGTCTGGAAGAAATCGCTTAAAGCGATAAGACCGCCTAAATTGTATTATTTGTAACTTCTATAACGTGTAACTGTATTTGTTTGTGCAATAAAGTGTATTGTATTGTATTGTAAACGTCAGGTGACTGAGAGATTTCACCAGGGACGAGCAGCAGCGTTCTAATGTGTATATTAAGATTATTACTGCGATCATCAATCCGCCTCAAAAGTGTCATTCTATTGTACAGCAGTGGACGTAATTCGGTCGACGATGTGATGTGTTACGAGACAATAAAAAGTTAAATTTTCCCTCACTGTACCATAATGTAAGCATTATTTTGAGCATCTACAAAAAAATTCAAATGCAGCAATAAAATTACCACTTGCTGTTGCGTCGCGTGCGTATCGCCGTCTCTCTCTACCGACAAAGGAAGCAGTGAAAAAGAGATAAAAAATAACACAGTAGCTATCTGTAAACATGGAATATTATTAGGGCGTGGAACGGGCAGAAATAAACGTACACTACATTTTTATGTGTCAGTAATAAAAGCTCGTTTTTTCTCCGTTTGTGGGACGAGAGGGAGAGAGAAAAAAGATGGCGAAATTGGTCTGTTCTGTAACTATATGGCATCCAAAATATTTTAGACTAAAATGTCTACATAGCTTTATAATGTGATATATACTCGTATATATATATATTGTATTTTTTCATTATTTCTTAAGTTTGAAAACTAGTTGCAAAGTGCCTTAAAAATTGTTTTTTTTAATCTTTAATATTTATTGGCTTTTATACTATCGTTTATGGCAGCCTCATCCTCATCAGGTTATTTTTGTCTCCACTGCAGGAGCACAACCTTCTCTCATCTGCCGGAGACACACGGAGGATTTGGCCTACACTCCCCGCGCTGGCCAGACGGGTTGGGGAGGCCTGATTGATGTTTTATAATGTATTCCCTTAGTCGCCTTGTACGACATCCACGGGAAGAGTTGGAGTGGTCCTATTCTACTCTACCGGAAACCACACGACATGACAGGCGTTAGAATCCTACCCTATAATTATTTTATATTGTTTAAACCTTGAATAAAATTATATCTACTAGTCTATATCTTGTTTTGTTTTACCTATTAGGGATCTGAAACTATTCAGTTCGAGCATATTATACTGCTGCCCGTTCTCGGTGCAGGCCCTTAGTCGCCGAAGGTTGGAGGTGGCCCTATACTAAGCCGGAAACCACACGGCCAGTATACTTCCAATGTATAACTTCAAAAAATCTACAGCCTTATTTCCAGAGAATATTTTTTACAAATAACTACAATTTATGACGATGATTACGGCCTCTTCCTGCCAGATAAAGGGCATTGAAATTCAGAATGAATACGCCGTAGCTCCGTCGTAGCGCCGTCGTAGCTCCGTAGCGGGCGTTTCGTTCGCTTGTACCTGATCAGTGTTCTAAAGTGTCAGTGACAGAGTTTTAACTCGATATTTACGAGTAGTAAATTCAAGTATGCCGTGTGGTTTCCGGTAGAGTAGAATAGGACCACTCCAACTCTTCCCGTGGATGTCGTACAAGGCGACTAAGGGAATACATTATAAAACATCAATCAGGCCTCCCCAACCCGCCTGGCCATCGCGGGGAGTGTAGGCCAAATCCTCCGTCTGTCTCCGGCAGATGAGAGAGGGTTGTGCTCCAGCAGTGGAGACAAAAATAACCTGATGATGATGATGATGGACAGTACGTCAATAACGTCATCCCGGTGCCTCCCACCGCGACTGTACGTCTATGAACGTCATATTTCGCATTGATTCGTCATCTAATGCCGCATCTCAGCTTGCTCGCTTTTCTTATTTCGTTTATATAGTGTATCCGCACAACATTGGGTACCCTAGTGTGAGGTCTAGATATATTTGTGTTCGTTTCTGAAATACCTACTTATATACTAATTGCATTATAAGTTGTAAGAATTGTTACGAAATATTAAATAAATTTATTATTATTATTGTCACTTCAATTTTAGTAAAGTAAACACAAAAACAAAATACAAAATACATACTTGCTTGTTTTATTTAAAAAAAAAGAAAAACCATACAACCCTATATCTCGAATTACTCGAATAGTACAAATCTCCCCTCAGGAGCGATCGGTCTACTTTCCCCATCGGTCTACTTGTCCAAATGGTCAACTTTCCTTATCTGTCCATTGGTTTTTCCCCATTCGTCTAATTCCCGATCGGTCCACTTTCCCCACCGGTCTACTTTTCCAAACTCTCAATTTTTATCTCGATATTCGTTAAACTCGAATACAAAAATCGGATGAAAACTGCATGCCATAGCCGCGTCACAAACTCACGTCACGTCCGCGAATGAGTTACAAAACGTCATTAATCTTAATAGCCGCGTCACAAATTCACGTGGGTTTGTCCACGAATGAGTTACAAAACGTCACTTTTCTTAATTTAGCTTTTTTTCTTAAAAATGCACTTAGTAACAAAGATAACTTTTCATTACCCTCTCCCCAGACTCCAGTTTAGTGTTCCCTCTAAAGTTTAACCCCGACTAAGTGGAAGCGAGTTAGCGCTCACCGCTGCAGTTTTAATATTCAAACTGCAACTAATACCAGACTTGTTACCTGCAAGTTTGAGAGCGCGTCAACTATTTTTAAAGTTTCCTTTAACTTTACCTAGGAAACTGCTGGAAAGTAAATCATCCGAGAATATGCAAGCTGATCTTAAACGATCATCGCCCGAAGTCCGAAGTCCGTGAAAAGTGAATGTGAAATTAAGTTGGAAAAATGTATCAATTTCGCGTATTATATTATTCATATATACACTCAGAAATCTTACAGCACTCAATTTTATAGTTGGATTAAGAAATCTGAAGGCCAAAAATGGATTCACATTTTACAATTCCATCAAACTAAACACAACAAATGTGTGGTTTCCGGTAGAGTAGAATAGGACCACTCCAACTCTTCCCGTGGATGTCGTACAAAGCGACTAAGGGAATAAATAATACATTATAAAACATCAGTCAGGCCTCCCCAACCCGTCTGGCCAGCGCGGGGAGTGTAGGCCAAATCCTCCGTCTGTCTCCGGCAGATGAGAGAGGGTTGTGCTCCTGCAGTGGAGACAAAATAACCTGATGCTGATGATGATGATGATGATGATGATGATGATGATGAACAAATATTACAAATCTACTGTGAGTGCGGGGTCAAGCGCAAATCCATCAACATTAAAAAAAAGTAATTAAAAAAAAGAGTGCATGCGTGTGGGGGAGTGTAGGTGGGTGTGTGTGTGGGGGGGAGAGGTGTAAATAATGCGTTGGGGTTTTAGATCAAGAAGGGTATAAGTAATTGTATAATATATACTACTAAACAGCGAATGTGACAGAGTGAAGGGGATTTACAACTTCAACTGCAGTCTATGAAACAGGATATTCATCTTTAGCCGAAATGTTCACTGCTTAACAGAACCCTCTCGGTGGGCTGTCAATTGGAGGATTTGCCATAATCACCACGCTGGATACGCAAAGGTAATATAGTTATTGACTACAAAACATTAATTAAATTGTAACTTAAAATACTAAATTATACTCCAATTATATGTGTATACAAATTTCTAAGCGATATATATCTAAGCTATATAATATATATCACTAAATAAAAATCAATAATAAAAATAATAACGACAAAAAAAGGACAATAATATCTAAATAACATCTTAAGAGTAGATATCACAGACACATTTAATTGATTTCTATTATTGCAGTTTTTTTTACTATAATTCCTTAGTTAAAAACTAATTCACAGACAATGTTTTGAATTATTTGAATTTGAATTTAATTCCGTCCCCCACTGCAGCTACCTACAGAAGCAAAACATGCACGATAAGCGGTAGAAGCAGAGTGGAGCACTTTGGAGCACCCTTATGGAGCAGCGAACCGCTTCGCGACCTGCGTTCAACGCGCCGGAAAACATCACCCTTGCGTTCCGGCTTTTGATAATTTTACGTAGAATTTATCAGTAAAAATTTAACCTATTAGAGAGGAGACACGAATTTCATTCTGTATTTTATTTGCAAGTAATTACATACATAAATAATGATCACGCCTTGGTCCCAGAGAGGTAGGCAGAGACGAATTATCGTCACTTTGTGCGATACTGACATATGTACGAGTACGTCGCAAAGCGACTTTCTTTCGTCCGCTTTTCGCCCCATGGTTTGTGGCGAATAACAATTGACAATTGACATTGTCGTACCACGATTAGCTACGGAAATAAATGTCGACCTCATCAGAGCCCCGCATGACTCGGTAAGGCTAATAGTGCCCGGAGTTCGCCCAGCTCCGGGATGTCAGCACGCTTACGACCAGGCTAGCCTCTGGACACGCATCCATCGGCACGGCAGACCGGTTTTGTACAAGAGAATAAAGTTTCTTGCCGTTCCCTTCTACCTCACCGCACCTCATACCCGAAGCCCTTTATCTCTGCCCTTAATGTATTTTCTGTATCATCATCAGGTTATTTTTGTCTCCACTGCAGGAGCACAACCCTCTCTCATCTGCCGGAGACAGACGGAGGATTTGGCTTACACTCCCCGCGCTGCCCAGACGGGTTGGGGAGGCCTGATTGATGTTTTATAATGTATTCCCTTAGTCGCCTTGTACGACATCCACGGGAAGAGTTGGAGTGGTCCTATTCTACTCTACCGGAAACCACACGGCAATCAATACATGCCAACTGATTTAATAACCTAATACCTACTACAGAAGAACCTGCAGGTTTGTGTGTGTGCGTAAATTACTGTGTCACCAGCGTACGTTATACATCAATAATATAAATGCTTCTCTTTCTAATTTACCGGAAACCACACGGCAAGTATATTTTCTGTATGATACAAGATAAACTCCTAAATATGACGCTAAACTCGTTCCAAACTTATAGTTCAGGATGCAATAATTTTATTAACATTCAAAATATCGCCGACAACGATAAAGTTGCACTGTTCGTTCGTTTGTTCGCGGCTGGAGCAAAGTTCAGCTGCACACTGTCACAACACTGAATTTATTCGGGTCGTTTGCCGGCGGAATATACGGGCGGAACTAGCTGTAACGCGCTTAATCCTTGCTCAGAATACGGAGATTTATTGTATTTAAAATAAAATATATTAAAACGATGCATTTTAGGTGGAAAGGCTTCACGGGAAATGTTTTTTCCTTACATTTATTCCTTTATATATATTCTATCATCTGATGAAAGTAGTTGAATCACCGCTATGTCACATATGTAACAAAATTGAAGATTTCTTACATATAGTACTGGGGTGTGGACAGAACGCAGCCTACAGAAGGCACTTTCTGGGGGATAACGTGGGTCACAATGGCGATATTAATATAATATTGAGCAGCCCCTTATCTGATGGCAAAACAATTATATAGGTTCGTTACGTTATCTCTCAGACTGAGGTCTGAATAACTTGACAAATTAGTGTTTCCTTACGAGGCTGGCATTGACTTTAGCGAGTCCCAAGCCTCAACAAAAAATAGATTAAAAAAAACATTAGTCTACATAGGTATACATAGGTATAGATATGAGGAAACATGGACACTGACTGTGGGCCTGATCCACAAGTTTAAAGTCACTCAGCGAGCTATGGAGAAGGCTATGCTCGGGGTTTCTTTGAAGGATGGTTCATAATGAGATCCGATGAAGTAGCAGAAAGGATTAGCAAACTGGCAGTGGCAGTGGGCGGACGACATCTGTCACAGAACCGACGGCCGTTGGGGCAGTCTAGTTCTATCTGGGGTGGACCCCGCGGATCGAAACGGGTAGGGTGGGACGCCCCGTCGGTGGTCCAGGTGGACCACCGACCTTAAGAAGATGGCCGGAAATTGCTGGATGCGGAGAGGGGAGGACCGGGTGTGCCTATGTTCAGCAGTAGACATCTAAGAGCTTATATGATAAATATATCCTAAACTAACTGTTGTCTGCGACTTCGTCCGCGTGGACAACTTAACATCACAAATTATTATGTATTTCCCGTAGGAATGGGATGTTTTTTCGGGCTAAAAACTATTCTTTGTCCTATTCCATGACCTAACATATATGTGTGCCAAGTAAAACTTTCACATTTATAATATTAGTAGGATAAGAAAATTATTGTTCTTTAAAGTTTTAAGTTCTAATTGATCAATTTTTATCAAATACCCATCTCTTTATAAACCGTACCTCAGACTGATTTTCATAACACAGTCCCTGTTTACCCAAACACCAAATGGGTTTATTTATTTGTTTTATAAAGTTATTTATTGACAATAAATATACAAATATTACATACCTAATGTACTTAAACTTAACTTAACCTAACTTAACAAACATGGGTTTAAAATATTTATTACTAAGAATTATTATTCCTATTTTCAAAATTACGGCTAAACGGATGTAAAAGTTGTTACAATTTGGATATGAAATAGAACAGTGACTAGCAACTATGTTAACTTAACAAGAATAACACAAAATGGGTGAAAAGTGATGAAAAGTAAAATTTTACCCATCTGCGTCACACTGCCCCAATTCTGGGGCCGTAACAATAAAAACTTTCTGGACTTCTCACCTCCTTAATTTACCAGCGTCGAGTTTAGACAAACTTTCGACTGTTTGGCGCGGAATTATTTTGTTGAATATTTGAATATACAACGCTTGTATCCTTCAACTTGGGTGAATATAAGCCAGTAGATCTGAACTGAGTTTAGGACTAGGTATGTATTCAGACCTAGCTTGAGTTAAGGCTTAATTCTTACTTAGCAACGTCGGTATCCTAATAAGCTAACTTCTCTATTCGGTGACCTACTATTATGTATACTTACTATGTCCTGTAGTTGAGTTTGTTTGAAATGTACTATAAATGGACGACGAGTTTAAATTTGTGCTATTTTAACAATCTAATTCATTGTTTGCCTAAACCAATATTATAAAGAGGTAAAGTTTGCGACGTTGTAGCGGGTCTTTGGATCTGCTGAACCGATTTTGAAATTCTTTTACCAATAGAAAGCCACGTTGTTTGTGAGTGTCATAGGCTATATATTAAGCCGAAAAATGAAAAGACTTATTCGTGGTAGTCTGAAAATGTTTACCGCCCGACGGAGTGGGCGCGGGTCAGCTAGTGTGTAGTACTTGTAAACGAACACGTCATTGTAAATTTCTATAGTACAGTAAATGCTAGTTTGGGGTTGTACCACCGGAGTTACTAGCCACCATTCGTATAATTCGGCCGTGTACTTTATCCATATAAACTTATTAATTATTTATACTTAGTATAAATGACTTACAAAAAAACCCATTAAATATTATGCCTAAGGGCAATATCATATTTAAGGCCAACATCTCAGCCTTTATAGATTAATTACTTAATAAGTCATCAACATTATTAAGCGATGAGGTTTTCTCATTCAAAATTTAATAAATCATTAAAATTTGTTCAAAATTCGGACTTTAATACATATATGAAATTATACAGCTTTGTACAACACGACTAATTACGATTGGTAACTAGTGGCTCCACAATCATTATTCCTGACTGTACAAACTGTAGATTTCATGTATAAATATATATGTATTAAAGTCCGAAAGTAAGAAAAGTAGAAAAAATGTGTCGTACAGGTAGAAATAAACTAGAATTCATTAAAAGTACGGTATAACTATAGATTCGTCTCTTCAATGGGGACCCCACATAACTTCACTAGCTGGCAGTCTAAGTTCTGCCGCCTACGCCGTAAGAAAAATTAGACAATTAACTGATATTGCTTCGGCGAGGTTAGTGTACTTTAGCTACTTCCACAGTATCATGGCATACGATATTCTACTTGGGGTTCAAGTAGCAGATATATAGACTTTTTTTTATTTTTGAAAAACAGAGTTATTGGGACATTCTGCAAAGTAATCAGTGTTGTAAAGAATTTTAAAGAAAAAGTAATATATTAACCACAGATAACTCATCATCATCAGGTTATTTTTGTCTCCACTGCAGGAGCACGACCCTCTCTCATCTGCCGGAGACAGACGGAGGATTTGGCCTACACTCCCCGCGCTGGCCAGACGGGTTGGGGAGTCCTGATTGATGTTTTATAATGTATTCCCTTAGTCGCCTTGTACGACATCCACAGGAAGAGTTGGAGTGGTTCTATTCTACTCTACCGGAAACCACACGGCAGATAACTGTTTTGATAATATTTTGTATGTCCGCAAAAATATATATTTTGATGCACTGTGATAATAACAGTAATGATAGTGATACAAAAAATATAAAACTACTTTGTAAAAAAGCCTTTTCAAGACACACGACTATTTGTATGACAAAGATGCCTGGTACTAATGTTACTTCAGCTTCGCAAAATCTTTTTAATATTGTATAGAAACTTAATTTTAAAATATTTGTACTGCTGGAAGTTTTTGCACCATTTTTTCACAACACTTACACCTAGGAAGTAGTCATCATTATCATCATCAGGTTATTTTTGTCTCCACTGCAGGAGCACAAGGCTCTCTCATCTGCCGGAGGCAGACGCATGATTTGGCCTACACTTCCCTCGCTAGCCAGACGGGTTGGGGAGGCCTGATTGATGTTTCATAATGTATGTATAATGTATTCCCTTAGTCGCCTTATACGACATCCACGGAAAGAGTTGGAGTGGTCCTATTCTACTCTACCGGAAACCACACGGCACGGCAGGAAGTAGTAGTCAATAAAAAATGGACACGTTTAGTAGAAGAGGTAAATATGTTTGACGCTCTAGACCTACCTCATCCATACTACGGACAGCTGGCATAAGATCGACTCAAGTCGATCCTCAGATGAGATCTAACAGCTCAGAATGTACAAAAAAGATACGTTTGGATACTTTTTTCGGGGGTGTATGATTATCCAATGTTTTCATGATCATCATCAGCAGCAGAAATAGGTCCACTGCTGAACATCAGCCTTCCCGATAAAGAATGTCACTGAATGGTGGGCTGTTCATTGGGGGATTTGCCATAATCACCATGATTCGCAGGCGGATTGGTGATCGCAATAATGATCTTAATATATAGGAGAACGTTGCTGCCTGTTCTTCGTGCAATCACTTAGTCGCCTTGACGATACCCACGTGAAAGATAGGGGTGGCCCTATTCTAAGCCGGGAACCACACGGCAAACACTAAAGACGCTAGCATATGACATTGTAAACTTTCTATTTCGATTGCCTGTCTTCTAATCTATATGAATATATGTCCGACATGTTTGCAGTTTATGTTATTTTATTGGAGCAATGACATTTTGATTTAACTGTTAATAATATTTCTTTATTTGCTTGTTTAATTCTTTATTTAGCCTAAAACATTGGGGCAATAGCCCAAATTTGCCTTCTTTATTAGTTAAATATACCGTGAGGTTAGGCTTAGGTCCACCCTAAGCCTAACCTCACAGTATATTTAACTAATAAAGAAGGCCAATTTGGCCTATTGCCCTTGATGGTGTGGTTAACTATACCAGTAGCGTAATCTCGGATTATCCTGAACCCACCTCCGGCCCCAACAATGGTGGGCGAGATAACTTTTGCCCTGTTAAATAAAGACGACAGTTTTATTGAAAGTAGGGCCGTTTTCCTTCTGTAATTTCCCCGGGATACCCTTAAGCTGCTGTGCAAGTCAGAAGCAGAAGTAGTATACCCACAATTTATAAAACTTCTACTTCAACTGCCTTATTATTTATGTCAGAATATTTGCTTCTTATAAACAATATTGAGCAATAAATAATATCTATACAATACAATACATTTTATTTCACAAACAAATACAGTTACACGTTATATAAGTTACAAATAGTACGATTTAGGCGATCTTATCGCTTTAAGCGATTTCATCCAGACAACCTTTGGGTAGAAAATATTATACCAGAGAAATTGTAGGTGTACGTCTACGTTCTTTATCAAGTGCGCGTGAAAAGTTTGCTGGTCCTTCGAGCCGGATAATGAAATGCTTCAATAACCATTTGGATAATCACTCCCATCGGGGGCTGTTTGTCAACTTTGCACAGGTTGATCTCGGTAGATGCTAATTATTATGAATTATTCTATTCTTTGTCTACTTCCCGTAGTACAGGTGAAAATCCTAGTTGAACGTATTTGTATATGATGAACTTATTTGCCGCAGAACCGACGGCCGTTGGGGCAGACGAGTTCTGGAGTGGAGACCGAGACCGCCAGGTGGACCGACGACCTAAAGAAGGTGGCCGGCAGCGGCTGGATGAGGAGCGCGGAGGACCGGGTGTGGTGGCGTTCGTTGGGGAAGGCTTATGTCCAGCAGTGGACTTCTAGGGGCTGACATGATGATGATAATGAACTTATATATGAAATATTGATTCATCAAATGATGGTGCACTTCTGAGATCTTGATAGTTGTAATTACGTTGACGCTATTACTTTTCAAAGCAGAACACAAAGAATCATGTTGATATTGACAAAAAATAATATAATAATTTTAACGAGGTTATTACCCACAAATTAACCATGCATAATTGCCGTGTGGTTTCCGGTAGAGTAGAATAGGACTACTCCAACTCTTCCCGTGGATGTCGTACAAGGCGACTAAGGGAATACATTATAAAACATCAATCAGGCCTCCCCAACCCGTCTGGCCAGCGCGGCGAGTGTAGGCCAAATCCTCCGTCAGTCTCCGGCAGATGAGAGAGGGTTGTGCTCCTGCAGTGGAGACAAAAATAACCTGATGATGATGATGAACCATGCAGTACATTTACAGCAGTTATTTCTTTTTAATCTTTATTTAAAGAGCTTAAATGCTTCAGTGAGTACGTCGCTCTATTGTTAACAAACAAACTAATGAACAAAAAAAACTTACATGACTTATTCCATATAGATTTCTTCTGATTATTATATTGGGCCCGATTCTGAAGGCACACCTTTAAAATTTGACAGCGCTACAATTGGTTTCGTCTTTATCTTCATAATACTGTGTGACAAGGATAGCAACAGTTTTAGTGCTGTCAAATGTTAACATTGTGCCGTCAGAATCGAGCCCATTGTCCAATTTATAAAATGACTAGGCACTGATAATAATCATAATACTTATCTTGATAAATATACGTTGATAATTATCTTCACAATTATAAAATTAATTGTGAAACAAAACGCTATCAGTGTCGCACTATGTGTATTTGCTACTTCGAGACGTATCTAAACGCGTCAAAGTTCAATCTCCAAAAAAAAACACAAACACGAAATTATTTTTCTTGGTGGCATTTTATTTTTCTCACTGTTTGCTGTTATTTATCTTTGTTGGGTATTTTACTTATTTATGGATTAAATGTAACTGGTTAAAAAAATAGATGTTGATTAATTAGTAATTTTTAATTTTAATAACGGTTAATAATAATAAATAAATAAATAAATATCTCAGACATTCACACCAATTATCCAGTCCCAAACTAGGCAGAGCCTGTGGTATGGTTACTAAATAACGGGTAGACATACTTAAATAAATATATAGACATCCAAGACTTGGGTACAAACATTCATATTCATCATACGAATATTTGCCCCTAGCGGGATTCGAACCCGCAACTTCCGGCGTGGTAGTCCGAGAGCTACCCGTTCCGCCACGGAGGTCGTCAATAAATGTCCTTTTTTACATAATATTTTAGTATTTTATTTTTATTCCAAAATTAAAGATACAAAAAATAATCAGTATGGACAATTATCAAAATAAATAATTATCGTGATAATTGGGAATAAAGAGGGTTCGAATTATCAGGATAGTTATTTACTTTGATAATTGTGCATTTATCCATGAATAAAGCAGCATCCGATAATGTAAAATAACTATTACGATGACCTACTTGTACATTCCATAAATTTAACTTATAGCGTGAGTATCTGTATGTAATATTCATCATCATCATCATGTCCTTTAGACGTCCACTGCTGGACATAGGCCTTCCCCAATGAACGCCACTACACCCGGTCCTGCGCCCTCCGCATCCAGCCGCTTCCGGCCACCTTCTTTAGGTCGTCGGTCCATCTGGCGGTGGGGCGTCCCACCTTGCGCGTGCCAATCCGTGGTCTCCACTCCAGAACTCGTCTGCCCCAACGGCCGTCGGTTCTGCGACAGTGTGACGGTTCATGGCCCTAGTAAGGTTTTTAACTTTTCTCAATACTATTTTTTTTTTCTTAGTGAACAATAATTATATGGAAGTACAAGAATGTGATAACGTGCACCGTTATTGGATCGCTAGGTTCGTCAAGTAATAGGTTAATAATGTTCATAGGATAGGTAGTACCTGGTGTGAGCAAGTGGAAGAAAGGTTATTATATAAATTCACGTTTAAGTATATACCTATGCTCTAGTATTCGGTTTACCGACACTAATAAGTGTATCGGTAAAGGTGACGCCCCGCCCTGAAATGAAGAGAATCAAAACTCACTTCAATTCAGTTTTTCCGCATCAATCTATGATGCCCGTCCCAGACTGGTCGCATCTCTACCGAAGAGTTTACCCGCCCGCAAGGTATACTAATATGTCTGTTAAGTTTAACCAAACCAACGATCTGTTAGTTTGTGGCCAATAGGTCCGTCAAAGTCTTGGTCAGTCAAGGGTAAGCAAATTAAGAGGAAAGCAACCCCAATACTAAATGTTTATGCAGCTTCACGTTAATAACTTCAGTTCACAATAGCTAGAAAAGACACTTAAGGCAAGATTAGTAATTATTCTAAAACTTAGCTCCGGATTTCAGCTTTCTGCAACGTATCTCCGCTCCGGCCCTCTAGAGCTGGGACCTCTCGTTTCCCTGGCTCTCTCTGTGCGGTCACTCGCGCACAGCTTTCTATTTATGATTCTACAATTGAATCTTTATACACATTCTACGCTTTGCTTAATATTTGCAACTAAATAGCAACACTCAAAATTTGCACACTTTACGCTTTGCTTAATATTTACAGCCAAATTATCGACAGACAAGATCACACACAATACTCGAAAGACCAAAAGCTCGGTCTGAAAACCTCGCGCGCCGGCTCTCTGAAATCGACTGTCCCCCATCAGGGTGGAAAATCTCCCTTCACCCCTCTGCGCCCGCGCATCGTAAGACACCACCCTTGAGATGCATAAGCCACTCCTTCTGTTCTCCCGTTGGTTGCGTCTGCGCACAAATGAACCTTTCATCCCTTAAGACATTCATAAAGCGACGCTATATAATTGGCTAAAAGTAAAGTTTATGTTAAGAGAGACCAATCACATGTACTTAGTATCCTTGAACAATCAGCAGCTATTCAAATTTGATCCTAAACAAGATCTATTTAATGATTAAAATACTTGGAGGTTCAACTGAAATTCAGGAATATTTCATATAATGTTCACACATATTATTCAATGAAATAGTTCATATTCTAATTAAATCATGCGCAATATTAATTGTATTTATAATTAGTATCTTAATCCTAGATGTGTCAAGATACAACTTATTATTGATCAGATAATAAGTTCTCTTTTGTGTGTGTTATGTGTGTTGTGTTAATAAAATGTCTTACTTATTAATTTATATAAAACATCGAGGCCTCGGTCGTTACGCAGTCTTATTATGTTACGCCTTATTTGCATAGTAGTATTTACAAACACACCGCTCCATACAACCCAATAACAGTGATTAGACTTTTGATTAGACCAGATCAAATTGATATAATTTACACTTGCACCACGACATAAATCATTGCATAAATCAGGCATTGGGAACTACATAAATCGGCTTGACGCTATATAATTCTTATTGTCAAAAGGCCGGCTCATTCAATAAAGCAGTTTAAATGGTTGTTGGAATATTTCGTCTATTTAAACGCGCCATATGTTTTACTTTTTCTCAGTGCAGAATATTTTGTCTCGACTGCTTGCCTTTGTAAATGTGTCATTGTTTAGAATTACTTCCTTTGAGTTTCGTAAAAGTTATTTAAACAATTACCCCGTTCGTACAGCTCCTTTTGTCTTAATAGGCAATATCTACATCTATTCGAATATTTTAGTTGCGTATTTTTGGTTGCATTGTGAGTTAAACCTTTTATTTTTCTATTGTCTTTAATTTATTACCACAGGATGTTCCATGGTGTCGTTTTTACCAATTGAATAACTCTTAGAATTATATTTTTAAAAGAAGTTGTTATTTATGGTTTCTGCGATGCGTCAAATCAGTCAAGGTTTTTATAAATCAACTTTGAGTTAGTTGTTTTTGCACACTGTTCACATTTGTTCCACATTTGGTTCTACACTACTTGACAAACTCTTTGGGAGTAATTTATTAGGGTTCGAATCCCGGACGTCTTTTAAAATATTATTGTCCACTTCAGTTCAAAGAAATATTAAGTAGATGCAAGTGTTAGTTAAGTATGCGTATATTGACATTATACATATATATAATTCTATATATATGTACACACATACATTACGGACTGTGTTCTATCACACTTCCCTCCCTATAGAACTATAGGATATGCAGTATCCTGTTGATCTATATTCAAGTATGATCGTACTGTCAGGGTTTGTCCGGACTATATTTAATGTCTATCGAATTTACCGTTTTGTGAAAAAGAAAATCCACATCCCCTGATCAGATTATTGTGCTTCTCGTATTATTATCGCCTTATTCAGTCATCAAATAATTTATAGCGTAAGTTTTGTATGAAATTTTTATATTCAGAAGTATTAATTATTTCTGTTTAGGTTGCGTATAATATATTTATAATATTATTTAGTATAATATTATTATTCATTTACTTTATTATTACATTTTTTTTTTTTTGAGAAGTGGAAACTGAAACCAGCATTTATTTTATATCCTCAAGTTTGGTATTACGAATATTGTAAGAATAACGCTTTATGCAATATATTAGTATGTTTCTGCATCAGCTGGTCGAAGTCCTCCAATAGCTCCGTCTCTGTATAGGGTAAAACATGGTTACGCATGGCAAGTACATATAGTTTAGATACACCTTAGATTAAGTGATTTTACGCCATCATATCTCGTTCAGTCGAGTATATTAACCTGGAAATACGCATTAGCAGTTATCAAATATAACGTTGCGCTTCGCCTTAACGTAATACCAAAATTGATCCTTTTTTTTCATCGATTGTTAGCCATTAGGTTTTTTTTTATTATTATTATTATTTATTTTATTATTTCGAATTTATTTTAAATGTTTTACCTATTTTATTCTAATTACTTAAGCTTTATATACATGTTTTAACGAAAATATGTACGTATCTTATTGTGCTCTTTATTTATTATGTAAGGGTTACATTATATTATCTTGTTAAGTGGATAGCATTATAATTGCCTATAATCGAGCTTGTTTCAACGTCTACTAACGTATACACATTAAAATATGCAATACACAAACTATATATGATCCTTCGAAATGAGACTTTTCGAATTACTTTTAGTTCTACATTAGATTTTGGCATAACTCTCAACTTTACATAGTCACCTTATAATACAATATGTCTGTTCTCTTCTATGTGTTAATTTTACATCTTTGTGCGCTTGTTATCTTATTTTGTCAATATCCACATGGTGACTTTTGTTCACATACTTAGCTAATACCAGACCTGTGTATTACACTGTTACATTTCCTTTCACTATTTCAAATATCGGGAATTCTGTACTACTAAATATGGTCCTATTATAACATTCCTCTAATTTATTACTCTAATTTTAGTAATAAACTTAATTATAATCTTAACCAGCTTCAATGCGATTTTATTACAGTTCGTTTTGAACATTCGGCCTTATTCACTGTTTTAGCTTTCTCGAGGATTGCATACTGACATGTGTAAATATTTTATAACTAGACTATTAAGTCCTTATTTCCATACAGGTAAAGTGAACTGAGATCCAATATAAGCAACAATTTGCTTTATTTCTATATCGGTATGATATTCATATTCATATCATTTATTGTTATTTCTGTGTACAAACTAACACAGAACTACTTAATAAGGGTTCGAACCTTATGTTGTCGACCATCGTTTCCACTGCTTACTTATTCCATTAAATTTTAATTCAATTACTATTTATTATTGCAGGATAATATAACTATGACTATAAAGATACACGGGTACAGTATTTAATCTGCTTACAATTGTACATCTAGGCAGTCCTATCGCTAAAAGTGATTTCTCCCAGACCACCATTCTCACTTAGCTTCGTCATTTAATTTCCTCACTTAGTTTCCTCAATAAGTTTCCTCAATTAGTTGCCTCACTAGTTTATTCACTTAATCCTTCACCACGTATGTAAGACCTATACATACAAATTAAAATTCTCCATGTTACCTATCTGTGTCTGTGTTAAACTCCCATCTGTTCCACGATCAGATTTTCAGAAGTGTCACACGTAATAACGGCATTTCATTGCATTGAAATCTTATAACTATAAATTAGTCTTATAACTATAAATAAATGTTTTATCCAATACATACACTCTTGTCTATTGCCAAACTAGAATTCTCCAGAATTAGGTACCGATATAACATTCCGTCCGGGTCCAACTTGTACAATTGTACGAAGTTGTCTGTCCCCAGTGCGGGAGTCGAACCCACGTACTCTGACGCTTGAGTCTTACGACCACTCCACTGTACCAACAAGGCGGTCCTTGGTTAATATCCTCAAAATTAACACAGGTGACTCTACCTCTATCGCTCTTAACCTTAAAGTTATTATCGTTAATCTCGTGATCTGACCTCTCATATTTATTAACCCTTTACTTCATTATTGTCCACTCTAATATTTATTTCCAGTAACTTATAGTTACTTCATTCTCATCAATTATTTATCTATTTCTTCTCACATGTTTGGCACAATTTTCATTCAATTCAAGTATTATTTATTGCACGATATAACACACAGTTGCAATAATTAGATAGCTTACACATTAACATATTGGCGGTCTTATCGCTAAAATAGATTTCTTCTAGACAACCTTTATTCGCTACTTAATAAAAAGTCTTCTCGCCACTGCGATCTAATAAGGATCCTATTATATCTATTTTATTACTATCTGAGCTAGTCTCACAACCTATGGGATATCTACGATTATTCTCTAATTAACCTATGTCTTCATGTGGTATTCATCCCATCTTAAGTATAAACCTTAAGCGATCCTACACGCTCATGCCTTATTGTATTCACTTATTCAAGATAAACACATTATCATAAGGGTATCTAATAAAAGTAGGTGTAGTTGAACATTTAGGCCTTGTTTAACTACGATTCGTCTCCCTGTATATATTTATACATTCTTTTAACATCTGCACATCAATGTCTCTATTTGAACCGTTAATACCTGTTACATCAGGTAGTGCAAAACTGTCTATCATCTATTTTATTGAATTTATATAATTCTTTAACCTTTGAATACATTTGATTGTGTCCAAATCACATCTTCCGCTTAACTTAGGCTTTTTCAATATCCGTTCACATTTTATAAATATTTAAGATAGCTGCTAGCTGAACTCGGCCCTAGATCTGAAGCAGCGGGCACAATACTATTGCCGTCGGTCGGCCTTTGCGCTTACATATTTTTACAAAACATGTAACCTTTAAATATTTCACCCAGCTTTTATCTTAATAATTGGAATCCTGACTCAACAATGCTACTCGTACTTGCGCTCTGGCTACGTTGTTTCTTAGTTCTCTATGTTTAGTACGTTTAGGCAACACTATAAATATCTAACTCAACTGCGTCCTGTTCTAACATTACATTGTACGCTTATCTTCTCTACTTGGCTGGTTATTTGCAGACATTTTAAACTCTCGATATTATCATATCATATTCAATGTCTCGTTATTTATGTAAAATACTGACTGATAACGAATAAGTTTCCAATATTATATTTATTATTCGTGTATCTAATTTATGTTATATATATTTTTATGTATAATGAATATCGTAAACAACTGGCTACGATTCAATTTTCATTCATAATTATTTATATAAATACGAAGAGAAGGTGAACTATTTAGTAAGTCATAAATTACCCTTTTCAAATATTGTCTATTTTACTTTCTAATGTTTGAAACCTCCTATCAGAATTATTACTTAAGGTTCCGGGATAACTATTATCCCGTCTTTTTCTGTTAGCACAGTTGGACTCTCCTGAAACACCTACTTCTACAGGATCCGTTCTATGAGCTCGTACGCAATCGACCATTTCAAAAATGGTGTTATTTAAATTCTTTTGTTTATAGTTGTTACAATAATTAAGGTTTACAGTACTATGTAGATATTGCTTATAATATTAGGGATAAAATTAATTTAATTTTTGCCTATTTAGACTTTATTAGTGGTGCAAGCTTAAGTTAATAATTGGTCTAGTTTTCAAATAAATTTAGAAAAAACCAAAAATATTGTGGCTTTATATATGCTGTTTGGGTCATGTCAGACTTATACCATTACCTCGAAGAATCCAATGCACAAGATGGAATACTTTATGCGTCTTTGTAGTCGCAGCAGACGCATGCATGACAAAGGACACTTACGAGAAACTTTTACTTTTTTTATCTCTTACTTAGCCTAATTATATTCGCAGCGAACTTGCCATACGACAAGACACTTTATGCGAGATAAAATACGGGCGTAGTAATCGGAATTGATATGAGATAGAGGATCATAATATATACTTTTTATTTTCCTTTTTTTTTCTTTCTTTCTTTCTTTTTTTTTTCTTTTTTTTTCATTTTTTCTGGGTGCACCCTGTTATGTATTTTTTTTGTTTTTGTATATACATACATGTATACCATGTATCAGTTTTATGTTCTCTCTCTCATATTTAGTTTAGGCAGTAGTCTGACCTGACCAAAACTATTTTATACAGTTTAGATTCAATTTTATATTGCCGATGTGTATAATATCACATCCCTCCCAGACTGTTACACTATTTTTAATTCAAAGAGATCGTCTTATTTATTTCTACGTTGTGTTATTTTATTCAGGTTCTTTTATCTAGCAGTGTCGCATATTTGCAGACACATTTTAACTAGATCCTGGTCCTCGGCAACAGATGTGACGGTTCATGGCCCTAGTAAGGTTTTTAACTTTTCTCAATACTATTTTTTTTTTCTTAGTGAACAATAATTATATGGAAGTACAAGAATGTGATAACGTGCACCGTTATTGGATCGCTAGGTTCGTCAAGTAATAGGTTAATAATGTTCATAGGATAGGTAGTACCTGGTGTGAGCAAGTGGAAGAAAGGTTATTATATAAATTCACGTTTAAGTATATACCTATGCTCTAGTATTCGGTTTACCGACACTAATAAGTGTATCGGTAAAGGTGACGCCCCGCCCTGAAATGAAGAGAATCAAAACTCACTTCAATTCAGTTTTTCCGCATCAATCTATGATGCCCGTCCCAGACTGGTCGCATCTCTACCGAAGAGTTTACCCGCCCGCAAGGTATACTAATATGTCTGTTAAGTTTAACCAAACCAACGATCTGTTAGTTTGTGGCCAATAGGTCCGTCAAAGTCTTGGTCAGTCAAGGGTAAGCAAATTAAGAGGAAAGCAACCCCAATACTAAATGTTTATGCAGCTTCACGTTAATAACTTCAGTTCACAATAGCTAGAAAAGACACTTAAGGCAAGATTAGTAATTATTCTAAAACTTAGCTCCGGATTTCAGCTTTCTGCAACGTATCTCCGCTCCGGCCCTCTAGAGCTGGGACCTCTCGTTTCCCTGGCTCTCTCTGTGCGGTCACTCGCGCACAGCTTTCTATTTATGATTCTACAATTGAATCTTTATACACATTCTACGCTTTGCTTAATATTTGCAACTAAATAGCAACACTCAAAATTTGCACACTTTACGCTTTGCTTAATATTTACAGCCAAATTATCGACAGACAAGATCACACACAATACTCGAAAGACCAAAAGCTCGGTCTGAAAACCTCGCGCGCCGGCTCTCTGAAATCGACTGTCCCCCATCAGGGTGGAAAATCTCCCTTCACCCCTCTGCGCCCGCGCATCGTAAGACACCACCCTTGAGATGCATAAGCCACTCCTTCTGTTCTCCCGTTGGTTGCGTCTGCGCACAAATGAACCTTTCATCCCTTAAGACATTCATAAAGCGACGCTATATAATTGGCTAAAAGTAAAGTTTATGTTAAGAGAGACCAATCACATGTACTTAGTATCCTTGAACAATCAGCAGCTATTCAAATTTGATCCTAAACAAGATCTATTTAATGATTAAAATACTTGGAGGTTCAACTGAAATTCAGGAATATTTCATATAATGTTCACACATATTATTCAATGAAATAGTTCATATTCTAATTAAATCATGCGCAATATTAATTGTATTTATAATTAGTATCTTAATCCTAGATGTGTCAAGATACAACTTATTATTGATCAGATAATAAGTTCTCTTTTGTGTGTGTTATGTGTGTTGTGTTAATAAAATGTCTTACTTATTAATTTATATAAAACATCGAGGCCTCGGTCGTTACGCAGTCTTATTATGTTACGCCTTATTTGCATAGTAGTATTTACAAACACACCGCTCCATACAACCCAATAACAGTGATTAGACTTTTGATTAGACCAGATCAAATTGATATAATTTACACTTGCACCACGACATAAATCATTGCATAAATCAGGCATTGGGAACTACATAAATCGGCTTGACGCTATATAATTCTTATTGTCAAAAGGCCGGCTCATTCAATAAAGCAGTTTAAATGGTTGTTGGAATATTTCGTCTATTTAAACGCGCCATATGTTTTACTTTTTCTCAGTGCAGAATATTTTGTCTCGACTGCTTGCCTTTGTAAATGTGTCATTGTTTAGAATTACTTCCTTTGAGTTTCGTAAAAGTTATTTAAACAATTACCCCGTTCGTACAGCTCCTTTTGTCTTAATAGGCAATATCTACATCTATTCGAATATTTTAGTTGCGTATTTTTGGTTGCATTGTGAGTTAAACCTTTTATTTTTCTATTGTCTTTAATTTATTACCACAGGATGTTCCATGGTGTCGTTTTTACCAATTGAATAACTCTTAGAATTATATTTTTAAAAGAAGTTGTTATTTATGGTTTCTGCGATGCGTCAAATCAGTCAAGGTTTTTATAAATCAACTTTGAGTTAGTTGTTTTTGCACACTGTTCACATTTGTTCCACATTTGGTTCTACACTACTTGACAAACTCTTTGGGAGTAATTTATTAGGGTTCGAATCCCGGACGTCTTTTAAAATATTATTGTCCACTTCAGTTCAAAGAAATATTAAGTAGATGCAAGTGTTAGTTAAGTATGCGTATATTGACATTATACATATATATAATTCTATATATATGTACACACATACATTACGGACTGTGTTCTATCACAACAGATGTGGCCCGCCCACTGTCACTTCAGCCTGCTAATCCTTTCGGCTATGTCGGCCACCTTCGTTCTTCCTATGTAATATTAGAATAGTAAAATTAAATATATATTTTTTTTAAAGTCGAACATACGATGATCTCTTCAGCGTGTGCTATGCACCAACACGTAAAGGAGATAGAGACATTTTTCGCTTTGCCACAAAGTTAAAAACTCGTTATTCGCGGGCGAAAAGTTAAGGAGGCCCTATTGTGTCTGGCGCTGGCGGGAATTTATCGTGAGCATCTTGCTGGAGGAGCCCGCCCGATTGTTTTGTAAGATCGCTGTTTTAATTGGACTGTGACGACTTGGCGTTTCCCTTACAGACGTCTGCTGGATCAGTTTTATTTTTACCTGGGTGTTCCCGTGGTGACGGGCAAAAGCGTTCTCCTGTGTATATTAAAATCATTAATGCGATCACAAATCCGCCCACCAAACGTGCGTGGTGGTTATTTCAAATTCTCCAATGCCCAACAACGATCTCTATGTACTACTAGATGGAGCGTTCCAAACAATCGCTCTGTTCCACGCAAGTAGCCACAACTCTTTCACATTCACTTTGAAACTTGTGCAGTTACTACTCAGAACATTTAATTATTACTAAATATTGATGTAAATAAGTTTTTTTTTGTAAATAATTAAATGTTCTGAGTAGTAACTGTACAAGTTTCAAAGTTAATGGGAAAGAGTTATGGCTATTTGCATGGAACAGAGCGATTTTTTGGAACGCTCCATCTATTAGTATATAGAAATCGTTGATGCCCAACAAAGTTGTCAATCTATTGGGGAGGCTTATGTTGAGCAGTGAACTGATTTCAATTAAAAATTTATTTATCTGTCTATCTACATATTTCCTATTTATTTAATTTACACATATAAAACATTTTAATTTCTTATATATATTGGTTGTTTATCATTTATTTATTTAATGACCCCGTATAATATTATGTATAACTTTATTGTCACCTACACCTCATACCATGAAGCAAAATAATTTTTAGTAGCTCATAGTTTCACCTCAAAGTGTTTCACCATAATCCATCACGTTCTAAAACCTTCCACCACCTTCCATGACTTTCCAGAACATTCTAGACCCTTCCATATAATGTACCTAAAAAGTTATAGAACATTCGAGACATTTCCAGAATGTTCCCGAATCTTCTAGAACTTTCCATACTCTTCCATAGTACACCAAATGATATTTCTAGAACATTCTACAATGTTCTACCGTTACCAGTATTTTTGAGAATACTCTGTAGGCACCTACTTAACATCCATAGTTCGGGAACTTTCCATCACTATTAATAAACACTTAGGTTTTCTAGAGTAATACCGAAAACTCCTCCATACATGGAATAATGTTCTCGTATGAGACCGTAATAAGTATCTATAACTATAGCCTATCTCTTAGTACCTAAACTTAACCTACAGAAGGCGAGCTGTTCGTAACAATAATATTATGAAGCAAAATAATTGGTTATTAAATTAGATAACAGATGCACATTTTAAAATCATGTGTTATCTAATTTAATAACCAATTAGTGTCAATCATGAAGGAAAACCCTTTGAGGTGAAACTATGAGCTACTAAAAATTATTTTGCTTCATAGTATGAGGTGTAAATAATATTAATATTGTTTACAGTGACCTTGCATTATTATAAAACGTAGATAACTACAATAAGCTTTATGTGTTATAAATATAAGTTAGAATTAATTTTAGAATATAGCTTTGTTATCTTAAATGATGGTATGAAAATAGAATTAATTAAGACTCGTGACAATTTTGTAATGGTCACCGCTATTAGTATTCCTTAAAAACTTTGTCTTTTTCTCTCGTCTGTCCGGCAGATAACTCTTAAACTACATAACTGATTGAGCAACATAGGAGTTTAGATTATTTACCCACACTACCACTTTTGGACAAAGCCATTTCAAATCAAACATATTCTTTAATTCCAGCGATGTGTACAACAAATATAGAACAAAATGTAATCAGAACACAATGTGTCTTAGCCTCTAGGCTATATAGACAATTTTACATGTTGAGCATACATGTAAATTGCCTAGCCTAGAGGCCATTTATTTTATATCTACTCATTTATTTTGACTTTTCTGACTTTGTGAACTCTGTTCTCATAATAATAACCAGGTATCGAAAATATTTATTACTAGCTATGCCCGCGGCTTCGCTCGCGTGGACTACAGAATCCGCTCTCCTTACCACTTCCGCTCGTGCGTCCACGCCCACGCTCACACCCGCGCCCCCCACTCACGCCCACGCCCACTCCAGCACCAAATGTAGCCCAAACTCATCGCAATCTTAAAAGCACTGAACATTAAAATTATTCTTCTTTATTATATTGCATACTAACCTACCTACTAATATATTTGAAAACTAAAAATGTCTATAACTTTTGAATAAGTAAACCGATTACGATGAAATAAAGCCTATATGTTTTTCCGAATTAAGCCCTATGTTTCTGTGAAGTCTATAAAAATCGGCTATCAATAGTTTTTAAGTGATGCGTGCACAAACAAACAGACAAACACACAAACATTTCAAAAATGATTGAAATGTGTTCTATTACTTATCCTTAGACACCCCAATTTTTTGTTATTGCACATATCTTCAATGTACAGACACGCGAAGTTTACGATTTTATTTATTAGATTATCAAATTAAATTTAGATGTCAAAGATCTATAATTGTTAGTAATACATACTTGACATTAAAATATTTAAAAATAAAATTACTGTATTTTTTCTAAATATACAGTTGAATATGGGTACTTTACTTAAATACTTTACTTAAATATACCGTGTAGAAGATTTAAAATGTTATGTTCATATATGTATATGGGCATATGTAGCTAACTGAAAGGATTTTTTGTTGTTGTTGTAAATATCTTCAATGTACAGACACGCGAAGTTTGCGTTTTTATTTATTAGATTGCTATGAATTGTTTATGTTAAAAAATGTTTTTTTCCGAGATTTAATTTTAAAGTTTGTTCATCATTTCTTTGTCATTCTGCACAATCTACTACAGTAATTACTACTAGAGGATATTCCACATCTATCATTTAATAATCAGCCCAGAATCTTTGAGGGCACATTGGTCTAATCCGGACTTGGCATTTCACGGGTTTATTTTTCATTTTTCGGTATATTTCAGGATAACAACACAAAATTGATGGAACTCTCAGATTGTGTACGAAGTACGCTTTACAAAGTTTTATTAAATCAAATCATTTATCCCACTCAGACCACAGTCCAAATTATAAAAACTTGTTTCGTGTATGAAGGTTTTTGAATTAAAGTATCTACCGCGGCTGGCGGTTAAAATATTTATTAAAAACCAACGATCTCTATGTACTACTAGATGGAGCGTTCCAAACAATCGCTCTGTTCCACGCAAGTAGCCACAACTCTTTCACATTCACAATGAAACTTGTGCAGTTACTACTCATAACATTTAATTATACACTAAATATTGACATTATTTAACCGTAGCTTCAATATTTAGTAATAATTAAATGTTCTGCGTAGTAACTGGGGGCCAATTCTACTAACGCATTTTCGCACAAAACGCAATTGAACTGTAGCTGAAACACAAGTTTTAACACTATTCGTACTCCGCACAACGTTCGTGCTTCAGCTGCGTTTAAACAAACGTCAGACGTAGATGGAACAAAAGTTTTTCTTAGGTTTTTCTACATTTTGACAGTTGTCTTAGGTAAAAACGAAACGCATTGCTGTCAAAATAGCGTCTGTTAAAAACTGAAACTAAACGTAACTTTTGTTTAAACGAACGATAAATGTTGATAATAGTAGAATTGGCCCCCTGCACAAGTCTCTTTGTGAATGTGAAAGAGTTGTGGCTACTTGCGTGGAACAGAGCGATTATTTGGAACGCTCCATCTAGTAGTACATAGAGATCGTTGTTAAAAACCATCATTTTTAAAGGTTTTATTAAAAACCATCATTTTTAAAGGTTTTATTAAAAACCATCATTTTTAAAGGTTTTATTAAAAACCAAACTTCGAAATAAATTTAGAGCGATTTGATACAGGGTGTATGTGTCATCATTTGCTTTAAATATTGAACGACCTACTGAACCGAGTGTAATGAAATTTTTACGATATTCATAGGTATTATGATAAGGGTGAGGGAGTATGGTGTCATAAAGCAGTATTGGAGGGAAGTTACCACACGCAGGCGTTTCCCTCTACCAAATCGACGTATATGGTCTATGGTGTGAAAATAGAGCTTCACGGAATTAAGGAAAAAAAGGCTGTATTGTACCTTACTTTATTTAGGACTAGCTGTTTCTCGCGACTTCGTCCGCGTGGACAATTTAACATCACAAATTATTATGTATTTCCCGTAGGACTGGGATGTTTTTTCGGGATAAATATGTAGGGTGGATGTTTGTTACTCTTTCACGTAAAAACTACTAAATGGATTTTAATGAAACTTTACAACAATATAGCTTATACACCAGAATAACTATATAGGCTACAATTTATAAAGATATTGTGTGAATTGTCCAAAATATCAAGTAAGTAGGTAATAATCTACCATCTGCGAGCTGTTCTAGCGTGCGCTGCCATAACCGCTAGAATTACACATATGTAATGTTTATGGAAATGTTTATCTTAAATAGTCCTACAAAAAAGCCCGCCACAGTATATATCTATATCTTATGTGTAAGCCATTATAGCCAAAATAGTGAACCATCGTGATGAAACTTGGCACACATATAGGTTAGGTCCTGGAACAGGACATAGAATATTTTTTATCCCGAAAAAACATCTTATTTCTACGGGAAATACATAATAAATTGTGATGTTAAGTTGTCCACGCGGACGAGGTCGCGGGCAACAGCTAGTATTAAGATAATTACACTAATTCGCTTTCCAAACGTGGTGATTATGGTAATATCCCCAATGGATCTCTCCAAAAGTATCATAGAGAGGCTTAAGTTCAGCAGTGGGCATTATTCGGCTGGGGATGATATGGCGTCTCCCCTCAGGGTCAATCCGGCATCCCAGTATTGCTCTAAATATGGCAAGCCCGGTGTGAGCGGATGAGCGGAAAACCCGATTTTGATTTACATGATATGCCCCACTGGGAGGGGATGGAAAATCCTCTTCCCAGCTTTCGCAGTCTGGTATATCGAAGTCATTCCATGGCTGGGTAGAGTTCCCTTGAATATGTAGTTGTGTAGTTACGGTATCTATATTAGACTGGCGTTTAGAAGTCCAAACTCTATGTTACTAGACTACATGAGGGCCAGTATTTCTACCAAGCTAAGAATCGTTTTTATTACATTCATCAACCCTTAGTCTTCCGCCCTCCGCATCCGCCCAGCTTCCACAGGTCTGCGGTCCATATGTCGGCTGAGCATCCTACCCTGGGCGCGCCTATCCGCGGTCTCCACTCCAGTCGGTTCACGGCCGTCGTTTCTGCGATAGATATCTACTAAATCCTTTCGATTATGTCCGAGACCTTTGTTCTTCGTCGGATTCCTCCATAAAAATAATATCTTTAAAGAAACCCAGAGCATAGCACTATCCATAGCTCGCTGAGCAACTTGAAACTTGTGCATCAGGCCCACCGCCAGTCTCTCAAGTTACCTCTAATTTTCTATACCATAAACTTTGTGCTTCACAAACATGGCCTTGTAAAGAAGTAGGTATTCAGTTAATTAACTAAAAAGAGTACGTTGCGAAAAAAAGCGAGCACTCGAATGAGAGACGCACTTTATTCCCGCGAATAAAAAAGCTAGAAACATATGCGAGGAACTGGCTTTCACATACATATATAAATATGTAATACGGCAGCGGGTACCTATTCTGTAGCAGTCAGTGAGTCGGTATTCAGGAGTTTATCTCAGACATTTCAAAACGTCTTGAAAATCTTGTAAGTAGTATTCATTTTTCGAAGCAACCTTTGCAAATGTATTAAAGGCTTAAATTAAGTTAATTAGGCGTCGATAGCAAGGAAGGATGTTGTGGAGATTGACGCATGGACTTAGGGAAACCCTGTATTCCAGGACGTCAGGTCTCCACCTTACGGAAAGAACAAAGTTATATCGCCAGTTAAAATTGAAAGACGTGTTCGTGGGGGGTGGGGGCTGAGGGTGTGTGTGTGTGTGTGAAGGGGGGTGCATTTGCGTTTGTTGTGTGTTATAGTTTGAGGGGTGGGGGGGCGGTGCGTGAGAGGGATAAGGAAAAATGTGAATAGGGCCACCTCAAGGAATTTGCACCAGGGACTCCCGCAACATTCTCCTGTGTATATGAAGTTCATTGCTGCGATCACCAATCTACCTGCCAAACGTTGTGATTTTGTGATTATGGCAAATCCCCCAATAGACCACTAACCAAGACTGGCATTCTATTCGGCAGGCCACAAGATTTGTAACTGTATTTAGTTTTTAACATTGAGCAAAGAATATATACTAGCTATTTGATGGTTTACCGGTACCAGTATATACAAAAAATATAAATTTTTAAATTTGTAATAAAAAAATTATTGTACGCAGCTTCTTTTTGTCTCACGTAATATCAGATTATATACTGAGGCGTAAATGATACAAGGATTAAATTACAAGAAACGTAGTAGAAATTTGCTCTAAACGTATTCTTCAAATGCGACACTCATTTATTTCCGCCTTTTGAGACATTGAGAACTCTAGGCTAAGT
Source organism: Esperia sulphurella (assembly GCA_947086405.1). Taxonomy (NCBI): domain Eukaryota; kingdom Metazoa; phylum Arthropoda; class Insecta; order Lepidoptera; family Oecophoridae; genus Esperia; species Esperia sulphurella. Next base: position 776,302 of record OX352264.1, on the reverse strand, counting down.
CGATATTGGTTTTCGTTAACAATTTATTTTATTTTTATTTTCCAGGCATTAAAGCAGGTTGATGAATGTGAGCGAGGTGTGTCAGTATGTATATAAAAGTATAACTGTCGTGGCTGATACTAAATAAAAAAAACATAGTCTATAGTATTCCAGAATAGGGTCGCAGTTTTGCCCCCAGATATATTTTATGGAGAGTGTGCTACGCTCTTTTTGCAATAGCTACCAGAAGGTGCGCCCAACCCTTCATATTTACGATTAAGTCGTGATCAGAAACATAATGTACGGGTGTGTTTTTTGTCGATAGCTTTCTGATACACGATATTCTATCGATACGCTGCCCGACGGAAGAAAAGAATTGTTATTTCATTGGGTTTGCCGTATTTGGCGACAAAATTTGGGTCAAACTCACCTTTACCAACAAGAGAGTTTTGTAAACGAGTTCTCGAGGCAGGTGTAGTGTGGGACGCGCCTGACTAGATGGAACAACGATCTACGTAAGGCAGTAGAATGAAAGAGCTGAGGATCGGGGACAGTGACGCTCCTTGGGAGAGGCCTATGTCCAGCAGTGGACTCTAGTATGCTAAATGATTTAACGTTTGATGTGATTTTGAATGAAAGTATGGTGACACTTATAGCAGTCTAGCATTGTAAACATTGTTGACACGTACGGAGACTATGTCTTCTTTGAATTTAAAAGCAATTGAAACATAAGGCACCTAAGTCTTGCGGCTTCATTTGATGGTTATTAAAAATTCACAAGCAGCCACTGAGTTTGCGGATCACGAGCACCTCGTAAAACGGTCGATCGCGCACGGCCATATTTGATTTTGTGCCAAAACCACGTTTCTGCTGTTCTGTAAGCTCGCAAAATATGCGACTTTTAAAAAGGTAATCATTAAAAGGGACTATCAACGGTCGCAGAACATTTAATTATTTACTAAATATTGACATTATTTAACCGTAGCGTCAATATTTAGTAATAATTAAATGTTCTGCGTAGTAACTGCACGAGTTTCATTGTGAATGTGAAAGAGTTGTGGCTACTTGCGTGGAATAGAGCGATTGTTTGGAACGCTCAATCTAGTAGTACATAGAGATCGTTGACTTTAAGCCATATTTCGTTTCTGAAAAATATTAATTACCTATACAGAAAGACTTGACAAACTTTATTAATTTTTTTTACAGCTTCACTGAATAGTCGGCAGTGCACTTACCTGCGAAGCTAGGGATCGCGGGTTCGAATCCCGCCCAGGTTGGTCAAACATTTGTATCATGTGTTTGCCTTATGTCTGGATGTAATTTATCTATGTATGTATGCAACATTATATCAGCTGTCCGATACCCATAGTACCAGGCTTTAGGATCAGATGGCCGTGTGTGGGGTGTCCCTATACAGGGTTACAGGAAAAGTCGTGCTAGATCCCTTAAGGGTGTGGAGCACCCATCATTTCTGACTTATTTCACTATGAAACACCCTACCCTAAACTTAACCCTTTTCGAGATATTCGACTTTTAATTTTTTTATTGAAAATTGCTGATTTTTAGGCTACTACATTTATTTTTGTTTATTTTGTGTATCTTATTATTATTATTATTGCATTTTTACATGTGTAGTAAGATGCTTTAGGACGTCAATCATTAAAATAGTGCACAAGTTATTTGAATAGACCGTAGTAGACAAGTGAAAGAAAAGAAATAAAAAACATATTAGAAAGTTTATTTTTCTCTAAGGGATATCTAAAAAAAATATTATGGTAATTGTTCGGCAGATGTTTTTTAAAATATCTACGGTTCATCAGCTATCTAACGAGGTATAATAATGTAGGGTTTTATTCAAATGCATTCAAAAAAATTTAGTTTCATAGGCGACAGTGGAGAAGAAAATGTATACTTAGCCCTAAAAAGTAAAATAAAACAATAGGTAAGCATGAAATGCCATTTATTAAAGGTTTTCTCACAACTTTTTCTTTTTCTACAGTTCATGTTCAACATGGCCGCCTCTATTTCTAATACATTGTCGCATCCTTCTACGGAGACCGGTCTTCACTACGCCAGTGGTCAATGTGGTCCTCATTTTATTTGCTGCATCCACAATCCTTTCTCTTAAGTCTTCCACAGACGAAACTGGATTCGGCTCGCTGTACACGAGACTTTTCATGCAGCCCCACACATGAAAATCCATGGGGGTTAGGTCCGGACTTCTTGCTGGCCATGGCAATGGCCCACCTCGTCCAATCCATTTGTTTGGATAATTTGTGTCCAGCCAGTCTCTGACACTTCTCCTGAAATGGGCAGGGCAGGCATCGTGTTGGAACCACATGTCCCTGATCAGGTTGAGTGGCAGATCATCCAGCAAATCACTCAAGTCTGCTCTCAGGAAATTTTCGTAGCTTTCCCCGTTTAGATTATCCGGGAGAAAGTAAGGTCCAATCAAATGATTGGAGATAATGCCCATCCACACATTCACGCTGAATCTTCGTTGGGACCCCTTCACTCTTTTCTTATTGGGATTCCTTAGTTCTTTTAGGGCCCAGTAATGGGCGTTGTGATAGTTAGTTATGCCATCTTTATCAAATTTGGACTCATCCGTCCACAAGATATTTCTTAAAAAATCTGGGTCTTCTACATCAGCATTTAGCATAAATCTGCAAAAGTCCAATCTTCTCGCGGGGTCCCCTTCTTCAATAACGTGTACTGGCGTGTAATGGTACGGGTATAGGCCAGCAGTATGCACTGTAAACCACACTCTCCATTGCGAAAGCCCCAGATCACGGGCAACAATATTAGTGGAAGTAGTCGGATCCGCTCGAAAGCGTTGCACTATCTCATTGTCCTGTTCTTCGTCGTCAATTCGTGGTCTTCCCATGTCTGTACTTCGTCTCAAAACAGAGCCAGTTTCTCGAAGTCTTCGATAAACTCTGTCAACGTCTAAGTGTAAGCGTCTTAACTTGAAGGACAATAGGCGTGGGACCGTTAGAACTGCTACCTGGAGCGTCCCAACTACTTTTTTTCCACGAAATGTAATACAAACCCTAGATTGTTACACCTCGTTAGATAGCTGATGAAACGTAAATATTTTAAAAAACATCTGCCGAACAATTACCATAACATTTTTTTTAGATATCCCTTAGAGAAAAATAAACTTTCTAATATGTTTTTTATTTCTTTTCTTTCACTTGTCTACTACAGTCTATTCAATTAACTTGTGCACTATTTTAATGATTGACGTCCTAAAGCATCTTACTACACATGTAAAAATGCAATAATAATAATAATAAGATACACAAAATAAACAAAAATAAATGTAGTAGCCTAAAAATCAGCAATTTTCAATAAAAAAATTAAAAGTCGAATATCTCGAAAAGGGTTAAGTTTAGGGTAGGGTGTTTCATAGTGAAATAAGTCAGAAATGATGGGTGCTCCACACCCTTAAGGGATCTAGCACGACTTTTCCTGTAACCCTGTATATTATTACTAGCTGTTGCCCGCGACTTCGTTCGCGTGGATAAGTTACGTATGGTGCGAATTTTAAAAACCCGCAAATAGCCGACATGACAATAGAACATTCTGGAAAAATCTGGAATAATCTAGCAAAGCTCTCAATATTGTCACTCACAAACGCACTTAACGCCATTCAGCACAATCTCGAGTTTATATGAGCCGTACAATGTGTTAGAAAAGGATAGAAGTATCCCATCACACATTTTTACCACCCACATCCACCCACCGTAACCAAACTCCCTTACTTGCAAGTGCAGACCAAGGGCTATCTACCACTGCAACCATGAGTGGGTGGCAGTGGGTGATTATGGAGAAAAGGCTGGACATACATACACACACTTTCCTTTTATATATAAGATAGATTATTAAAGAAAAGAAAATCAACGTTTTTTTTGTCGAACTTTAAAAATGTACCGTTATTACTGTGGTATATAGATTCTGTTGTGGAAATGTTTGTGCCGTGTGGTTTCTAGTAGAGTAGAATAGGACCACTCCAACTCTTCCCGTGGATGTCGTACAAGGCGACTAAGGGAATACATTATAAAACATCAATCAGGCCTCACCAACCCGTCTGGCCAGCGCGGGGAGTGTAGGCCAAATCCTCCGTCTGTCTCCCTCAGATGAGAGAGGGTTGTGCTCCTGCAGTGGAGATAAAAATAACCTGATGATGATGATGATGAATGTTTGTTTTACTGAAATGACTCTTTTTATTTTTAAACTGAATGGTTTATGTACAAAATACAAATTATACTATATAAACCAATATTTTGCAAACATACATCATCATCATATCAGCCCTTAGGCCTTCCCCAATGAACGCCACCTCACCGGGTCTCTGACCTTCACATCCAGCTACTTTCGGCCACCTTCATCAGGTCGTCGGTCCACCTGGCTGCGAGGCACGGCAAACATACACATATGATTTAACCCTAGAGTTTTCTTATGTACTATGAGAAATAGACAATAATAAGGAGGCCTGGTCTGAAGGCATTCCGGACTGGCCATGTGACGTATTAATAATCTGATAATCATTTGGGATCTAATTATCATCAACAATTAGACAGGTCAGTTAAAAAGTAGACTGTACAAACTGTATAAGGTGGTCTATCTTCAGTGGAATCTAAACCCTGACTTCAGACACTTGAGTCCAAGTTCAACATTCAAGCAAGAAATTTAAAAGACGCTCAAAATATAACGATGAAGTAACAATAGGCAGAAGCATTACTAGTCCATTTCCGCAGTCATTTTGCACATAATTAAGCAGCAGTTACAAATTAAGAAGCGTGAAAGCAAACGAATAGCGAGTTCGCAGCTAAAAGATTATGTAAACATGGTAACGAAGTGCCATCGTGCAGCTAGTCAAGAAATGAATATGGAGGTGGTTTAAAGAAAGAAAGAAAGATTATTTATTTGCTTCTGAACAGGGTACAATACAAGGTGTAAAACATAAAACTAGTTCTCCTGCACAGCCATTCCAAACGGCATGCAAATATTAAATTGTATAAAATGGGAATTAAATTAATTTGATTATATAGATTAAATTATTTAAGTATGTCAAGTATAAAATTAATTAATTATATTAGATAGTTATTGACAATTATCCTTATTTACTGTCCTAGTCCTTGTGCCCTAAATAATCTGCAACTGAATAAAATGCGAGCTGAAGAAGCCATCCGTAGCGTAGTTTCTGTGAAGAGTATAGTGATGGTTTCAAGAGAACGTATTCAAAGATACAGTTTTAAACGATCCTTTACTAGATAGATTGATGACCTAAGAATAGAAGCTGACCTGCTGAAAGGAATATGGAGAATCTAGCGTTGTTACTCACATACACAAAACAAAAAACAAAAAATGTAGCGAACAGACAACACAGCGAAGTTATCCAGGGTCCTAATATGTCTAGCAGTGGATTTCGAAAGACTAATAATTTCGCAGGTATAACTTGGAAAGGTAGATAGATAGATAGATAGATAAACTCTTTATTGCACACAAATTAAGGATAACAATAAAATAGGTACAGATTTTTGGAAAGTGTACAAAGGCTTAAAGCGATCTCTTCCAGGCAACCTTTCAGAAGGAAAATAAGAAAGACAGAGTATTGCAGGTAAGGCTTATTGTATCTAGTACTTAAGTACCCATACATAAGGTAACTATTACACTAAATTAAAATGGAAAGCAAAAACAAAAGGGTCTCTGATTGAACATTTGAATATTTTAGATACCAACGGTCGCTATAATTGTGTCACAGCGAGTTACGTTAATATTGAAGCACACTTGTATACTAAACATGAATAATAAATATTAAGGAAGAGTGAAAGTAAAAATCTACGTCGAATGGGCCAGGTCCCGTGTTTCTAAAGCTAATAGAAAAGACACATTCAACGTAGACTCCTTCTCTGATTCCGAATTTGCAACAATTGACGTCGGTGTAGATCTTGACGCTTTTTTGCGTCGAAAAGATAATTTAACTTAGATAGAAATACTGGCGTCCAAGGATCGCCTTCTAAATAACCACTTAGATCATGGCTATTTGAAAGTAGCAACTTATCTAGTTTAATGCAAGAGACTACCTCATCCAAAGGTCAGTAACCCGAAGGGTGCGGCGTTGGGTCGTCGCGCTTTTCACGTTGTTTGTTCGTTGCATCATCTGACGAACTGCTCTGCTCTGTTTTACTGTGAAAATCTACCAGCGATGTATATGATTAGAACCTTTTATCTAGCGTGTAAGGAGCAGTATATTTTTTGGATTCCAGTTAAGTGTTTATCTTTAATGTTTATGTTCAGTGCAGTTAGTATGTTAGTGTCTGCTTATTGTGTCGATTTGCCTTTGTGGATATGTTAGTTTTGTCTCAGGAAAGACCGATCAGTTTTTCATGAAGTCTTCATTATTAGTTTGACAATGGAACATCGTGAAGAGTCACTAACTGATTTTGATAAAACTGTACAGATGTTGCTCTGGTGCTACGGTTCTGGTCTGGTACGGTTATATTAATCCATGACTCAGGGTTTCTTTGAACCATGATTCGTAATGAGGATATACTACGACAAACAAAGGTAACCGACAGTTAAGGATTAGCGAGATGAAGTGTCAGTGGGTAGGTCACATCTATCGTAGAGCAGTTCTGCAGTGCAAACCGCGGATCGGCACACGCAGGGTGGGACACCCCGCTTGCTGCCAGACGGACGTGTGTTACTAAAGAAGTGGTGTTCATTGGTGAAGCCTATGTCCAGCAGTGAACGTCTGTTGTTATAAAACATAAATAAAAGGATATTTCGTTAGTTTCACGTATATTTTAATTTAAACTATAATTGACGTGCGTCCCACACGAACGATGTTGTAAAAAGGGATTGAATGAATGAACAGTTAAATACAATACAGATTATAAAATCTTAAACTTTAGTTCGTTCCGAACAACGTCTAAGGGCTGATATGATGATGATGATTGTGACTAATCAATAATGATTGCTTGAAATCAATTTTAATAGAATACCTAATGTCTTTTGAGGGTGGCGAGTATGTTCAAAGACCCCCACCCGACTCAGTTTTCCGCTAAAAGTATGAATGCAAAAATAAATTAATTTACCACACCAATGTAATGTATTATTGCTTTAAAAGGTGAATGACCCTCGTCTCCTGTGAGGCAAGTTCTTAATGTTATGAATTTTTAAGAGAGAACACATTTTATGGCAACAAATCGAAGAAATAATTTAGTATGCAGATATCTCCACAAATTTTTACTTCGACAAATATCTCCGTAAACCCTCCTAGGATCCCGTAGTTTCCGGTGCGAAGTTGATCAAAGAAGGGAACTTGGGGGTTTAAATATTCAAAGTGCGGTCGTGGGTTTCGGCGCCGCAAGTTATAGGGGTTTACTACACAACCGTCTGCGTTATTGTAAACTATTGACTTCGAGGACGTTCTAACTATACGAGCTGGCAGTTACATTGAAATACAGTAGAGTATCAATAATAGGCATCACTTAAATATAGTATAGTTCAATAATTTATTCTTCTTTGATATGAAAGTATCGTTGTCTCTTTATTTGCGATTAGATAATAGTTATAATACAAAAAATAAAAATAAAAATAAACTTGTTTTACCAGGGTTAGGACTAAGTAAGTTCAGTAAATCGTTCACGGGGCAATGTATACGCTTCTACAACAAACTACCAGAGGAAATCTTAAATATGACGGACAGAAAGTTTAAGATTCACATTTAAAAACAACTTTGTAAGGAAGCCTATTATAAAATAAACGATTATTTGAATGACAAAGATGCCTGGTACTAATGTTAATTCAGCATCGCAAAATCTTTATTAATTGTATGCAAACTTGATTTTTAAAAGTTGTGTTGCGTGAAGTTTGTTGCGCTGTTTCTTCTTCACAGCGCTAACACCTAGGAAGCGGTAGTAGATAAAAAAATGACGTGTATAAATGTACCAAATGTACTCATATGCAATAAATGATTTTGACTTTGCGTAAATCAGATTTTTGTTACAAAGTTGCACATATTCCAAGGACAAGTATGATCAGAATTTAAGTAGGTGACTTCGTTCAAAAGGTCCGAGCTGGGGTGACGTTTAAGCACATACATACATGCAAAATGGCCTTGGCCTTGGCTTGCCTCCGGTCCCAGGTGTATCGCTACTATGTGCGATCCTAACAAACGTCACAAAGCGACTTTTCTTCGCCTGCGTTTCGCCCCGTGATACCACTTGGCGTGATGTATAGCGAACAACATCGCCGCCTCAGTGTTGAGACACATTGTGGTACCACGGTTAGCTGGGAAAATAATTGTCCGCCACATGACAATTAAGTATAAAATAGTATATCATCATCATCAAGTTATTTTTGTCTCCACTGCAGGAGCACAACCCTCTCTCATCAGCCGGAGACAGACGGAGGATTTGGCCTACACTGCCCGCGCTGGCCAGACGGGTTGGGGAGGCCTGACTGATGTTTTATAATGTATTCCCTTAGTCGCCTTGTACGACATCCACGGGAAGAGTTGGAGTGCTCCTATTCTACTCTACCGGAAACCACACGGTTATATGATGATGAGTGAAGTGAGTGATGTGAGGATGATATGTTAGAGTATAAGTTTAGTGGTTACAGGTCTATCAACACTTTCTTAATCTCCTTAATGTATTCGGTGCGTTTGAGGAAATAATTATCTGCAGTCTGGAGATGGTGTTCGTGGAAGTCAATGCTCCGGTACAAGTGTGTGTGTTTTTTATTTACCCACATACACAAACCTGTTCTTGTATTCATTTTCATCATCAAGTTATTTTTGTCTCCACTGCAGGAGCACAACCCTCTCTCATCTGCCGGAGACAGACGGAGGATTTGGCCTACACTCCCCGCGCTGGCCAGACGGGTTGGGGAGGGTAATAACTGAATTTAGTATTACTTGGTAACAATATACAGTCCGCCATATCGATACGCCAAACTAACAGATATCCGCATAGTATCTTTACTAAACTTCAACAATTCCATATTTACGATCTCCCCTTTCAGAAATGCACATAGAATTATGCCGCGTGTTCCGCAGTAAATTCACGGGTACGTACAGACACACAGACGTGGTGTACGGTGTATGTAAGGTACGTACGCGGTACGTGCATTGGTAAAATATTCAGGACACTGCCGCCGACGGCAACGGAAAACAAAACTGTAGTACTAACTGTTCTGAAACATGTTGCCTATGGCCAACGATCTCTATGTACTACTAGATGGAGCGTTCCAAACAATCGCTCTGTTCCATGCAAGTAGCCACAACTCTTTCACATTCACAATGAAACTTGTGCAGTTACTACGCAGAACATTAAATTATTACTAAATATTGACGCTTCGGGTAAATAATGTCAATATTTAGTAAATAATTAAATGTTCTGAGTAGTAACTGCACACGTTTCAAAGTGAATGTGAAAGAGTTGTGGCTACTTGCTTGGAACAGAGCGATTGTTTGCAATGCTCCATCTAGTAGTACATAGAGATCGTTGCCTATGGCAGTTTCATCTCAATTATATGGAAGTATACAGCGTGAAGAACAAAATTATCCTTTTTTAATTATATTTTTGTCATAATTAAATCAATCCAAGGTCTGCTGTGCCGATGGATTCGTGTCCAGGGGCTAGCCTGGTCGTAAGCGTGCCGACATCCCGGAGCTGGGCGAACTGCGGGCACTATTAGCCTTACCGAGTCATGCAGGTCTCTGATGAGGTACCTCAACACGGATGCGGCGATATTGTTCACGTCAAGGGGTATCACGGAGCGAAAAGTGAGAGAAATTAAGTTGCTTTGCGCGATAGGGCGATACATCGTCTCTACCTACCCCTCTGGAACCAAGGCGTGAGCATATTTATACTTTTGTCATAAAGAAACAAGGTTTAGATAACTTCGTATTTCACGTCATCACTCGTGACATCATACGCAATAATCAATTTTAGACTGAAGTAAACAGGTGGTTATAACCTTTCTATCTTGATAGGATTTCTGTAAGTAATACACACCAGCAGAACCGTTCGCGTCTGTGTTTGTGCGTAAATTATAGTAGGGCTACTGCACCTAACGCACGAGCATAGTCGATCGAGAGAAGGACAACTTTATTTTTTAGTAGAATAAGTATTTTCCTTCTAACTTATAGCGTCAAATCCTCGTCTCGGCGCGAGCCAATAGTGCACCAGACGTGCTCTATTTTGCGGGCGACGTTAAACTGGCGGGAGGGAGGTGAGTGTCTCTTCTTTGCGTAGTAATATTTTGTGTTCTTTGTCTAAACTGTCTCGACTACCCAAAATCTGCATAAAATGATACTGTCAGAGACTGTCAATTGTAGAGCCTGTGGAGAGGACAGCGAAACGGTGAGGCACCTGCTGTGTGAATGCAATGCACTAGCTGCAAGGCGAATGAATGTCCTGGGTGTGGCTTACCCTGAACACAAGGACTACAGGCTTCTGACCTTTAGCTGCATAGTAGATTTTATGCAGCGAACTGTGGGGGACGAAAGCACAGTATAAACAAAGGGGTTGACACAAAAGATTCCACAGGGTCGACGTGTCGCCGGGTACACCTGCCCCCCTTTTTGAAGATACACAATATCTCCCACTAAAAGGCATAACAATATGTAATAATATGTTTTTTTAGATTCTCCACAATAAGGCTACTTACTACAAGCTAAGTAAAACAGATTGCCATTTTATATAATCAGTAACCTGTTTCGTGGAGGCTGATGCCTGAACTAGACATAGCCTGTTTTTCAGGTCACCAGGTCTCCACCCCACGAATTTAGAGTAATTATATTCTAATAGAAACTTTATTCACTAATATAAATTAGGCTATTAATGAGTTTGTAACAAAAAAGCCTGTATATTCTGTAAATGTTCCCCGTTTACCAATTACATCGTTATCTCTAGGTGTAACTGAATAAAACTCGGCGTCGTTTCATCATTCTCGCGCGGGCAACTTTTAGTTAGTTTTTGCGCAAACTTCTGATTTATGACTCGGCCGACGCGAGCCCGGCCGTCTCTCGCACCTTAATAAAGGAATTTACCCGAAAAAAGCACCCTGAATTATTATTTTTTACACTGGCAAGATGAAATTCAAGTGGGATGTTGATGGGGAAAATTGGGTGTTTGACAACGATCTCTATGTACTACTAGATGGAGCTTTCCAAACAATCGCTCTGTTCCACGCAAGTAGCCACAACTCTTTCACATTCACAATGAAACTTGTGCAGTTACTACGCAGAACATTTAATTATTACTAAATATTGACGCTACGGTTAAATAATGTCAATATTTAGTAAATAATTAAATGTTCTGAGTAGTAACTGCACAAGTTTCAAAGTGAATGTGAAAGAGTTGTGGCTACTTGCATGGAACAGAGCGATAGTTTGGAACGCTCCATCTAGTAGTACATAGAGATCGTTGGTGTTTGATACTTTTTTCTAACGAAAACAATGAAATGCTTTCGTTTTGTGGTAATATTCTAACTGCCGTGCTGTGTGGTCGCTGGCTAGAGTGCCGTCTGATTCCCGGCTTAGAATTGGGCCACCCCCAATCCCGTGGCTGCATCAAGGCGACTTAGGGATTGCACCAGGAAGGGCAGCTGCGTTATCCTGTGTATATTAAGATCATTACTGTGATCACCAATCCGCCTGCCAAGCGTGGTGATGGCAAACCCCTCAATGGACAGTCCACCAAGTCACAGTGTATTAGGGAGGCTTATGTTCAGCAGTGGGTCTGGACGTGTTTCAGCTGATGATGATACTAGGTCACGAAAATAATGAAATGATTTCATTTTGTGGTATTTTTGTAGCAGCCGTCTGCAGCAGATGCGGTTACCAACAGACAACAATTTTTTATTTATTTTGGGTACAAATTCAGACGCATGTAGGACTTGAACCTTGCATACCAACGGGTTATCGAAGTATTAGTACTTACCAATTCAATTTATATCGTCATTTATTCATTTAATTGAATATATTCTTTCTTTTCTTTCGTCCCATTCCGTAACCAAATTTCGTAACTGGCTACGAAATGGGATTTTTATTCCCATTCTGTTGTTACGCTCGAATATTCACCTATATAATAATACTAGCTTTTGCCCGCGACTTCGTCCGCGTGGACAACTTAACATCACAAATTATTATGTATTTCCCATAGGAATCAGATGTTTTTCGGGATAAAAACTATCCTATGTCCTATTCCAGGACCTAACGTGTACCAAGTTTCATCCCGATCCGTCCAGTGGTTGAAGCGTGATTGAGTAACAAACATCCAAATGTCCAAACTTTATTATATTGGTAGGATGTGTAACTCTAGCGGTTTTGGCAGCGCAGGCCAGAATAGCTCGCAGATGGTAGACTTTTTCCTACTTACTTGATATTTTGGACATTTCACACAATATCTTTATAAATTGTAGCCTATGTGTTATTCTGATGTATGAGCAATATTATTGTAAAGTTTCATTAAAATCCATTCAGTAGTTTTTACGTGAAAGAGTAACAAACATCCATCCATACTTACAAACTTTCGCGTTTATAATATTAGTAAGATTTGAAATGAAATGAATTAAGTTTCTTCGTAAGATTTTGGGTGTCATTTGATTGAAAAATATGTCTAAAAATCTACCTCAGCGGTGTAGAAATAATCTGATTATCTAATTAAAATAGTGTTATGAGAATTACTCTGCATTTGTGTTACAGAAGATGGCAGATTTTTAGGCATTTATTAGGCCCGATTCTGAAGGCACAACGTTAAAATTTGACAGCACTACAATTGTTGCTATCCTTGTCACACAGTATTTTGAAGATAAAGACGAAACCAATTTTAGCGCTGTCAAATTTTAAATGTGTGCCTTCAGAATCGGGCCCATTAGGCACTTATTGTTGCGAAAAGAGAAATAAAAAAAAAACAAGACTTACATGAAATTTCTTGACTTTTTCTTGGGGATCACTTTGACGGATCCTGTGCAAGTGTTTTTCTATTGGTCTAAAGCGTCGCACACACTTCACACGAGTCGCGATCGCGTGTCCTGTCTTTTTTGGATAGGTGGGAATGGGATAGATAGATACACACCAATAATGTAGTAAAGACTTGTAGGTAAATTATGTGATGTGTGTGACGTAATTAATAGATGGCGTTAACACTCATACTCATTCACCTTTTGGGACATTAAGAACTCTAGGCTAAGTCGAAATATGTTTACAATGTTTTATATCCATTTCTCACATGGCTGGCGCTAAAGCCTCTTGGAAATACATGACAATGAGCGACCAGTTTCTACATTATAAAATTAAGCTGCAGTAAAGTGGAATTGTCAAGCAACACAAATAAAATTATAAAATATATCAATAGATGTGCGTTACATAGTACCCAGTTGTAACATGATATCATCATCATCGTCTGGTTTCCGGTAGAGTAGAATAGGACCACTCCAACTCTTCCAGTGGATGTCGTACAAGGCGACTAAGGGAATACATTATAAAACATCAATCAGGCCTCCCCAACCCGTCTGGCCAGCGCGGGGAGTGTAGGCCAAATCCTCCGTCTGTCTCCGACAAATGAGAGAGGGTTGTGCTCCTGCAGTGGAGACAAAAATAACATGATACATGATGCTGCTTATCATGTCGCTTTCCCTATTAACTGCGTAAATGACAAACAGTAACATTTGAGACGGTTCCACATGTTTCGACCTCCGCACGCTGTCGGCGCAGCAAAACGACAAATTGCCTTCTTTAATAAATGGCACGCGCGAAAAACGCGACCGAGGTACTTACGCTGCGAAACATTTTGGCGTAACGTACGTTTTAAATTGACTGATTATTGCATGGTCTTGATATTGCCACTGACTGATATTGATAAAAAAAACACCTGATAAATGTGGACATGAAGAAAACAAAACAGTAACACAACAAAGGACAATAAACATATCTACCTAGTAATATATAGCAATGACCAACGTTTTAATTATGTGAAACATTTAAATAATGCTTGAGTTACAGAAACCTTCATCTAATAAATAAAATCGTAAACTTCGCGTGTCTGTACATTAAAGATAATTGCAAAAAAAAAGGGGCTCTAAGAAGCAACAGAACACATTTCGATCATTTTTGAAATTTTTGTCTGTTTGTCTGTTTATCAGTTTGTCTGTGAGTTTGTGCACGCATCAGTTAAAAACTACTGATCGGACTTTGATGGACTTTTCACAAAAACATGGGGCTTAACTAAACTTAACATTTAGTCTTTATTTCATTGCAATCGACTAATTCAATCAAAAGTTATAGACATTTTTAATTTTCAAATACATTAGTAGGTAAGAGTTGTAGAGCGGGAGCGGGAGCGGAGCGGAGCGGGAGCGGAAGCGGGAGCGGGAGTGGGAATGGGAGTGGGAGCGGAAGTGGGAATGGGCGCGGATTCTGTAGTTCACGCGAGCGGAGCCGCGGGCACAGCTAGTCTTTAATAACCGTTTAAAATCAAAACATTTTCCAATCCTCACGTTGAAGCAGTTAACGCAGGATTTTACGACTATTTTTATTACTCGTCTGTAAAATTCTATGAAAACATAATGAGGTGAAACACATGCATTTGCCAATTGATTCATATAAAACGGGAGCTGCGACTCCTTGCAAGCATTCGATCTTGTGCTCTGGTTCGGCAAACAACTTATTGTAAACCTTTTACTTTTTCTCTTTATAATTAATACAAGTTATATAAAGTATTTTCTGTATTTCTTTAATCGCTTCTCGCCACAACGATAGCACAAACGTTACGACAGTCGCCGTCACCAAGTCACTTCAGTTACAAGTTCAATTGCCAAAGAAGAACCATCAAGAATCTCAAATACCAAAAAGTGAATAAAAATATAACTGGCGCAGTCTCTGATCTGCAACGACGGACACTTGAGGTACCAGGTTAAAACCAGCATCCAAGTAAGTGAAGTTCGCCTGTACACTAGCAGGTGTGAGGAAGAACCGTCGTATTCTTCTTAAAGAATTAATGCAGATAACAGGAAATTGAACGCTAAAATTAACTCCATATATTCTACTTTGTAACGAACAAACCACATAGCAGCACAAGCGAATTGGGAGGCTCTATAAGCAGTTTCTGCCTCTTCCTTCCTTACCAAATACTTAAAGATAAGACTAGAATTGATATCGCATGCATGTAATTTTAAATTTTGTGTATTATTTTGTGTATTTTTTTGTGAAATTGTATGTGTGTACATACGAATTAATAGTACAATAACAGTACTACAGCAGCGGAATAATCTGCTTTACTTGATATTTTGAGCTACTGGATGATTCATAGCGAATGCTAAAAGCGAATTAAATACATTTTTAAATAGGTAGTCTGATCAACTACCAATAAAATAAAATTATATAATTCTTACAATGTTTTGTAATGAATAGCAATAGAAATTTCGGAGGAGAACAATTCCGAAATCATATCTCTAAATCAACTTTCATTTAGCTTTGCGTGGGATATTAGAAAAAACACATGAAGTAATTCAATTACTCCAAAAAATTTATACGCACTGTTTGCGCTTACTACTCAATAACAACTTAAATAGATTTTGATATACTTCAAAGAAATAATTAGTGATATTAACTTTCGATGTCTCACATTTAGTGACTGTGTGGCCAAACTACACAATTCTCCAGATTTTTTAAAATATTTATCATAAGAATAATTTATATAACAACTGTCGATTATATTGGTATAGCGTTAGATTACTTTACAATTTAAAAAAATGCATTATCTTCAACAAGCAGCAGGATTGGCACGTAGTCAATTAGAGAACGTGGCACAACAAGCCATAGTAAATGCTAGACGTGAAGTAGAAAACGCAGCAGACAATTTAGCAGGCAGGGTAGTAAACACGTTAGCTATGAGTAATCCTGAAGTGAATAATCCTCACGTGCATCACTCTATCCTACAAGGTCTTGACAGGCTTCATATCCCTGATAGACATAATCATGACAGACATACGATCCCCAATGAACCAATACCATTAGCGGAACCATATGATCCTCCAACAACATCATATACACCAGTCCATAACGCTCAATATGAGAATGAAGACCAAGATGCAGTCAATAATTAATCTTTTCAGCCAGATTATGACTCACTTCCTATGTACCAACAACAAGAAATACAGCAATCTTCAGGTCAAAATCCTCAGCCTCAACAATATTCGCAACAACCACAAAATTCTATTGTTAGGACAGTGGCTATTAATTTTATCCCCACAGAATTGATTGGACTAATTCCAAATTTCGATAGTAATTACTAAATCTATTTGATTTCGAAATCTAGTTGATTGGGTAATTTTATCTGAATTACTTATGACGTTTGAGAATAGATTGCTCCTAGCTGATTGGATACGGTGACATAGATCTACGTATTTTTCACCTTGTCTTATTGTGATGGATTCTAATTCTAATATTAGACATCCTTCCGACTTTTGATCTCCGTAATGTTGTGTCAACATTCTTTTCAGTTCACTCCAATCATTCATCGCATGTTCGTTCTCACTAATTAAGGCTGCTGCTTTACCTATTAATTTACTGCTAAAGATCTGCATCATGTATTCATATTGAATTGTGGAAATGCCATGGAAACTTTCAATTATGTACTCGCATTTTTTAATGAATAGATTTAGTAATTACTATCGAAATTTGGAATTAGTCCAATCAATTCTGTGGGGATAAAATTAATAGCCACTGTCCTAACAATAGAATTTTGTGGTTCTTGCGAATATTGTTGAGGCTGAGGATTTTGACCTGAAGATTGCTGTATTTCTTGTTGTTGGTACATAGGAAGTGAGTCATAATCTGGCTGAAAAGATTAATTATTGACTGCATCTTGGTCTTCATTCTCATATTGAGCGTTATGAACTGGTGTATATGATGTTGTTGGAGGATCATATGGTTCCGCTAATGGTATTGGTTCATTGGGGATCGTATGTCTGTCATGATTATGTCTATCAGGAATATAAAGCCTGTCAAGACCTTGTATGATAGAGTGATGCACGTGAGGATTATTCACTTCGGGATTACTCATAGCTAACCTGTTTACTACCCTGCCTGCTAAATTGTCTGCTGCGTTTTCTCCTTCACGTCTAGCATTTCAAAAACAAAATTCTATATAAAAATTTGACAGACAAGATAACACAACAAAAAGAATAAAACAGAAACAAATTAGCTCAAAACATAGACATGCCAGGTGTAAGTTTTCAACCAGGTGAAACAGTCTATACTAAGTTAGTTAATAAAAGAAAAGCTAAAGACACACCACGTTATGAAAAAGCCACAGTTGCGGGAGAAGTTGCAAGAAATATAGCACCAATAAAAAATAGCGACACTACTGTTCCACTTAAAAATATTAAAAATCCTACAGCATAGCAAAATGAATATAAAAAATTTACATATTTAAAACAGTTTTTTAAATGAGATATCCCTGTGTGAGTTCCCGGGTTTAGAATAGGACCACTCCATTTGTCTCCTTAAATGTCGTTAGAGTTGACAGTGAGATTTTAATTTAAAAAAAAAGCATACGCTTATAATATATTTATTATAATAACGTCATAGATTAAGTAATAGATTAAATAACCATACAGGCCTCAGATTACATAATCTTACCTACAGATCTTAGGTTAAATATTATTATAAAAACCATAAAGGTTATATATTCATATAAAGTTTTGTAACCCGTATCGTATAATGAAATAATTAAGAACAATTATATTCTAATAATGAAAACATGTAATCCCTTAGTATAAGCAATGTCTATTATTTTTCCATCCTTATTCTCCAAAATCAAAGGAATTATGACAGACTACTCAGAATGAGTAGAGGAAAGATTCATCACCACTAGGAAATATTCAAAGTGTAAACACATGGAAGAATTTAAAGCGTTAAGTGTTAACAAAACAGTGAATTAACTTTCGAGAAGTGTTAAATTTATTAAAGAACAATAAGTTAAAATAAGAACATATAATCAGAAAGTAAAAAAAAATTGCAAAAATGTAACTACAGTAACTTTTGACAGTGTAACTTCTATTATCTTGAAAAATTTATTTCAATTGTTCTTTCAATCAATTTTTCGCTTAAAGGGGTAAGAGTAATATGTAGAAATTACCAACGTTTTTATTATGTGAAACATTTAAATAATGCATGAGTTACAGAAACCTTCATCTTTAATAACCGTTTAAAATCAAAACATTTTCCAATCCTCAGGTTGAAGCAGTTAACGCAGGATCATACGACTATTTTTATTACTCGTCTGTAAAATTCTATGAAAACTTAATGAGGTGAAACACATGCATTTGCCAATTGATTCATATAAAACGGGAGCTGCGACTCCTTGCTAGCATTCGATCTTGTGCTCTGGTTCAACAAACATCTTATTGTAAACCTTTTACTTTTTTTCTTTATAATTAATACAAGTTATATAAAGTATTTTCTGTATTTCTTTAATCGCTTCTCGCCACAACGATAGCACAAACGTTACGACAGTCGCCGTCACCAACTTCAGTTACAAGTTCAAATGCCAAAGAAGAACCATCAAGAATCTCAAATACCAAAAAGAGAATAAAGATATAACCTTGATAGTTAGCACTGACAATAGACCCACCTCCGTTCTCGCGGGTGTCGTCAAGGCGACTAAGGGATGGCACCAGGGTCGGGCAACAGCGTTCTGTTGTGTGCGATCACCAATTCGCCTGCCTAACGTGGTTATTATGACAGATCCCCCAATGGATAGCCCACCAAAAGTTGTATCTATTGGGAACGCTTATGTTCAGCAGTTCACGTATTCCGACTGATGATGATGAATATCAGAGTATAGTGGACACTGACGGTGGGCCTGATACACAAGTTTCAAGTCGCTCAGCGAGCTATGGAGAGGGCTATGCTCGGGGTTTCTTTGAAGGATATGATTCGTAATGACGAGATCCGACGAAGAACAAAGGTGACCGACATAGCCGAAAGGCAGCAAGATGAAATGCAGGTTGGAACGCTCCACCACCAAGTCGACCGACGACCTAAGGAGATGGCCGGAAGTGGCTAGATGGCCGGAAGTGGCTAGATGCGGAAGGCGGAGGACCGGGTGTGGTGCCGTTCATTAGGGAAGGCCTATGTCCAGCACTGAACGTCTAAGGGCAAATATTATGATAATTGCTTACTAGCTAATCCTTTATATATCAGATACCTTCGTTTTTAGTCGGATCTCCTCATCGCAAATAATAGGTATCCGTCAAACAAACCCCGAGCATAGCTCTCTCTACAGCTTGCTAAGCGAATTAAAACTTGTAGATCAGGCCCACCGTCTGTGTCCACGTGTCTGCGCCGTAGCTCATGACAGACAAGACGCACTGATATGAGGTTCATGTCAGCCTCTAGAAGTTCACTGCTGGACAAAAGTCCTTCCCCAATGAACGCCAACCACACCCGGTCCTCCGCTCTCCGCTTCCAGTCGCTACCGATCACCTTCTTTAGGTCGTCGGTCCACGTGGCGGCGGAGCGTCCCACCCTGCGAGTGCCGATCCGCGGTCTCCACTCCAGAACTCGTCTGCCCCAACGGTCGTCGGTTCTGCGGCATATGTGCCCCGTCCACTGCCATTTCAACTTCCTAATCCTTTCGGCTATGTATGACTTTCGTTCTTCATCGAATCTCCTCATTACGAATCATATCCTTCAAAGAAACCCCGAGTATAGATAATGAGGTTACAACTATTAAATTTGCATTATCTCAAAATGTAAAACGAGTGAATTACAGAGCTCTCCGTGTGGTCTTTACATAACAAAGAACCTGCCCCAGAAAAATGCAGGATAAGACTGAACTTACAAAACATTTCGTGCTTAGCATTCTACCGCAACCCTAAGTGTCAAAGTAAGCATTATAAAATTTCATTGGAGGACGTAAGTGCATAATGTGGTCACTAAAGTATGGGGCGCAACAAAGAGCCACCTGCGACACTAGCGCCACACATTTTATGTGCGCCCCGTGGCGCGAATTGCAACTAACTACCCAATAGGTGTAAACATACGGATTTTGTTTGCCGTTGAAACCGGCGCGGTTAAAAAATATCTTAAATGTATCCTTGATTACGCTTTTACTAATTTAGTAGACAAACTAAACGTCGTGTAATAGTAGGTATGTACAGTGGAAGATCACAGTCCAAATCTTGCAGTAAGAAGCTATAGACTCTGGTATGCACTACGGTTTCCTGGTATAAGTCTGTAGTATTTTTAGAATATTATCTCGACTCTATGAACTTAAGGATAGGGGTTGTTTTCATATGTTTCTGAGTCCTACTCTATATTTCATATACACTGGGAGACCGAGTAACGGGATCTTGGAATGTGACAGCTTATATGAAACGTAGTAGCAGGTACCTCAACGTACTTCATTCCGCGAAACCTTAAAAATAGAGTAGGAACCAGAAACACGACAAAACACCCATACCCTGTAATTCATACACTGAAGATAATATTTTTAAAATATTACAGGAATAGCGTGTTTCAGGCCAGAGTCTATAGATTCATTGCTGCAAGATTTCAATCATATCTTAAAAATATCACTAATCACGAAACAAGACCGAATATGATTTAGTTTTTCACATATCGCAAATGATCTAAAAATTGTTTCTTATTCTTGTAGATTAGATTAGATCAGATTTATTTATTTCACTTTTACATCTTAAAAATTCAATTTTATATGTCATTCTAATATGGTAAAAGGGATCGTCATAAAATAAAATAATGTATAAATTACAATGTCAACAATTCAAATACTGTCATAGTATATAATATACTATCTATGTCAGTATATTATATGAAAATAAAAATACACTTGGTATTACATTATCACACATTAAATTAAACGTCAGAGGGCCCACCAATTTTATTTTTTAGAAAATTCATTTATAGAATAATATTCATTTTCCAACAAAAGATTTCTAAATTATAATCGCAGCGGTTTCGGATATTAAATTGGTTTGTACATTTCCACCGCAACTCCCAGTAACGACCCACTATGTTGCTCAGCACAAAACTGTGAGCTATTTATTGGCTATTTACAATCATTTCGCGAACCAATCGACAATTTATAACATTGTTCGTATACTATGGAACGTTGGAAGCTGCCCGCACTGCGAAATTGCCTTTCCAAAGATTATTTTTACAGCGATGTGTACGAGCGAAATGGACTGAATACAAAAGTCTATTGAAACAAATGCAGAAGACCCTAATAAATACATAAACAAAGTACTTTACTAAGATACATCTCGCCAAATAGAATGATTGGGTGATTCTTTGTTTTAATTTAAGACATCATCCACTTTCCTAATTCATCCACTTTCTAACTCGTCCACTTTTCAAATATGTTCATCATCATCAGGTTATTTTTGTCTCCACTGCAGGAGCACAACCCTCTCTCATCTGCCGGAGACAGACGGAGGATTTGGCCTACACCCCCCGCGCTGGCCAGACGGGTTGCGGAGGCCTGATTGATGTTTTATAATGTATTCCCTTAGTCGCCTTGTACGACATCCACGGGAAGAGTTGGAATGGTCCTATTCTACTCTACCGGAAACCACACGGCAAACATGTTAATTGAATTCAATTACTCTTTATGTGCTTTATATCAACAAAAATCCACGCATTCCCTGACCCAAGCGAACTCGCGGAAAGTAACTAGAATGCTTATAATCCTCAAACCACGAAGGCTCGGCGCGAAACCTGTGGAATTAACTAATTAATGCGCACCGACACAGAGCCTGGATGAGGGGCGGATAGAGGTGCTAGCTACAGGCACGGAGTCAGGAGGCTCTAGGGGTTAAAGCCCCATCGGCTCCACAAATGTGGTAGATAGATAAACTCTTCATTGCCCGTTATATGTGTAAAACACAATAAGGAAAAGTAGTACAAATGGATGCAATGTTGATTTTGTAGCTTGAAGCAATCTCATTCAGACAAGCTTGAACGCCTCCTTGGCATATAGTTTGGTCCTAACGACCAATCCTAGAGATACTTTGTGCTTGTATAAGTTAGCCTTAGTCTCGATGTTATGTTTGCGAATTGTTTTATTCTTGTCCAATTTCCATTGTGCACTAGAAAATCCTACTTAGTTTGTGTTTAGACCAGTGTATGTATAAAATATGTATTTATACTTAACGTTTATACGTATATATGTATGTATGTATGTATGTATGTATGTATGTATGTATGTATGTATGTATGTATGTATGTATGTATGTATGTATGTATGTATGTATGTATGTATGTATGTATGTATGTATGTATGTATGTATGTATGTATGTATGTATCCATGTGAACGCTTTATTGTACCAAAAATCAACAACAACAATAATAAAATAGGAATTACACTGTGTATAAAGGCGGACTTATCCCAATTAGGGATCTCTTCCAGCACTAAGTACTAGTAATAATGTGTTTAGTACCAACTTCCAGTCAACCTTAGAGTAACCGAAAGGACAAGTATAATGCGTTTAGTACCAAATTTGATAAAGAAATGTACTTTTAATAAAGTTTGAAAATACATATTACATAAACATAAACGAACAATATATACATACGTTATAATAATACGTTCTCAGACTGGATAATTACAGCGTAATGAACCAGTAAATAATAAATCAGTTATAATGAACTTAATCGGTTTGGTTAGCTTTTGTTCAGTGGTGTAATATGATTTTTTTTAAACGCGTAGCCCCTATTCTTATCCATTGTATTCTGCGAATTATTCAAGAACACAGTGTACATAATGCTGTTTCTTCAGTATTAATCGAATTTAAAGCAAAACGCTAATTCATTAAACGATATTCATTAGCCTAGAGATAAAACACAGTTACTTTCCTCAAAGCAAAAAGATTTTTAGCCCCCCACAAATAAAATCCTGATTACATACCTGGATGGATTGTAGGCAACAGAGGAATTGCGGGTCGCCTTTGTGTGGCGGTTTTACAGATCAGGCTTAACGTACTACTACTATGTTTTAGTATCATTCCCACTGCTGGGCGTACCTATAGGTGACTTAATCATCAGCATCAGCAAAAATACGTCCACTGCTGAACACAAGCCTCCCCAAGTGGGGTGTCGTTTGGGGATTTGCCATGCGCTTGGCAGGTGGATTGGTGATCGTAGTAATGATCTTAACCCTATATACAAGGGACGCTGCTTCCCCTCCCTGATGCAATCCCTTAGTCACCTTGACGATACCCACAGGAAGATTAAGGGTGGCCCTATTCTAAGCCGGGAACCACACGACACTAGTGTGACCTAATACGGAGTATTTAGTATCCAATAATCAATAAGCAGATATCGATTTTCAGTAAATAATGCAACTAAATAAATTTATTGGGATATATATTGTAATAGTATATATGAACATATGTATATATATATCTTATATATTTATATGTTATGTGTATGAGTTTATGTATATATAGATATTTGTATCATTCACTTATTCGTGTATCGTCTATGTATATATTGTTCGATTATGTTTATGTAATATGTATTTTCAAACTTTATTAAAAGTAGATACATTTCTTTATCAAATTTGGTACTAAACGCATTATACTTGTCCTTTCGGTTACTCTAAGGTTGACTGGTAGAGATCCCTAAGTGGGATAAGTGCGCCTTGTACACAGTTTAATTCCTATTTTATTATTGTTGTTGTTGTTATTTTTGGTACCATAAAGCGTTTACATGCATACATACATACATACATACATACATACATACATACATACATACATACATACATACATACATACATACATACATACATACATACATACATACATACATACATACATACATACATACATACATACATACATACATACTGAAATAATAACTTTGTTATTACCCTACCAAAGTTTAAAGTAAATTGAGCGCACAGATCATTATTTCCAATTTGGCGGTACAGTCGGCTGCATATTAAAGTTTAAATTGAACGTACGCCGCGGCGGTGTAAGTCTGCATTAGGGGTCACTTGGGAGATGAGCGGAGGGTAGCGGCTGGGAAGAGCGGAGCGGGGGGAATAAAATCAATCAATATTGCATTTAATTCCTATTGAAATAGAGTTCAAACGGTCATTAAAGCACAAGACAATGGACACACAATTATCCTAATTTTTCACGTTCTCTTCGCTAAATTGAACTTACCAAATACGAACTCAAATCCCTTTTAATAGAGTTCAGTATCATTAGGCGTGTATTTGACACAATTTATTCAACTATCCATTATCCTTATGTGAGGCTGTAATAAGCAAGTGGAACTCAAATATTTTGTGATTAACATTATTCTATACACATTAAAGAAGATAAAATTCGCGCACTAATTCAGTAGATTTATAGTTATTTATAAGATAGATAGACATAGAATAAATACTCATAAAGATACATATTGGAACACATTACAAAGGTACAAACAAATAAACAGAAAAATATGAACAGTATGTAATAATGAGGGTTGTGCCAACCTGGACTTCAACGCTACCAGGCCATCTCATTCCGCAATTTAGGTATAAAATTATAACTACGCGGCGCGGCCCCGAATGCCGGGGCCAGTCGGCCATCTTTGCGAGAGTGACCATCGAACCATCGAACCATCGATCCATCGATCATGTGACACATCTGAGTAAATTCCCGCGCCGCTCCATAATCCGAAAGCGTAGGTACCAGCCCTAGACGAAACGCGTACGACTGTCAAAGTGTGCGTGATTTAACGGTTAAGTGTAACATTGACTTTATTCCATGCGTGTAGCATGCAATTTGGCTGGCATCGAAGCAAGCGATTGCAAGAAGCGAAACTTACCTCTACCTGCTAGTAAAACAGAGCACGTTTGGCAGTACGACGCCGAGCGTTCGACACTATAAGTTAGAAAGAGAAACACGTATATTGTTGACGTGCAATGTTATACTTCTCTCTCTCTCTCATTTGCGGTGGATGCAGCAGCCAGCCTTACGCACATCTAGACGGGCTGGTTCGCCTGTAATAGTACAATACAATACAATACAATACAATACACTTTATTGCACAAATACAGTTACACATTATAAAATTTACAAATACTACAATTTAGGCGGTCTTAACGCTTTAAGCGATAGTAGTGAGTAATTAAATTATTTTGCTCGTATTGAGAGTCATACTGTACTCGCTTGCTCTTATCGCTTGCTCTTATCGCTTCAGTTCATCGCTGTCGCTTGTGAATGTGATCGCTTACGATCGCGTTTTCTCTCGAGGACCAAGAACAAAATATCGCTGCAGTTGTGTGCATAATTCACTTTATTGCAACTCGCTTCTGCGCATACACCCCCATAACTTACTTCTGGGATACGGGGTTTAGTGCCAAAACGTGATATCTTGCGCTTCTGTTCCTAGGATGGAGTTACCTAACTATAACGTTACGTAAATTAACTTGGCGTCAACACTGCGGTCGATAACGGTAAGTACTACCTGGAAAATATAAGGATTTTAGTTACTGCAAGCAAATACTAACTGTTACAGTATATATAGATATTTGTATCATTCACTTATTCGTGTATCGTCTATGTATATATTGGGCCCGATTCTGAAGGCACACATTTAAGATTTGACAGCGCTGAAATTGGTTTCGTCTTTATCTTCATAATACTGTGTGACAAGGATAGCAACAGTTTTAGTGCTGTCAAATTTTAACATTGTGCCTTCAGAATCGAGCCCATTGTTCATTTATGTTTATGTAATATGTATTTTCAAACTTTATTAAAAGTAGGTTACATTTCTTTATCAAATTTGGTACTAAACGCATTATACTTGTCCTTTCGGTTACTCTAAGGTTGACTGGAAGAGATCCCTAAGTGGGATAAGTCCGCCTTTGTACACAGTTTAATTCCTATTTTATTATTGTTGTTGTTGTTATTTTTGGTACAATAAAGCGTTTACATACATACATACATACTATAACTAACGTAGAGAAGCAACACTCACACAGAGATGGGCATCAGCGTTCTCCTGTGTATATTAAGATCATTACTGCGATCACTGTGATTATGGCAAATCCCCTCTATATCGGATGATACTGAATATTTCAGGTAGATTTCATTGTCTCCGAATCTTCTTGGTGGTCCTTCGAGCCGGATAACTGGTCTCAACCTTTGTGAAGTGAAATTGTAATGTTTCGTAGTGCGACCGGAATAACGCGACGGAGACAGCTGAACGGCTGTGATGTGGCTGACAAAGTATCCACTACTCTGACCGATGATCTGATGATCTGACATATGATTGACGAGGAGAGGACAGATAGTTTTTTCCTCGAATAAATCAAGAAATGACCAAAGGCCTCCCTGTTTCAGCATAAAATTAAAAGATAATTTATACATCAACACAAATTCAGGTATTAAAGTACGTATTAACTACTTAGTTAGTAGTAATAAAAGTACTTGCACGGTAGATGATTAGATTAGATTAGATTTATTTATTTCACTTTTACATTTTAGAAATTCAATTTTACATGTCATTCTAATATGATAAAAGGGATCGTCATAAAATAAAATAATGTACAAAATATAAATTACAATGTCAACAATTAAAATAATGTCATAGTATATAACATACCATTTATTGTCAGTATAATATTAATATAAAAATTTCAAAAAATACACTTGGTTTTAAATTATCACAAATTAAATTAAACGTCAGAGGGCCAGTGAAAATTTCAATTGTATAAAAAATATTGTCAACTGTAAAAGCAAATAAAATCCCAGATAACGGTCTCGCCTGACCACAGGCCGTAAGCGTCTCTTATTTAATGACCACAGGGCTCTTTGCTTCAATAATTATATATCTTAATGATACACCCAGTATGATGTAGGAACGGACTTGTGGTGATGGGTATATTCCGATCACAACCGTTGAATCAATTTGTAACGGATACTTAGAAATTCTTTGAAGGATATGATTCGTAATAAGGTGATCAGACGAAGAATGAAGGTGAACGACATAGTCAAAAGGATTCATCATCATCATCAGCCCTTAAGAGCTCATTGCTGGATATATTCCTTTCCCAAGGCACGCCACAGAACCCGATCCTCTCCCAGACGCCTTACGCAGATCGTCGCTCCATCCTCCATTTGGCCAGGAGGCGTCCCACACTACGCCAAGACCAAGTCGAAAGTATTAGTAAGCTGAAGGGGCAGTGTGCAGGTCACATCTGTCGCAGAACCTACGGCCGTTGGGGCAGACGAGTTCTGGAGTGGAGACCGCGGGCGCGTGACGTGTGCATGCCGACGCGCACGTCGTTTGACCAGATCGACCAACGACCTGAAGTAGGTGACCGGAAGCAGCTTGATGCCGAGGGCGGAAGACCGGGTGTGGTGGCGTTCATTGGGGAAGACCGGCAGTGGACGTGGTAAGGGCTGATATGGATACTAAGAAATCATTAAGATTATTTCAGTTTCAAGTAATTTAATTTTTTTATTGCAAAAACAAATAAAATCTCAGATAACGGTCTCGCCTGACCGCAGGCCGTAAGCGTCTCTTATTTAATGACCACAGGGCTCTTTGCTTCAACAATTACATCTCTTGATGATACACCCAGTATGATGTAGGAACGGTCTTGTAAGGTGATGGGCTTATCCTGGTCACATACGTTGAAACCATTTGTAACGGTTACTAAGAAATAATTTAGTTTATTTAATTTTTTAACAGGAAAAACAAATAAAATCTCAGATAACGGTCTCGCCTGACCACAGGCCGTAAGCGTCTCTTATTTAATGACCACAGGGCTCCTTGCTTCAACAATTACATCTCTTGATGATACAACCAGCATGATGTAGGAACGGTCTTGTGAGGTGATGGATTTATCCTGGTAGCAAACGTTGAAACCATTTGTAACGGTTACTAAGAAATAATTTAGTTTATTTAATTTTTTTCATGCAAATTTTTAACAGGAAAACCAAATAAAATCTCAGATAACGGTCTCGCCTGACCACAGGCCGTAAGCGTCTCTTATTCAATAACCACAGATAACATAGAAACGCTATTTTATGCAGATAAAGTGTAGTTTAACAAGATTTTACGGCGTATTTCATTTTTTATAGCGTTCGTCGTGCATCCCGCCCTCTTATCACAACAGCACTAGGGATGTACTAAGATGTCGATACAGGTTTAGAATTTATGTATTAACTACCTTTGCTCGCGTGAACAACATAATTATTCTTTCTTTTTCATATCATTGAAATTTACTTAGTGTTAATCCCCTTTCCTCCCGCTCCCACACTCTACCACCCTCCTCCCCCACCCCCGTCCCCAATCCAACTGCCACTGGCACCACCACCGTATTCCTAACTCATCACAATCTAAATTCCGACGAGCATTATACTTCTTTAATATTCTAGAACATTCTGGAAAAATCTGGAATATTCTAGAAAAGTTGTAAGTATTGTGAATCACAAACGCACTTAATGCCATTCAGCACAATCTCGAGAATATATGAGTCGTACAATGTGTTAGAAAAGGATAGAAATATCTCATCACACATTTTTACCACCCACATCCACCCACCGTAACCAAATTCTCTTACTTGCAAGTGCAGACTAAGGGCTATCTACCACTGCAACCATTAGTGGGTGTCAGTGGGTGGTTATGGAGAAAAGGCTGGACATATATACATGTGTTTTATATATAATAAATAGATTTGATTTCAGTGCATAATTGCTCTGTAGGATCTTTCCTTTCATTACGCTTGCGATTTCTAGTTTTCCAATTTGTAACCATACAGGTAACTTAAAAGTAAAGTATGCTTGTCAATCGTAAGTTCAATAATAAAATGTAATTTATCTGAATACATTTAAGACATATTTTTTCTAATCTTGTAAGCTGGATATGTTACTTGGCGTGTCGGGCAACATCGTTTAAATTCGTTTCGCGCATCGTCGTCCAAAACCAATTTAAATTCTAAAAACCAACAAGTCTAGAAACTTCTCATGTACATTCCAAACAATCGCTCTGTCCCACGAAGTAGCCACAACTCTTTGACATTCACTTTGAAACTTGTGCAGTTACTACTCAGAACATTTAATTATTTACTAAATATTGACATTATTACCGTAGCGTCAATATTTCATTGTGAATGGGAAAGAGTTGTGGCTACTTCCGTGGAACAGAGCGATTGTTTGGAACGCTCCATCTAGTAGTACATAGAGATCGTTGCTAGCGGAAAATTATCGAATCGATATTTTCAATGTGTGGGACATCCCTTCACGCGTTATTTTGAGGTTATTTTATTATTTGTATCGCAGACCGCGACCCGCGAATTCTATGGCGTTATGGAGGTAATATTTTTTTTATAGTTCCGTTTGAAGGTGGAAAGCGAACGATAAAATTGTACGCCACAAGTGAATGATGGCCGATTTGTGGTTGGAGCAACTCCAATGACGTGTATTTGTGAAATTGGTTAGTAAGTTAAACAAATTGCACGCCGACTTATTATTTGATTGGATAACCATCTGTTTGTATTGTTGTGCAAAGGGGAATATGATTTTGCGTATAATAATATATATATTACATACTAGCTGTGCCCGCGGCTCCGCTAGCGTGAACTACAGAATCCGCTCACATTCCCATTCCCGCTCCTGCTTCCGCTCCCGCTCCCGCTGCCGCTGCCGCTCCCGCTCCTGCTTGCCTCCGCCTCCGTCTCCGCCCACGCTCAAGTCCACGCTCACGCCCACGCCCACGCCCACGCCCACGCCCACGCCCACACCCACACCCACACCCACGCCCACGTCCACGCCCACAAAATGTAATCTAAACTCATCGCAATCTGAATAGTACGAAAATATTTGCAATATATTGCATACTAACCAGAAAAACCGAAAAACAGAAAAACAGACAAAAATTCAAAAATGATAGAAATGTGTTCTGTTGCTTTTTCTTAGACCCCCCAAATATTTTTTGCAAATATCTTCAATGTACAGACACGCGAAGTTTACGATTTTATTTATTAGATAGGCATGTATTTAACGCGGGGATAAACTAACCTGATTTAGGGTTTTATAATTAACCAGTGCCGTGTGGTTTCCGGTAGAGTAGAATAGGACCACTCCAACTCTTCCCGTGGATGTCGTACAAGGCGACTAAGGGAATACATTATAAAACATCAAAGGCCTCCCCAACCCGTCTGGCCAGTGCGGGGGTGTAGGCCAAATCCTCCGTCTGTCTCCGGCAGATGAGAGAGGGTTGTGCTCCTGCAGTGGAGACAAAAATAACATAATGATGAAATAATTAAAATGGGTAGCAAAAATAATAAGTTGGCAGCTGCAGTGAAGTAGCATTTTAGGTATAAAGTAGAAATCTATGTTTTTATTTATTAGACTTCCTTTAGCAGTTACTATAACCCGCTCACCCCATTGAATACACCATCTGTACCCCGTGACGTGACGAGAAGAGAATAATGACAGCCTGTCACAGGGGGGAGTAAAAATGGACTCAACCCTCGAAGGTCGGCTCACCTTACGCAACTCCGAATGATTTCCCAGCGGAAATATTGTGATGCGATACCTTCTTCCCCGAATTTACGGTATAAAGTCGATATAGTACGGTAACCTTACACCTTGCCGACGCAAAACCAAGCATCACTGAAGAATCGGGGAAGGATCAATCTTTGGAATGTTTTTTAGCTTCCTCCAGTATACATTTTGACGACCTCCGTGGCGGAACGGGTAACTCTCGGACTGCCACGCCGGAGGTTGCGGGTTCGAATCCCGATAGGGTCTAATGTTCGTATGATGAATATGAATGTTTGTATCCAAGTCTTGGCTGTATAAATATTTATTTAAGTATGTCTATCCGTTATCTAGTAACCATACCACAGGCTCTGCCTAGTTTGGGACTGGATAATTGGTGTGAATGTCTGAGATATTTATTATTATTATTATTACATATTTGTTAAATTGAGATATTACATTACATATCGACAATTTTGGTTTTAAATTTTTGCAGAATAAATTCTACGTCAATTGGTCTAAGTCAGTGTCTTTCCTACTAGCCGTAGAGCTATGGGACGCAGACCATTCGACGTGGTTTTTTTTCTGATTCTGAATTTCCAACAACAAAAATATAATAGGTTACAACGTTCTGAATGCCTAATCTATGCTAATATTATAAAGAGGTAAAGTATGTGAGGTTGTAGTGGGTAATCTCTAGATGTACTGAACCGATTTTGAAAATTCTTTTACTAATAGAAGCGCGCACAAACAAACAGACAAACAGACAAAAATACCAAAAAATATCAAAATATATTATTACTTATCCTTAGACCCCCAATTTTTTGTTGTTGCAAATATCTTCAATGTACAGACACGCGACGTTTACGATTATATTTATTAGATTATCAAATTATGTATTTAGATGTCAAGGATCCATAATTGTTAATAATACATACTTGACATTAAAATATATAAAAATAAAATTAATGTATTTTTTCAAAATATACAGTTGAATATGGGTGTACTTTACTTAAATATACCGTGTAGAAGATTTAAAATGTTATGTTCATATATGTATATGGGCATATGTAGCTAACTGAAAGGAATCTAATAAATAAAACTGTAAACTTTGAGTGTCTGTATTGAAATTAATAGAAAAAATAACAAAAAGATATTTTTTGTAATTTATGTCTGTTTGTATGTTACCTGTGTTGTGTAGGCACATACGATTTAATATCTTTGTGTACGCATAACGTAAATATGATGGAGTTTTTAAAAAGATCGGGTTTAACTTCGAGTAACATTTAATTTTAATTTCATTGTAATCCGCTCACTCAGACGGAAGTTATGCTAGTTTAAAGTTTTTCGAAAATCACATTGCAATAGTATTTAATGGAAAGGAAGAGGGACGGGAGGGGAAAAGTGGGGAAGTAGGGTAGTGGATAGTTAGTTGATATAAACGGTAGAATAGAGGGAAAAGATGGGGGAAACGGTGGAAATAAGAGGATGTTTGTAGTAGAGGTTTTGAGCATATCCAAAGCAAGGGTATCCTACTCGCTTCGGCCGCCATTATAAATGCGAAAGTTTGGATATTTGGATGCTTGGATGTTTGTTACTCAATCACGCTTCAACCACTGGACGGATCGTGATGAAACTTGGCACACATATAGGTTAGGTCCTGGAATAGGACATAGGATAGTATTTATCCCGAAAAAACATCCCATTCCCACGGGAAATACATAATAATTTGTGATGTTAAGTTGTCCACGCGGACGACGTCGCGGGCAACAGCTAGTATGCATATAAAAGACAGCACCAGTACGTATTTCAGTTGTCTGCACGTACGAAGTCATGGGATAAGCTAGTATTCAATAAGATTAAAAACAATATTGTGAAAAGATCTGGAGTTATGTTAGATTTGGATTTACATCTACCTTTAATCCTCACAACGAGAACTTTATACTCCACCACATTGGGGAGCCGAGGAAACGGGGCTCCAGGGAATGAAGTACAATGAGGTTGTTATATACCAACCTCACCTGCTTGTAAAGGGGCACTTGCTGTGTTAATGCAATGCACTAGCTGCATGGCGAATGAGTGTCCTGGGAAAGTTTAAGTACCCTGAACCCAATGACCTATGGGCTCCTATTCTTTAGCTGAATAATAGATTTTATGCAGCAGACTCTTGGGGATGGAAGCAACTATAAACAAAGGGGCAGACACAACAGGACCTGTCGCCTGGTGTTCTGGCATCTCTAAATGGAGCGTACCAAACAATCGATCTGTTCCACGCAACTGCGGCTCCCGGAGCAGCAACTCGTTCACATTCACTTTGACACTTATGCAGTTACTACGCATAATATTCAATTAATCATCATGTTAATTGACGGAGGATTTGGCCTACACTCCCCGCGCTGGCCAGACGGGTTGGGGAGTACTAAACGAACGCATTTTATAAAATTAAATCTCGAACTATTAAAGAAGTTTGGCATTCTCTGAAATGGGGTACATTTACCCAACGTGAACGAACAAATTTTCATTGTAAGTTTGCCATTTCACCTCCCTTCCTACCACGCATAATCCTTCGTATGCGATAATTAAATTTTGTGAACCTGTGATACATTTACATACACTTATGTAAAGCCGATCGGTTATCAGTCTGTACATACATTACTTGCCTCACTATTGTCTCCGTGATGCTCGAAATTGAATGGTTTCAGCCTAGATTAAAGATAAACTTTGAATAACATATACGTATTATCAATATATCCTATGTCCAACGTGGACGTCGATGGTTATGAAATGAAGTATTATTTTATAACATTGAGGCGATGAAATAAGTAATAATATTCCATGGACTTGTCCCAAAATATATTGTACTAGCTGTTGCCCGCGATTTCGTCCGCGTGGACAATTTAACATCACAAATTATTGTGTTTTTCCCGTAGGAATGGGATTTTTTCGAGATAAAATCTATATATCCTATGTCCTATTCCAGAGGGGTAGGCAGAGACGATGTATCGCCACTTTGCGCAATGTAATATTGCAAAGTGGCTTTCCTTCGTCCGCTTTTCGCCCCGTGATACCCCTTGACGTGATGTGTTGCGAACAACATCGCCGCCTTGTTGAGGTACCACGATTAGCTAGGGAAATAATTGTCCACCTCATCAGAGCCCTGCATGATTCGGTGAGGCTAATAGTGCCCGGAGTTCGCCCTTCTCCGGGATGTCGGCACGCTTACGACCAGAGCCCCTGGACACGCATCCATCGGCACGGCAGACCTAGGATTGGCGGATGGGACAGGGATCGGGGCGAGAGAGACAGGATATGGGGGTATGGGTAAGGAGTATAGGGTAGGTATGGGATATCGTTATTACGGAAGGGTAGTGGGATTGTACTAGCCGGGACCGCATACCATGACTCGTCTGGATAGCACCGGACAGGCAACTGGCAACTACCTCAACCAAGTCCCCAGACACGTATATAAATAAGTAACAGAGCTGGGTGAACTCCGGGCACTATTAGCCTTTACCGAAACATGCGGGCTCTGATGAGATGGACAATTATCTCCCTAGCTAGTCGTGGTACCACAACACGGAGGTGGCGATGATGTTCGCCACACATCACGCCAAGTGGTATCACGGGGTGAAATTCGGGCGAAGGAAAGTCGCTTTCCGATGTTCGTCAGGATCGCGCGAAGTAGCGATACATACTGCCTAATCTTCTGGGACCAAGGCGTGAGCGTTATGTATGTATGTTATCCGTATATGTCATATTGTTAAAGAGTACAAATGATTTTTTTAATTCAACGGACATTCGGTGAGATTGAGGTCAAGCGTAATCCCATCAGGAATAAAAAAAATTTTTTTTGCTGAAATGTTACATTACAAGCATTTCAGCTAATTTTTTTTTGGCCCCCAGATTCCATTAAAAACGCCCACGTTCCTTTGTACATTTCGATGAATATGTTATTGAATAATGAATAAATAAATTAATAAAATGATCATTTGATGATAATTTAATATTTTATAATAGAATTTCAACAAGACTGCAGCGGATTGCAACGAGAACTCCGTAACATTTACAATTTCAGCTTTCAATTTAATATCAGGTGAAAGTTTCGTTAGACGTCTCAGCGCACCGAGCCGAGCTGAGCCCTGTGACTTGCCACGCGAACGTAACTCTTAATTACCACATTTTGAGGGCTCTGGCGGACGTTTTTTGCACGGGCTCTTGACGGGGCGCCGTGAGTGCAGCGTACTTGAATCTTGGGGCGTGGTGCAAGGCAGCGACGGTCAGAGGTCGGGCTCATGTTCGGCGTCATTCCAGCTAAAACATAAATGCGTAAATCGTATCTCTTTAGCTATTATTAATTTTCCCTTACAATTCTCGCTATAAGGTTGCCTGGAAGAAATCGCTAAAGGCAATAAGGCCGTCACTTTTACTGTATATTTCTCCTACATATATTCTGTAATTTGTGTGCAATTATGTATAATTCATTCATTCACCCGTTCGTTCGTTCGTTCATATCTATTTAAGTAAAAATATGAAGTCAAAAAGACAAAAGTGTCACTAAGAAGAAGAGAAGACGATGCCCCTACGTACGGATAATAGTCCGTTAATGGAAGGGAGACGGGGGAAATCAAATCGTGAAATTCCTGGGCACACTCTCCAAAATAAAACATATAGAAGACCGAAAGACAGGGCACACTGCGACAATGTTTGAGGCTCTGTAACTTGGTATTTATATTTTATTGTTAAGTGAATCGTCTGAAAAACAAACAGAATGAATAATAATATAATAATATGTTAGACATGACCCCAATTATCCAGTCCCAAATTAGGCGGAGCCTGTGTTATGGTTACTAGATAACGGCTAAACATACTTAAATAAATATATAAACATCCAAGACTTGGGTACAAACATTCATATTCATCATACGAACATTTGCCCCTAGCGGGATTCGAACCCGCAACCTCCGGCGTGGCAGTCCGAGAACTACCCGTTCCGCCACGGAGGCCGTCAAAAGTCGTTGTTTATTAGCACAAAATCTCAGAGGCTTATTCACAAAATCCCAGAGGCTTATTCCTAATAATTGCACGATCTATTCTGATCACCGCCTATGTCTTGCGCCAAAGTGTAAGGTGAAAAACGAAGGCTACCTTGCGATGCCTTCGCGGAAATTTTAAGCCTGCATTTATGTTAGTTTATTTTCCAAGTAGCAGGTAATATTTCCTGCTTTGTTTTTATACTTACTAAGTAGATTTACGCTACTGCAGTTCAGTGTATTTACGCTTTCTCCATTTTCTATATACTGAAAAATTCGGGACAGCTAAATGGCATTTTATCGTGTTTACTGTATATTTACTCTAAGTAATAATTTTTATGATTAATTAAAACCAAACCATAGTGCCGTGTGGTTTCCGGTAGAGTAGAATAGGACCACTCCAACTCTTACCGTGGATGTCGTACAAGGCGACTAAGGGAATACATTATAAAACATCAATCAGGCCTCCCCAACCAGTCTGGCCAGCGCGGGGAGTGTAGGCCAAATCCTCCGTCTGTCTCCGGCAGACGAGAGAGGGTTGTGCTCCTGCAGTGGAGACAAAAATAACCTGATGATGATGAAATCATGATAAAGTTGACAAGTTGAGTTAGTGCAAGGGGACAAGAATGCCGTGTGATTCCCGGCTTAGAATAGCGCCACCCCAAATCTTCCCGTGAGTGTCGTCAAGGCGACTAAGGGATTGCACCAGGGATTAGCAGCAGCGTTCTCCTGTGTATATTAAAATTATTACTGCAATCACCAATCATGAACGACAACTTAACATCATAACTTATTATGTATTTTCCGTAGGAATGAGATGTGTTTTTCGGGATGGAAACTATCCTATGTCCTATTCCAGGACCTATCCTATATGTGTGTCAAGTTTTATCACGATCTCTACAATTGTCCAAACTTATATATATCCAGTCATCCAAACTTTCGCATTTATAATCATCATCAGGTTATTTTGGTCTCCACTGCAGGAGCACAACCCTCTCTCATCTGCCGGAGACAGACGGAGGATTTGGCCTACACTCCCCGCGCTGGCCAGACGGGTTGGGGAGGCCTGATTGATGTTTTATAATGTATTCCCTTAGTCGCCTTGTACGATATCCACGAGAAGAGTTGGAGTGGTCC
The DNA here is from genome assembly GCA_947086405.1 of Esperia sulphurella. Lineage (NCBI taxonomy): Eukaryota > Metazoa > Arthropoda > Insecta > Lepidoptera > Oecophoridae > Esperia > Esperia sulphurella. The sequence goes on along the minus strand of OX352264.1, from coordinate 739,615 downwards.
TATTCTAAGTCGGGAACCACACGACATTTATAATATTAGTGGGATATCTTTGCCCTATATCTACAGAACCGTTGATCTTTATACCTAAAGATACATGAAAGATATTTGCATTGCAGCCAAATGGAATATTTTGCTTATAATATAGAACAATAAGCGCTTCACATGACCATTGTTCGATTTATCCTGTAAATTAATTGCTTATAACATGAACGGTTAGTTTAGTATCATTTTCACCAGGGTGCCCCACATACGTATAGGCCCGGCGTACACCTAAGCGATTATTAGCGGAGTGGAGAAAAGATTCAATTCAATACGAATCCCGCCCAGGGCAAACATTCGTGAGATGAACTTGTGTTTGCCTTGTGACTGGATGTTATTTATATATTATATTATGTATTTATGTATGTATATTAAATCAAATCAAAATCAAAATATATGTTTTCAAAATTGGAATACATTATTCTCTTTTTGACGTCAAATTCTGCCTAAAACTACTCAACTTCCACCTGTATAACCGAGGGGAAGAAGTGGCAATAAACCCAACGGCACAGGGCCCTACCTTTGATTTAAATTATTCATTACAATCATTAAGTCTACCTATGCTGAGCCATCAAGCACTCCATGGACTTTTATCATTTAAGTAGTAATCAGCTGTCTGATACTTATATTACAGGCTCTGCCTAGTTTGGGATCAGGTGGCCGTGTGTGAAGCACATATTTATTTATTATTATTTATTAATACAATTTACTCTTTAGTGTACGATAAAAACTACACAGGTACAATAATGAAGTCGCTCACATTAGCACATTTAAGCGGTCTTATCACTAAAAGCGATGTCTCTCATACAACCTTTTGGGTAGAGGATAAGAGTAGCAAAGAAAAGTTCGTTGTGCGGTAAAATAAATTTTACAACAATTATACTCCAAAAATGTATTTACTCATGTATGTATTGTATGTGTATGTATTTGTATTGTATTAATATTGTGTGTATGTATTGTATATATTTATTGTATACTAGCTGTGCCCGCGGCTCCGCTCGCGTGGACTACAGGATCCGCTCCCATTCCCACTTCCGCTCCCATTCCCACTTCCGCTCCCTATCCCACTTCCACTCAGACTTTAAATCCCGGTCCAAGTCCAGGACCAGTGCAGGTCCAGTGCAGGTCCAGTGCAGGTCCAGTGCAGGTCCAGTGCAGGTCCAGTGCAGGTCCAGTGCAGGTCCAGTGCAGGTCCAGTGCAGGTCCAGTGCAGGTCCAGTGCAGGTCCAGGTCCAGGTCCAGGTCCAGGTCCAGGTCCAGGTCCAGGTCCAGGTCCAGGTCCAGGTCCAGGTCCAGGTCCAGGTCCAGGTCCAGGTCCAGGTCCAGGTCCAGGTCCAGGTCCAGGTCCAGGTCCAGGTCCAGGTCCAGGTCCAGGTCCAGGTCCAGGTCCAGGTCCAGGTCCAGGTCCAGGTCCAGGTCCAGGTCCAGGTCCAGGTCCAGGTCCAGGTCCAGGTCCAGGTCCAGGTCCAGGTCCAGGTCCAGGTCCAGGTCCAGGTCCAGGTCCAGGTCCAGGTCCAGGTCCAGGTCCAGGTCCAGGTCCAGGTCCAGGTCCAGGTCCAGGTCCAGGTCCAGGTCCAGGTCCAGTTCCAGGTCCAGGTCCAGGTCCAGGTCCAGGTCCAGGTCCAGGTCCAGGTCCAGGTCCAGGTCCAGGTCCATGTCCAGGTCCAGGTCCAGGTCCAGTTCCAGACCTAGGCCAGGTCCAGATCCTCAACCCTCCCCTCAACACTCCTCTCAACCCTTCCCTCAACCCTCCCCTCAAAACCTCTTTCCCTCGTCTCTCCAAATGTAGTCCTCGTAACTAATCCATCGCAATCCAAATTCCGATCAACATTACTTTGTTGCATACGTATACCACAAATTCATCGTCATCTAGTAACTCAAACACTCACATTACATTGGTACCATACCCGCTCCCGCTACCGCTCACGAATTCAGTCGAACATTTACACCCTACAAACTTCGCAGTGTATGCAAGTTTTCGGAAACTATAAATTCTCATAACTTTTGATTGGCTGCACCGATTGCAATGAAATAAAGCCTATATGTTACACCAAATTAAGCCCCATGTTTCTGTGAAAAGTCCATTAAAATCCGATCAGTAGTTTTTAAGTGATGCGTGCACAAACTCACAGACAAACAGACAAACAGACAAACAGACAAAAATTTCAAAAATGATCGAAATGTGTTCTGTTGCTTATCCTTAGACCCCCCAATTTTTTTTTTGCAAATATCTTCAATGTACAGACACGCGAAGTTTACGATTTTATTTATAAGATTTTTGTCTCCACTGCAGGAGCACAACCCTCTCTCATCTGCCGGAGACAGACGGAGGATTTGGCCTACACTCCCCGCGCTGGCCAGACGGGATGGGGAGGCCTGATTGACGTTTTATAATGTATTCCCTTAGTCGCCTTGTACGACATCCACGGGAAGAGTTGGAGTGGTCCTATTCTACTCTACCGGAAACCACACGGCAGGTTAATATATATATATAATCCCTTTTTGATTTAGTGAATGATTGATGTAGTATTTAGTAGTGATTTGCATATTGCTATCACATCCTTATACTTATAAGCAAATGGATTTGGGTCTCGAATGAAAATGTACAGACGTATTCAAGTGAAAGGAAACTGAAACGCGGAGAGAAGACAAGAGGAAGTAATTCTTTTCTTGTTTATCACACATCTTATTGTTTATTGTTTGTTTATATTGTTTACATATTATTATGACAATTTACACACTTTCTTAATTCTAACAAAACTCATACGAGTATATGGGCCGAGCATGCGTTATGGAACGACAGTGTGTGTCCAGAGAAGCCCCAATAGGCCATACAGCCCGTGCCGGGACTATCTCTCAATCTTTACGACAGGTTTTAATGTCTAGACGGTCTTTATTGAGACTAGGTAGCACAATATTATAAATATGAGAACTTTATAGGGTCTAGAAGTATATAATATATAAGAGCCAATAATATTAAGAATAATATTAATATAAATAAATATGAGTAATTATAGATAATGAATTCTTTAACAAATACATATGCACACTACATGTTTTATCAATAATATATATACATACATACATACATACATACATACATACATACACACATATACCTACACATGCACATACATGTACGTGCACATAAATAAATATTATATATTGTATCTGTGTGGACAGATATTGCTGGATCACACTGTATACACCCATTTAAGGAAATTATCAATTCAATAGCTTTAACCACGTTTCTTCCATCCCAGTTTCGTCACAACCCAACAGAAATTGTTTGAGTTTCCGATTTAAGATGAGTTTGGTGTGTTTGAGGCATGTCTTGTCTGTGTCTATGTACTGTGAGACTGAAGTGGGAAGTAGGTGGTACATTCGTGGCGCGATTGCTGAGAAGTGTCTGCGACCAAAAGCCGTAGATCGGAAGGGTACATGATATTTATGGCGAATTTCATATCTAAGATGTCTATTAATTGAAGCTAGAGGAAAATAGGCTATATGTGTAGACATATATACCATCGTCCGCCAGATATACAACTTACGAGGAGTCAGCACACTGCACAATCGATAGAGATCTTTTGAGGGATATCTTATTGGTTTACGTTTTATTACCTTTAAATTGAGTTTTTGGGCTACATTTAATTTGTTTAGTATTGTAGTGCCACATGAGCCCCACCCTATGATTCCATATAATAGGAGAGATTGTGTAAGAGCAAAATAAACCTGCCATAGAAGTTCATCAGATAGGATGTTCTTTAACTCATTGTACACATAACCCAGTTTCCTAATTCTCCCCGACAGAATATTAACATGTTCTTCCCACTTGAGGTGCTGATCCACAATTACACCCAAATAGGTAGTGTGTGTGGTAGCCTTAAGATTACTGCAGTCACAGTCATTGCTGCTGTCGGGACAACTGTGTAGTTTAAGATTATTATCATTTTTAGGTAATCCGGCTTTAGTTGGTGCAAAGCACATATATAGGGTTTTGTCTTCATTTATTGAGAGTAGATTATGATCGTACCAAGACTTAGCTATACGTAGCCCCCCCTCTGCTCCTTTGAAAGATTCCTTCCAAGTCTTTCCCGAGAAAAGTAAAACTGTGTCATCCGCAAAGCATATAGTCTTACAATTGGGTAATAGCGTGCAAAAGTCGTTAAGATACAGATTGAATAGAATGGGTCCAAGAACACTGCCCTGCGGAACGCCGAAGTTAATTTGTTGTTCTGTACTCATTCTACACTCAACTCTGACGAGTTGGGTACGATTTTGTAAATAAGTATGAAACCAGTTTAGTGCTACTCGAGTAATACCCAACCCCTCCAACTTCTTTAAAAGGATTTTGTGTGGAACTGTATCGAAGGCTTTTGCGAGATCAACAAATACTGCTAGTGTTTTCTGTTTTGCTTCAGTATTTTCGATAACATGGCTTGTTACAGCTGCAATAGCGTCGCTGGTGCTAGTTCCCGTTCTAAAACCGAATTGGTTTTTCGACAATAAGTCATCACTAAACGCAGTCAGTCTATGCTTTACAATTTTTTCAAAAATTTTTGAAGTTGTAGGCAGCAGGGATATGGGTCTGTAATTTGACATGAGTTGTCTGGAACCTTTTTTGTGAAGAGGTATGACTACTGCAGTTTTAAGGCTCTTGGGAAAAACTCCCGACTTGAAACTTAAGTTAATTAAGAAAGATAGAGGAGACAGAATTGACTTCCTTACACATTTCATTACTTTAGAAGTTATCCCGTCAATTCCAGATGAGTCAGTCGGTTTGAGAGTAAGAATTATTTTGTCAATTTCAGTTTCGTTAGTTGGTCTTAAGTAAAATGATCTGTCAGACTTTATAGAGGATATGGATGTACTGAGTTCGTCTTCTGTTTTATTTAAACGATTTAGATGGTTTTCAGCCAATTTGGAGCCAATGTTACAGAAATAGGTATTGAGAGCATTGGTTATGATATCAGCGTTATCTTTGGATTTTACAAGGTTATTATCTACCATTAACTCGTCTATTTGTCGTCTATCCACTTTATTGCGATTGCTCGCTTCATTAATAACACGCCATATTTGTTTGGTATCACCACCACATTTATTTATTCTCGATCTATAATAGCTTTCTTTGGTGTTTTTAATTGTCCTGTTACATTTATTTCTATAGGTTATATACTCAGTTTTCAGAATAAGATTTTGGGGGTGCCTTTTTGTTAGTTTGTGTAGTTTGTCACGTTTTCGTATACAAAAGATCAGTTTGTCAGTGATCCAGGGCTTGAGTTTGATGCATTTATGTGGTTTCTTTGTGGAAGTAGTTGTATTATTATTTGTATGTTTAATTATTATATCATGAAATGTGTCCATCGCTTCATCAATATTATTTAGAGTATATAATTGTTCCCAAGACTGCGATTCCATATCAGTATATAGTTTATCATAATTTATTTTCCGTTGTACATTTGTAGTCAAAACATTTTTGACAATGGGACAGTCATGTAATGCACAGAGTATCATGGAGTGATCTGTGACAGTTGTATTTAGCACAATTCGTCTGTGTAATTTATTGTTATGAGTCCGCAGCATGCAATGGTCAATACACGTTTTATCATGTGTTGGTTTGTCTATCCCTATATGCAGCTTGTGATAGATGAGCAGAGATAGATACTCATCTACCTTCGATGAGTCACAATCCAGAATGTTAACATTTACGTCACCCATTAAAATAAGATTTTTATTACCATTACATTGCCTAAGAGCGCGGTCAAGGGTATCAAGGAATAATCCTATATTGTCTGCTGAAGGAGACCTGTATAATGCGATCAAAGCTGTGTCATCAGATAGGGATATTTTAAGACAATTTGAACCCAAAACCTCCAACTCAATATAGTTGAAAGATATTGTGTTTTTTACAAAAACAATAACGCCGTCATTCTGTATTGGATTTATTTTGGTGCAGACCGAGGTATATCCGGGGATCGTATGAAAGGATTGTCGATTTTTAATACGACATTCAGTGAGTATTAGAATATCGAAGTCTAGCCTTAGTGATTTTAAGGTAACCAATAATTGGTCGAAGTTTTTGTGAACACTACGAATATTAATGCATATGATTAAAAGTGAGTTCTCATTATTGACTTTCATTGCCTGTCTACATATTTCATAGTCATCAGTTAGAATTGTTGGTTCAGTAGGATGGAAGTCGTCGAGGTCATTACGGTATTGTGTTATAAAATCGAATGTTAACGCTAAATAGTGATAACAGTTCAATCGTCAAATAAAATGAGTGGGAGTTGGGTATGTGTATAGTTAGCCAGCATTGCATTATAGTATGGGTATTTACCCACATAAAATGATAAATAATAACAAGTATAGAAAATATTATTAATAAATAAATACTAGTAAAATAATGATACTTAGTTTTATAATAAATAATAACAAATAGAGTCAATGATAAAAAATATATACTAGTAAGGTGCTGACACTTAGTGATATAATGAATGCAAACAGTGGGAGTGAATGATACTAGTCAGATACTGCTAAGGGTCTCTATATCGTTAATTATTATGGGGTCCGAGTTTTTGTCCTTCCTAATATAAATTTTGCTATTCAAACAGTAACATTGGTAATTACGAATTTTTGCAAATTCCCTACCTTTAAAAAGTAGCATTTTTTGCCTTGGTGTTAGATGCTCAGATACATAAAATGGATTGGAGCTCAAGTTAAGATCAAGATGGTCGGTTTTTAAACGCATGCTCGGCTCTTTACAACCTTTGTTATAGTCTTTTACATGACGTAACAATTCATTTCTGGAGTAAAAACTTTTGAATATCAAAATAATAGGACGAGGTTTATTTGGTGTTTGTTTGCGACCAGCCCTGTAAGCGGTGTAGATTTCCGATTTTTCCAGCTTGATATTTAGAAACTTGTATAATCTCTCAACTATAACCATTACGTTTTCACCAGTTGACTCTGGAATTCCTCGTATTTCAATATTACATGATCTGGCTCGTTGATCCATGTCGTCGAGTTTTGCCTCCAGGAGAGATATTTGATTTTTCATGGTATTATGTCCGTCACGCAATATAGATTGGTCATTTTTTAGGACCGTGATTTCCTTCTCCATGTTGCTGACCTTTCCAATGAGGTTATCATATTTACTGCTAAAATTGTTTATGGAGTCCTCAATCATGGTGGTCTTCTCTGTTACAATTTTAAGGTGTTCTACGAGGGCATTTTTGACTTCCTTTAGTAACTCATTTTTAAAGCCATCAAGACGTGATTCTATGTAATTTTTAAGGTGATCGAAAGTATCATCTTTAAAATGCTGTGTATTTTCGCGAACAGGTGTATCCAAGTGGTCGCCCTTTTTCTCTGCTGCCTTGCATTCAGGACACTTCCAATTCGCCTTATATGTTTTGGACTCTTTTTGGAAGTTTTCATAGGAAATCCGCAAACACTGATGATGGTAGTGTGCTTCACATATTGAGCACGACTTGAGTTCCGTCGACTTAACATTCTTATCGCACGCTGAGCATTTAGTCATGATTCGACTGTTGATGATACCCAATAAAAAAAAAAAAAATGCAAGTCCAAAGTTACGAGACAAAGATTGTCCAGCGACGTGCACGTCCAGCCTCGATGATCGCCCGAAAATGAAGAAGTATTGTCACTCTAATAAAGGCCCACTTAGTAAAGTAGTTCTGCGTGTTGGTTCCTATTTATATTAACAGCACAGCAATAAAGACCCACACTCGAGTAGATCTTCGCGGCGAGAAGGTCGTAAGCGCCGTGCAGATCGCGGCGCTTACGCGTATAACCACTTCACCTGCCACTAGTTTTATTTAGAGGGTATTTTATATCACTGAATAACTTATGGTGTTAATTATCATTAACTGGGTGACGATACTGATTTTAATTTTAATTCATATAATAACACTGGGTGTAATCTTTAAGATTCACAAAAATTCAGAGCACTTGAGCGCTAAAAACTCGGAGAAAAAATTGAAATTATCGCACCAAACAACAAACGTGTTAACTGTGCAGTTGCCGTCCGTAGTGAGTGACAATCCTCTTAGACAATCTCGCTTGGTGGAAGCCGAGCCTAACTCAACCCGTTGCGTGCTGCCGATTGCATTTGGCCCCATCGACCGCAATTTACTACACAAGATGTCTATTGTATCGGAACAATAGAGGGTTAACACAAGCTCGGTTTTAGCTATTGTTAACTGTGACATCGTTCATTTTACATTAGATTTTAGACGTGGGTGGATCTTGTAGCACAGAAGACTAACCATTACCACATTATACTAGTATTCCCTAGGAAAGTTTCATCATCATCATCATCATCAGCCTGTAAGAGCCCACTGCTGGACATAGGCCTCTCCCAAGGCGCGCCACTGAACCCAATCCTCGGTTCTTCTCATCCAGTGTCTGCCAGCCGCCCTACGCAGATCGTCGCTCCATCTAGCCAGGGGGCGTCCCACACTACGCTTGCAGAGTCGCGGTCTCCACTCGAGAACTCGTTTACCCCAACGGTTATCGGTTCTCCGACATATGTGACCAGCCCACTGCCACTTCAACGTACTAACTTTTTGAGCTATGTCGAAAACTTTAGTTTTCTGGCGGATTACCTCCTTTCAGAACCTATCCCTTAGAGAAACTCCGAGCATAGCTCTCTCCATAGCCCGCTGAGCGACTTTGAGTTTTCGGACTAGTCCCACTGTCAGTGTCCACGTTTCGGCACCGTACGTCATTACGGAATTATCGTCATTAAGAAAGTTTGCACCAATACAATTCAAAAGCAATGTATTTGAAAGGCATGTAAAAAGTTAACGTTATGCTGAACCGTAAAATTAAGGGCACAGTGTCCGTATACATTTTTAGTCTATATTTTTTTAATAATAGGTATTTAAAATACAAAAATACTTAGTCAAAAATTCCAGTAATTTTTAGCAAATGAGAGGAGAACGACTCATCTGGGGACAGTAACTACGTTTTGTCGCTTTGAAAATAAATTGCTTGCTTCGAGCATAATATCGCCGGGGAAGTTTTGTAATAACAGACAAAACGACTGATAAAGCTAGGATATATGAAGTAAACTATGATACTTACTTTATGCTATATATATAATAATTATTGCCACTAACAGAGATAGAACGTTTTGAGGCAGAACAAATAACTATTGTTCAACGAGTGAGCAAAGTTATTTTTTGCTGCGAGTGCTGACTTTAAATCACGAACTAGCGAAGTAGTCTAGAATTGAATCACGAGCGTAGCGAGTGATTTTTTGCTGCAAGTGCTGACTTTATATCACGAACTAGCGAAGTAGTCTAGAATGGAATCACGAGCGTAGCGAGAGATTTCTTGCTGCGAGTGCTGACTTTAAATCACGAACTAGCGAAGTAGTCTAGAATTGAATCACGAGCGTAGCGAATGTTGTAATTATAGACCACTGAGCACAGTAACTGATTTAAATGCACGAGACAAAAATAAAGTTCACATCTACCAGCGAGAAAAGAAAAGAGTATATTTTTTTTATTAAATGTTGCGTTCAGAAATTGCACTACTTGACATTTTTATAAAACCAAGTAACCATGATATTTTTAATTAAGCGATATTAATATTTACGTGTAAAAACTAGATAATTTATTAATATTTCAAATATTCCGTCTTTAAACGGTAATAGTGCTATTTATAAACTTCAATTTCAATAAAATTGTTAAATCTCTAGGCCTGAATGAATTTCTGAACGAGCCTTCGCCCAGTTTATCGCCAAAAGGTGGTGTTAGAAATTCGAATCACTTTTTACTCACGCTCGCAGCAAAAAGCGATTTTGCTGCGAGTTTTTAAGCACCAAAAGCGCCTTTTTCGAGCTGGAGAGGTGAAAATAATATTATTATGTGGGCATAAAACTCCATACGAGCACACCAAGATATTCTTCGCTTGAACTAACTCTGGTCCTCTTGCACTAACTCACTTGTAGAGTGTATATATATCAAATAATAATCTGAAAAAATATTACCATCTATAGGAACACAGCTTGAACCAGTCCTTACACCATCGCAAAGCAGGTACGTAATTAGTATTCAGCGAACGACTGTACAGCTTGAATAATGTATTGTTTTTGAGATATTTTTAATGGTGATAAAGATGTCGGAGTGTGTTAACGCAAACATGACTTTTAATAGCCTCTTTAATAAATTAAAACGTCCTCAAGGTATTTCAATAACAGACTTTCCAAGTCAAGAAGAACCGATCAAATGATTTTGAACGCAAATTTATAAACATTTTTTAGCATCAGGCCAACTAGTAGCTATATAAATAAATATAAATATCTCAGACATTCACACCAATTATCCAGTCCCAAACTAGGCAGAGCCTGTGCTATGGTTACTGGATAACGGATACACATACTTAAATAAATATATAAACACTTGGGTACAAAAGGAGGTGCATGAAAAGGTTGATGAATGTGAGTGAGGCTAGTGAGGTGTGTCAGGATCGCTCAAAGTGGCGATCCATCGTCTCTGCCTACCCCTCTGGGACCAAGGCGTGAGCATTATGTATGTTTGTATGTACTTGGGTACAAACATTCATATTCATCATACGAACATTTGCCCCAAGCGGGATTCGAACCCACAACCTCCGGCGTGGCAGTCCGAGAGCTACCAAAAATAAAAAGTTACTTAAGTTCATTCAATTCTTGGGAGAGGCTATGTCCAGCAGTGGACTCTTACAGGCTGATGATGATGATGATTCATTTTAGGCCTGTATCACTCCGCACTTTTTTGAACATATTATTATTAAATTCATCATCAGCCGAAACACGTCCACTGCTGGACATATCTCCCCCAATAGACACACTTTTGGTGGGATGTCCATTGGGCGATTTGCCGTAATTTCGTTGGCAGGCTCTAAAGTTAGAAGTAGTAGACTCCAGGACCTCACATTCGAGAGAGATGCTTTCCCCAGTCCGACCTCTAAGCCTCGCCCGGATGTGCTGCATTACATCTTCTGGTGTTGTGGCCGCATCCAGACGGGAGAGGTAAATGGATGTCGTTGGCGTTGCAGCCTTCAGGTTGGTCGAGGCTGTAGGGACGGTGCCGCGCTTGTTGCGGTTGCGACGCTGACGACGTTTTCGTTTTCAACCACGACGTAACCATCCGCGTCGGCAACCACGATGGGCGGGCCACGAGCGGGAGCCGGGCTTCGGAGTCGAGGGGTCATTACCAAATAAAACGTCAATACTTTTTGACAGGAAGAGCAACAATTTCAATGCTGTCAAATTTTAACATTGTGACTTCAGAATCGGGCCCACTATGTTATTAAGTGAAACGTGTTGTAATTTGAAGCCCTTATCAAATGATAATAAAGTTAAAATTAGAATGAACTTGGTCGTTTACCACAGCGCATTGAATATACAAAATCGTAGAATATTATTATATCTCTCCTCCCCAATAGAATACAACTTTTGGTGGGCTGTCTTTGGGGAATCACCAGTCACATCGCTTGGCAGGCGGATTGGTAATCACTGGGAATCGAACCCACGACCTCGGGCTCGAGTCCAATGACCAAGCACTATTTGTATTTGCATTTATTTATCGGTAAAAATTATTTACATGTCAATTGTTTTGTTATTAATATTGCAACATATTACATTTCATTCTTAGAATATAGCAAATATAATCCAGGATTCCATTAAATAAAAACATAGTATAGGAATAGTCTTAATTAAAATGTCAACTATAAATGTCATGTTTAGGTCAAAATTTAAAATTTAAATGTCGTCTTATTTTATGTTTATTTGTGCATTTCAGCAGCAGCACCGCAGCCAGGTGTGTCTAGATATTCCGACAGTGTGTAGTACGCGTTTAACAGCAGCCAGCTTTTTTAGTTTAGTTATGAACCCGTTCATGCTGGGAGCGTTTATTATGTCTTCTGGAAGTTTGTTGTAGATGGTGCAGCCCATCACTTCCAGAGATTTGCCGTATTTTGCTAGACGGTGCGGCGGGGCGCAAAGCTTATTGCGCCATCTAGTGCTGAGGTTGTGGAATTCCACACGTGACGGGAACTGATCAAGGTTTTGTCTCACGTATTTAGCTACTTCAAAGATATATAGGGATGGTAGGGTGAGTATTTTTTTAACCTTGAACAGCTCCCGAGCTGGGTGGTCCCACTCCACTCGGGAAATTATTACACTAGGCCAACGAGGCGGTTAACGACCGGTAATGATATTAACATACACAGGAGTACGCTGCTGCCTGCGGCCCTACTATTCAGAATACATGAACTTCTAAAACGCTGCATTTACTCCGCATGAAGGTTTTCAGTATAAATGAATCCTATCAAAAGATTAACAAGATCGTGGCGTTAAATAATCGAGTTAAGTGTGTGGCGCTACCAAGGCATCATAAATCTAGGAAGATATTACAAAATGGCGTTCCTCTTGGAGATATGACGTCACTATGACGTTGACGGATCGCCGGCGAGTTGCGGACAATTGCTGAAAGGCTTTTGTTTATAAAGTACCTTCCTCTTTCTTTAGTCTTGTTACTTGGAAAAAGACATTGGCCTATGATATACTTCTACGATCATCTGGTCTCCTGGTAACTTTTGGCCGATATACGCCTGATTCACTTTCAAGTCGCTCAGAGAGCTATGGAGAGGGCTATGCTCGGGGTTTCTTTCTTTGAAGGATATGATTTGTAATGGGAGTAGGCGACGGCTGGGGCAGGAAGTTCTGGAGTGGAGACCGCGTATTGGCGCATGCAGAGTGGTACGCCTCACTGCCAGATGGACCGACGACCTGAAGAACTGGATGCGAAGGGCTCTATGAATGACAACTGTCATTGTTTTTAAATTCCAGTCGATTTATTTAAAGAACGCACTCGCCTTGAATTATTCTAAAATCTAGGAGGGCAGTTTTACTTAATCCTAAAATCAACGCTATAGTTCCTTAGAACAAATTACATACACATACATACATACATACATACATACATACATACATACATACATACATACATACATACATACATACATACATACATACATACATACATACATACGTAATCCTCACGCCTTAGTCCCAGAGGGGTAGGCAGAGACGATGTATCGCCACTTTGCGCAATCTAATGTCGCAAAGTGGCTTTCCTTCGCCCGCTGTTCGCCCCGTGATACTCCTTGATGTAACTTGTTGCGAACAGCATCGCCGCCTTGTTGAATAAATTACTATATCTCTTATAGTTTCTGACTTCCCCATACTGACCGGTCTTGAGTATATACCCTGCATATCGCAGAGGATAAACTGTAATATTTAGTATAACTGTGCCCGCGGCTCCGCTCGCGTGGACTACAGAATCGCCTTCCATTCCCACTTCTGCTCCCGCGCCCGCTCCCGCACCCGCTCCCGCTCCCGTTCCCGTGCCCGCTTCCGCTCCCGCTCCCGCTCATACTCCCGCATGCGACGAAAGACATTTAATGGCTAATTTTTTTACACCTTGGGTTACAATATTGAAGTTTTAGTAGGGATCCCTAATTTTTTATAGTAATAAATATAGCCTATGTTACTCGGGGATAATATAGCATTCTAATAATGAAAGAAAGTTCGAAATCGGTCCAGTAGTTTTTGGGTATATTCGTTACAAACATACAAATCTTTCCTCTTTATAAAATTAGTGTAGATTTCTAAATATTACAGTTTACCTTCGCTCGCAAAACAACCAGGTGTGATATGCAGGAATCTTCCTTCCTACCAAAAACTACTTGGGAGGAATCTCGAGATACACTTGGACCTGACATGCTAAAACAACGATAAACGTTGTCGCCGAAATCCGTTCCGGCAGCTCCAAACCTCCATGGGATAACAAATGAATTGCCAAAACAAACGAATTTAATTCGTTCCCCGTAATAAATGAACGGTGGGGAGTGGGGGGAACCACGGATGATCAATCAACGTCTTCTCAAGATAAAATGACGACGTGTCGTCTACGGCTAGATTTATTATTATCTTAGGTTAACTCGAGTGTGTCATGAGTTCTTAAGCTTTTTGTCTAATGATTAATTGTGTTTCTTTGCCTTATAAAGTAGGGCAGGTTTTAATTTAAAAAAGCGGCCAAGTGCGAGTCGGACTCGCCCATAAAGGGTTCCATAGCAGCAAGTAACATAATATAAAAGTTATTGTAGTTCGTTGTAACTTTGATCGATGTTTTAATAATAGTATTGTGGTTTACGATTTATGACGTATTAAAAAAAAAACTACTTACTAGATCTCGTTCAAACAAATTTTCGGTGGAAGTTTGCATGGCAATGTACATCATATATTTCTTTTACTTTTATCATTCTCTTATTTTAGAAGTTACAGGGGAGGGGGACACACATTTTACCACTTTGGAAGTGTCTCTGGCGCAAACTATTCAGTTTAGAAAAAAAAAATAGAAACATCAATATCATTTATTAAGACCTATCCATAGATAAACACGTATGGGTTTGATGAAAAAAATATTTGTGAGTTTCAGTTCTAAGTATGGGGAACCCCCAAAATTTATTGTTTTTTTTTTTCTATTTTTGTGTGAAAATCTAAATGCGGTTCACAGAATACATCTACTTACCAACTTTCAACAGTATAGTTCTTATATTTTCTGAATAAAGTGGCTGTGACATACGGACGGACAGACAGACAGACCTGTGTTCTTGCCATTTGGTTACAGAACTATAAAAACAGCATGAGTTCACTCTTTCATCACACCCTCGGCGCACCAGCCTGTCCGTACACGTCTGAGTGTGCGCGTAAGTTATCGAGAGAGAGACAACGCTATACGTAAACACATATGTGCTTCTCTTTCTAACTAAATCGTAGATCTCTCAACGGCATCAGTCAAATAGTGCGTGTCCTACTCCAGTTTGCAGGGAGGTGAGTGTCGCTCCTTTAAGTAGCAATATTTAGTACTAGCTGGTGCCCGCGACTTCGTCTGCGCAGGATTAGTATTTCGAGTAACTTATATTAGCGTGGCGTAGAAAAGAACTAACATTATGACATTAAAAGTATAATTTTATGGCGCACGCCAGAATAGCTCGCAGATGGTAGATTCTTTCGTACTTGCTTGACATTTTGGACAATTCACACAATATCTTTATAAATTGTAGCATATGTGTTATTCTGATGTATAAGCTATACTATTGTAAAGTTTCATTAAAATCCGTTCAGTAGTTTTTACATGAAAGAGTAACAAACATCCATCCATACTCACAAACTTTCGCGTTTATAATATTAGTAGGATTCTCTGCTTTGGGAGTAACTTATACGAAGATGGCAATATCTGCAAACATATAGTGTTTGGGGATGATCTGCATTAGAATTTAATAAATTTCATTCTGCTATTTATTAATCTCATTAATCGTTACCTACAGCAGAACCATAGTTATCTATTAACTTCTTGTTACCAGCATTATGTGCAGAAAATGTCAGCACATTTTGCAGTAGACATTAAATACATAATTTCTTCCTGCAGTACAACTACAGTCGGCTATTTAACTTCTTATTAACAGCATTCATCATCATCATCATCAGGTTATTTTTGTCTCCACTGCAGGAGCACAACCCTCTCTCACCTGCCGGAGACAGACGGAGGATTTGGCCTACACTCCCCGCGCTGGCCAGACGGGTTGGAGAGTCTTGATGTTTTATAATGTATTCCCTTAGTCGCCTTGTACGACATCCACGGGAAGAGTTGGAGTGCTCCTATTCTACTCTACCGGAAACCACACGGCAATTAACAGAATTGTCTACAGAGTATATCAGCACATCCTGTAGTAGATAATAAACTCATTAATCTCTACTTACAGCAGAACCATAGTTAGCTGTAGCTGTATTAACTATTGCCAACTACAGTCTACTGCAAGTAGATATTGAGTTAAATATCTACTGCGGAGTGTCCTGATACTTTCTTTAGACTATTCTGTTAATAAGCAATTAATAACCTGAGTTGTATCAATCAACTGTATGAAAACTAACCATCACAGAATTTAGTATTGTAACACTTTCAACGACTAATATCGGTTCTTTTCCATCCTCGTTTCCAACTATGACGTCACAGTACATGCATTATTATTTGGAACAATAACTGCAACGGCGGCCGCCACTCCAACACGTTCGTATGCACTTTGCTCTTTAAAAAAAGGCCCCAAAACTCGTTTCACTCGAACATTTCATTTTACAGTTTCCAACTGAAATTCTGCTGCGTGTGTTGGGCAATGAGTGGCAATATTCGTGAAATTACATGCAAGTTTTTATGTACTAGATGGATTCACGCTAGAACTTTCCACACTTGACGGTAAGCAATGGAACTCCAAACGTAATTTAAAAAGAGATTTTCACATGGAATTGATTCGAACCGGGTTATTTTTTTAATTCTTTCTTCTATGTCGGTTAGGTTCGTTCTTAGTCGGGTCTTCGATTACGATTCATATCCCTCAAAGAAACCCCGAGCATAGTCCTCTTCATAGCTCACTGAGCGACTTGAAACTTGTGGATCAGACCTACCGTCAGTGTCCACATTTCTACGCTGTAGATCATGACAGGCAGGACGCACTAATTAATTTTTTTTTGTCTTTAAACGTTGTGGAATATTCGATGTGAAAATTTGACGCAGTTTTCCAATTCCCTATCGAAATTGTTCCTACCCTAGGTAGACGTACTTCTGAACAACTTCGATATTGACATTATCGAGGATACCCGATCTTAGGTCGACGTGTGAATTGGAAGATACAGAAGCCTCTGGGTGCTTATGATTCAGTTTTTAAACGCGCAAACAGCTCTGAGGTTATCCCATCTAAGTTAATAGACTGCATTATAAACAGGACTTTAAAACGCATAGAAAATGCATAAGTAGCATTCCACGTCCTTTGGAGTCTATGCTCTGAGAAGATGAATATAGAATACAGACATGCTTGGACATGCTTTCAGGTACCAAAAATTACTATATACTTCTCAGTGGGATACTAGACTGTGATGACCACAGTCTAGTGTCCCACTGGGTTACAATGATTTTTTCTGTGTACTTGATTCTCGCGTCTCTATCAGCCTGCTACGAAAGAGATTTGGCAAAATTTTGGAAATTATCAAAATACGGTCAAACTGGTTTTCAAAAATTCTATGATTAGTAATTCTAAATTTTCAGTTGGTCAAGTTTCTAGTCAGTCCATAAAACTAGTTTGTACCCTTGTGTTGATCATTTTCAAAAGGTTTCCAAAACACTTAGCGGCCGTATCGTAGTATATTTTGTTCTACGCATAATGTGTATTTTCACAATATATAATGTGTATTCTTCTATAGTATTAATAAGCATCTGTTACGATGATATGTTATCAGAAATATTAGGTCTCAGCAGGAAATCAGTGCTCTGGTCTCACAGGCAAAGCAATGTGCTGAGCTGGGGCCTGTTTGCTGCTACAGCACACATACTGTGTCTACTACAGTGTTGCCACGCTGTACTGTCATCGCGTCTACAGATCTATCCTTAGAAAAATGAATATATCCAATAGAAGGATTTATAAGGGTCCAAGAACGTGAAGGAAACGAACCCTTTTCACTCTTATGGTAATTTTGCTGTTGCTAAAGTGAGAGAATGCTACTTTTAACAGGACGTCAATACCATGTCCGTACACTGTTTCAGAAATCTAGAGATGAGGCGGACGTGCAAAACATGGATATCGATAATTATCGGATATCGATAATCAATAAAAATATATTACGTAGTCTAAAAATTATCATTATATTATTTAGTAAAAATTTGAAATTATGTTAACATGAAAATTTAATTTAATTCTGAAGGCACGCACTTAATTTGAAGGCACTAAACTAGCTAATATTGTCATCTTATAGTGAAATAATTTTATTTCATTTTAGAGCTGTCAAATTTAAATCTGTGGCAACTAATTGCGTTATTATATCTAACAGTTGCCAGTGGAAAGTGAAACAGTATTCTATGTAAAAAATTAATCAGTTTATTTACTTACAACTATTTTATAAAACTACATTTTTTTTAAATAAAGTTTAAATTTACTTAGTGTTAATCAATCAATAAATATAATTATAAAAGATTATAAAACAATAAAAAAATAAAATTTCATATTTTTATCATTAGTCATTGCCTGATGTCGATGGTATATGTATCGGTCGATTAGAAATCGATATCCAAGGATATGTGTAAGTCTGGAGATGATAACGTTTGCATTCCAAAAGCTGCAGGGCCTGATAATGACGTGGTACGCGATGTTACTGACGGATCCAAAGCTGCCGGGCCTGATGATGATGACATAGAGCGCGCCGTTTACCGATGCCAAAGCTGCAGAGCCTAATGATTACATTGGGTACGAGAACGTCTGAGGCCCCAAAATTTAAGGACCTGAGACGGAGAACACTACCGTGCCCGAAGTTAATGGAGCTGAAGTTGTAGAAATGCACTGAAAAGAAAATTTATATTTATTGGTCAAGAATAACAAAAAGAGTGTAAAATGAATCTGGCATTAAACATTTTTAAATTACGATTAATTATATATAAAAAAATTGGGTGTCAGTAATCCGAGCTAAGAACTATTTTATGTACTAATGAGTTTTTATTATTGTATATTTACTTTTCGCTCACGACGGTGAAGAAAATCAAGATAAAACCTGCTAGCCTGAGGAGAATTGACAAATTCGAAGACAACTGAATAGGCTTGCCCCTATTAAATACGTTTACTTTTAAAAACTACTTACTCTTCCTGGCGACATAAATAATGTAGGCACAGCATTATCCTTCAGTATTCGATATTTATCATCGGTAATAATACAACACAATAATTTAAAATGTCTGGAGCACACTCTATGGTGTTTTTTTGCCGTCCAATCAGCTTCGATGGACACCGCATTAATCCACTTTTCACTATAATTTTTTTTTCATTAGGAAATCTAAATTGAAAAAATACGTGTGTGCACGTAAAAAATACGTGTATACTCATGTGCACAACACATCCAAAACACAAAAAACACTTTTTATACTTTTATCGATAAATTTTTGTCCAGCTCTATTTAAACATTTCTGTAAAATTACAAAACTAACAAAATAAATGAAAGTACACTTATACATGCTCAATTAATATAAATATAATAAAAAGAAATTAATTTCCCTTACTTTTAAGCATAAATTTATCTCTTTAACATGGAAAATGGATAGGTAAACACAAAAAGAATGTTTACCTGTGAAAGTTTATAGTTTCGGATTGATTTTCTTTTCTCCCCATGCGAAATTTGCAGCGCCTTATCACACATACCATAGCTTACACCTTCACAAAATATTATCCTGCACTCTTATCACAAATCTGAAAGGATTTTAAATTAAAATAGTATTTCAAACTCGACTAGCACGCAAACCGTTGCATCAATCATTAATGCAACTAAATTCAAGATGCATTTGTCACTTGACAGCAGCGACCAAAGAGAATACAACAGCGACTATATTAGGGAACATTTTAATCAGCAGGGTAAAGTCTCCACGCGGGCTACAGTTTTGACAAGTGGCTATGTACGCTTGATTAGTATTATGGCGGGTTCTATTGGATATATTCATTTTTCTAAGGATCTATCGCTCGCGTCGAATCTATTCCTTTTTCATGTCAGCCCTTAGACGTCCACTGCTGGACATAGGCCTATTTTTTTTTAGTTTTATTTAATTACTTTATTTGTAAAATCAACAGAGATACATAAAATAATTATGCAGGAAGATGTAACTTAAAATACAGCTTTTTACAGATTTTCACGTTTACATTTAAAAAAATTTAATCCTATCCTACTAATATTATAAATGCGAAAGTTTAGATATTTGGATGTTTGTAACTCAATCAAGCTTCAACCACTGGATGGATCGGGATGAAACTTGGTACACATATAGGTTAGGTCCTGGAATAGGACATAGGATAGTTTTATCCCGAAAAACATCTCATTCCTACGGGAAATACATAATAATTATATAGTACGTACACGCGACTACCTGCCTCTCCATAATCCCTTATCTTCACCGCAGGTTAGCTGGAAGAAATTTCTTTAGAAATAAGCTTATCCTTTTGTATAATTTTCTTTTCTTTGTGTTGTTATTTGTATATTTGTGTGTACAATAAACTATTAAATAAATAAATAATTTGTGATGTTAATTCGCTGGCAACAGCTAGTAAATGAATAAATGTCTAAGTATAGTGGAACAGGGGTTTATGTTGGGGTGTGTTTGTGTGTGTGTGTGTGTGTGTATGACCGGCCGACAGGTTGTTTTGGATAAATAGGTAATCAGAGTATTATGTTGACATCCAATAATAATTTCTGTCAACTATTACTACCTTTCAAACATCTCCATAGCATCCCTGTTCTCCTGGTACTCAAGCCTTAGCACTGAGCGCTTTGAAGATTAGTTCTTGAGTCTCTGGCAATAGCTGACTTGGCGTCTTCGTCCCCCATGCAAATGACCCCACAAATCAATTCAATGACCCCCACTCGTACTGCCGGTTCAATCACCTTCTAGAATTTACCACTTTCGCATTCATAACGAGGTAGTCGAAAAGTTGTGTGGAACTCTCTCAAGATATGGTAATAAAAATTAAGAGAGAAATGGTGTTGGAAACTTGGAAAAAGGGGGTTTTCCCAGCGATGGATACGAAATAATGTGGATTGAGAGTGTTTTTTTAATTTATTTATGTATGTATATATTATATAGGTGTGTATATAATTTTATTGCACTTTATATATATTTTTATATAGTAACGTAAACAAAATTGTTTTGAATTTTTTTATTTGCTATAATTATATAATATTATGTATTTTAACAATGTTTTCATAATAATAAGCACTGCCCTCAGCTTTCAGCTTAAGGTTTACTGGAAGAAAACTCTTTCAGAGTTTACTACGCCATATAGTTTTCATTTTATCTGTGTGTGTGCAATAAAGATTTAAATAAAATAAAATAAATTTGATTGAAAAACGAAATATATCCTTACATTCCACAAAGGAACTTGGCAGAATTTTACTGCTGTTTGACATTTGACAACTCTTTTTCACCTCAATCACTGTGCTAACAGTTTGCTATGACACCTAAAGCAGAGATTACTAATATTACACAAGCGACACTCGCCTCCCCTACCTGTTTAGACGTCCACTGCTGGAATAGGCCTTCCGCAGTGAACGCAACCACACCCGGTCCTCTACCTTTAGCATCCAGCCGCTTCCGGCCACCTTCCCCTGCGCGTTCCGATCCGCAATCATCATATCGGCCCTTAGATGTCCACTGCTGGACATAGGCCTTCCCCAACGAACGCCACCACACCCGGTCCTCCGCCCTCCGCATCCAGCCGCTACCGGCCACCTTCTTTAGGTCGTCGGTACCTAGACCGCTACCGTAGCCAGGAATAGTAGGGCTGCCGGGAACTGGGGGCCGTGGTTTGTTTGTACTGTTCATTTTTGGGGAGTTTTGCCCATAATGGCCACGCTGGGCAGACGTGTTGGCCATCGCAGTACTAGGTCTCGCACCGGTGACGCTGCTGCCCGCCACCGGTCTGTGGTATTTGTGACCTAGTGAATTTTTTTTTTAATGGTTATACCGCTATCGTCGGTCGCCAGAGCCTCGTTAGTCAACCAGCAGGGTGCACCACGTGCAGGTGAGGTTGACATTTGGAGCGCCGGATGTTTTTGCGCTCCCTTACACCCCGCAATAACGTTGCCTGCAAAATAAAGCACGGAGTGTAATACAAAAGAGAAGAACTTATGTGTTGTCGTATAACGTTGTCTCTCTCTCGATATCAGACATGCGGGTGTGCCTGTCTAAGTATTAGAGTTGCCTGTTTGTTAATGCCGTGTGGTTTCCGGTAGAGTAGAATAGGACCACTCCAACTCTTCCCGTGGATGTCGTACAAGGCGACTAAGGGAATACATTATAAAACATCAATCAGGCCTCCCCAACCCGTTTGGCCAGCGCGGGGAGTGTAGGCCAAATCCTCCGTCTGTCTCCGGCAGATGAGAGACGGTTGTGCTCCAGCAGTGGAGACAAAAATAACCTGATGATGAATGATGAAAAGTCTTTTGTTTTGATCGGAGAATATGAAATAAAATACTTTGAAACACGGCCGTGGTGGACATCCAAAGTATTCTTCGTCAATCTACTTACGAAAGTGACCTTTGACAATTATAATAATATGTAAAGCGAACGAAATATTTAAATTCAGCGCGGGTCCGTCCGTCGGCCGGTCACGCGCGGGATGGGGTTAAAATTCAACAGTTTTCGCTTTCGTCCTAATTTATTCAACTAAATTTCGGACACGCGACGAGACGAGAAAATGGACTGTTTAGTTTGTCGTAAAAGTGACAATGTTTTGTATTCTATGGTAGATAGATGCTGAACATAAGTCTACCCAGTAGAATGCCATTTTTGGTTCGATGTCCATTGGGGGATTTGTCCTAATTACCACGCTTAGCAGGCGGATTGGTGATCGCTCGTTTTTATTTTATTTTATTTATTAATTCTGAAACCTACAGCTAATTTACAAAAATATATAATACAGTATAATATAAATTAAACATTAGCCATTAACAGATTTCTAATATATAAACATAAACATTATTGCATAGGGTAATAAAAAAAGTAGACAAAAGTAGGAGGGTACAGAAGAAAAAAAAAATTAGATAGAAATTTACAATCAAATAGGTATAAATAAATTATCTACAATCTACGTCGTCGTCGCAATGAGAGTTGAGTGCGTGTGCGTGAGGAGTGTGTGTGTGGGGGTGCGCGTGCGCATGTGTGTGTGACTGGGCGAGCGATACGAAGCGAGGAGAGGCGAGGTGGGGGCTGCTCTGCAGGTGCTCGTTTTAGTTATTATTAGTTTTTATTAATATGTAACGGCCCTAGGCGCAACGTTACAATTCGTTTCTAGTTTCGAATGATGTATTTTATACCTATACTTACCCGATATTTCCTATAAGTATTCTTGCATTTTTGCTATCGGAATTACACTAGCCTTATCGTCATGGATCGCAATTAGGTAGTGTAATCCGTGGAAAAAAATTCATGGAAGGTTAATATGGGCATTTCTTTTCATGAGATTTAATTAAGTCTTTTAATGAAAGTCCCGGGACTCAGATGTAATAATTATAAAGTATATAAAAATCTAATTAAGAAAAGGTAATTACATATTACACGCTGTGTGGTTTCCGGTAGAGTAGAATAGGACCACTCCAACTCTTCCCGTGGATGTCGTACAAATCGACTAAGGGAATACATTAAAAAACATCAATCAGACCTCCCCAACCCGTCTGGCCAGCGCGGGGAGTGTAGGCCAAATCCTCTGTCTGTCTCCGGCAGATGAGAGAGGGTTGTGCTCCTGCAGTGGAGACAAAAATAATCTGATGATGATGATGATGAATTACATATTATTTGCATTTTATTTTACTAGTAATCAGGAGGCGTAAGAAGACTAACCATAAAAGATTGACAATTTTTTTTTATGATTATTATGTTCGGGACAATTCATTTGTACTACAGTTGGAGCGGGAGTGGGAGTGAGATCGGGATCGGGATCGAGAATCTGAATGTGAGTGGGATAGGGATAGGGAGAGATTTCTGTAGTCCACGCGAGCGGAGCCGCGGGCACAGCTAGTTTTAAATAAATCCCTGAAAACATGGCAAATCCATATGAATATAAACATTTCTTCTCAAGTACACACACGACACTACTTAAGTCTGATATCTGAATATCATTATAAACAGCTGGAATAATATAGTGACAAAGGTTGAATTGATAGACAATGCTGAGTCATGGTACAAAGTGTACCAACCAATCGTCGCATATTCATATATGTCTGAATGTCAGGTCAGTTGAAGGCCGACGTTCTTACGTCATGGTCGTCTAATTGATAAGGTAACACCACCAAGATACAATGTCAACGTTTTTACCAATATAAATACTTCGAATTAGCAACGTTATATTTATTTGTGTACTAGTAACGTTAATCATGAAAGATTATTAAAGGTTACCTTGCAAATATTGTATAATCATAGTGTTATCACCAAACATACACTGCGTTATCTAGTTTAAATATTGCTTAGTCAGAATCCAAACCGCGCGTGGTGCGAACATGTATACAGTTCAACTATAAAGTTTGAAATGTTATTGTAGATGAAAAACTAGTTGACAAAAATGAAATACGGAAAGAAACTTGTGTTGTTTACGCTTTTCGCCATGAACTTGGTGGATCAGCCAGCTCCGGAGGTCGCGATCGAGCAAGGGATTTTGAGCGGTGTGATCAGCACGGATGGGACTAGATTGGAATACATTGGAATACCTTTCGCTACAGTGAATAGTAGTAATCGATTTCAGGTAGGTAAGTTAAAAACTACCTTTAATCTTAAGACAGTTCTTAATATTCTTAATATTAAATATGCTGTGCATGGCAACATATTTGAAGAGCTAGTTATAATAACATGTTTTCAATGCCAGGTTTGACTTATCTTTTTAGCGATATAGCGATACTTTTTTGTCTATCTGCCTATCCCCAGGATAACTCGAAGATCGATTGAGCTGGAATTTTAAAAATACATGTTGAATGGTCTCTGATTTAATAATAATATGCATATTTCAGTTTTTGTCGAAATGTTTTACAAAAACTACAAAATCATAATTGACAGAACCTTATATGTTATGTAAGATGTACATTTTTCTCACTTGTTATTTATGTAAATCGTTTATAGAAGAATATGTATTTAAATACAGAGTCCAAACATAAAACAATTCCTTACTAGAAAATAACTACTTACCAAATTAATACTTAATAAAACATTACAGGCACCCATACCAGCACCAAAATGGGAAGGTGTTTACAAAGCAACTGAAGAGTCAGCATGTCCACAGCATGTTGATTTCCTAGGGGTCATAGGAACGGAAGACTGTCTTAAAGTTAACGTTTACGTCCCAGCTATGACTAATAAACCCCTACCAGTAATGGTCTTTGTCCACGGTGGAGCATTCATACTTGGAAGCGGAGGAAAAATGATGTATGGTGGTGATTTTCTTGTCAAACAAGACGTAATACTCGTCACTTTTAACTACAGACTTGGTGTTCTTGGTTTCTTATGCTTGGGTATTAAAGAAGCACCAGGCAATGCTGGTATTAAAGATCAAATAGAAGCTTTAAGATGGATAAAGAAAAATATCGCAGCTTTTGGTGGGGATCCTGACAATATTACTATTTTCGGTGAAAGCGCTGGAGGAACATCAGTTTCCTTATTACTAGCTAGTGAATCAACAGTTGGACTGTTCAATAGAGCGATTGTACAAAGTGGATCTTCGATAGCTAATTGGGCTATATCTAGGAATCCGATATTAGTAGCAACTGTCATCGCACAGAAACTTGGTTACGATACTAAAGACCCACATGAGCTTTATAAGATATTTTCAAAAGTACCGTACAAAGATTTGATAGCCGTGAAAGCAGTGAAACCTAATGAATTGTTTCTTGATACGCAGTTATTGCATTTGCCATGCGTAGAGACACCGTTACCAGGGGTAGAAACTGCTATTAGTGACTTGCCCTACAATCTTCTCACCAAGAAACCTAAAAATATACCTGTTATCTATGGATCCACTACCAAAGAAGGTCTGTTCTTGGCTGCTCATGAGACAGATCAATCTTTAGAAGACAGAAATAATAGATTTTGCTTCGATTCAGACTTAGAATTCCCTTCTAATGAAGAAGCAGTAAACTTAAACAAAAAAATAATGGAATTCTACTTTGGCAAAGACCGCATCAGTAAGGAAAAACTCATGAATGTTTCGGATCTTTTCACACATTTATACTTTGAAATTCCAGAAGTAATTGAATCTGAAATTTTGCTTAGTAATAGTGATGCGCCAGTGTACAATTATATATTTAACTATTCTGGTGGAAGAAATGTCCTGAAACATAGATTTGGGTTTGCAAATGAAACTGGAGCTTGTCATGGCGATGAGCTTTTATATTTATTCAACGGATTCATATGGCCGTACAGCATAAATGAAGACGACCAGATAATGATTGACTGGATAACTAAAATGTGGACAAATTTCGCTAAGTATGGGTACGTACTAATATTATCTATGTCGTAGGTTCCTGGTTCCGCCGAAAATGTAGGCTCCCAAATTGAGTTTAACGCCGTTACAAAGTTATCACATTTACTAGCTTCAATGACACTACATGAAATTACACTACATCAACAAGTAACGATTTTAAAAGGCAGACGATCCGTCAGCGTAACGCCTGCGCACGCCTTTCCATCGGAAACTGTCTCGATTCTGCGCCTGCGCCAGTTGTACCCAACGTTCCGTCAGCGCGTACTTGCGACGATAGCTGAAAAAGCCAAACGGCGCGCCGAACACGCACTGTGCCTTCAAATTAGCTCCTCTTTTATTATTTCGCCGACAAATACATATTTTAACTAAAGTATTACGAAAGTAAGATTTTGCTTCTAAATAAATATTTTTTACAGAAACCCCACTCCAACTTCAGCAACGGATCTGCCGGTTAGATGGCTACCTAGTGGAAAAGACAAATTAAATTTCTTATACATCGACAAAGAACTAAAGATGGGACCAATGCCCAATCCAGAACCTTACAAACTATGGGCCAATGTCTACAAGAAGTATAGAAGAAAAAGTTTTTATTCCTTTCAATAGGAACATTAGGTTTCAAAAATTGGATAAAACCTCTTGTTCAGGACGGTTGTGAAATAAAATTTAATTTTAATAAATATGTTTAGTTGTGTAATTTCCATTTCTTTATAGTATCTAAGTCTATATATTTCATTCCAGATTAATAGTCCTATGAAAACCAACGCTATTTACGTCTCGGTAACATATACATGAAAGGGTCACCAGCAGCAAAAATAGGTTTGTATTACCAAGTAAACTTTGCGGTCCACTTAGGAACACCATCTATTGTGTATTTTGTTTTCGAGACGCAAATGCGTTTGTTTTCATAGGACTATTAATCTGGAATGAAATATACAGATAATTATATTCTAACACTATTACAAACTAGTATTATAAACGTATATAAAAGCGCGTCACAGTATGAACACGTCGTCCAGCTCGCCTGTGTGCGGCATGGTTCCCAGGACACTGGTGGCGTTACCTCGCTGGATCGCTAGGCTTAACCTTTGTGCGAGGTACGCGCCAGCCCTCAGGTCTCCGGAGGCTAAGACCAGTCGCTTCGAAACGACCAGTGTTTAATTTGTTAAAATCATCTTTGATATTGCTAAGTAAGCGGTAATCCCTAAGGTTGCGAATGGTAAAGATGACAGTAAAATTAACACACAGTAAAGGAGCGAGTTATAAGACCTTGGGGGTATGAGGTGCGGTGAGTTGGAAGGGAATGTCAATCTTTCAATTGCAGTGCATCAAAATATAACTGTCACTATTAGGAAACTGTGAGTTTCATTCATCATCAGGTTATTTTTGTCTCCACTGCCAGGAGCATAACCCTTTCTCATCTGCCGGAGATAGACGGAGGATTTGGCCTACACTCCCCGCGCTGGCCAGACGGCTTGGGGAGGCCTGATTGATGTTTCATAATGCATTCCCTTAGTCGCCTTGTACGACATCCACGGGAAGAGTTGGAGTGGTCCTATTCTACTCTACCGGAAACCACACGGCAGGTTCATTCAATGGTACTTTATCTGAAGATAGCATAAGAAAATCATGCTTCGCATTGCCTACCATCATCGTCATCAGCCGAAATACGTCCACTGCTGAACATAAGCCTCCCCAATAGAATTATACTTTTGATGGATGGTACCATTTGGGGATTTGCCAAAACCACCACGCTTGACAGGCAGATGGGTTCAGTAATGATCTTAATATACACAGGAGAACGCTGCTGCCTGTCACTAGTGCAATCCCTTATTCCATGGCACCTACGGGAAGATTGGGGGAGGGGGGCTATTCTAAACCGGGAAGCACACGGCTAATGTCTGCCATATCGTTAGCCCCAATAATGCTGTCTTGCAAAATGACAAAGTTGAAAACCTCAAAAATTAAACAAAAATGATTTATGCTCCAAAATCCATACAAGCTTATATTAAATCCGAAGGTAATAATTAAATCTTAAAGGTACTACTCTCACTAACTTCTGTTTATATAGGACCCTTTAAAGGAAACATTTTCAAACAACTTACGAGACTATGAGATATAAAAGACAGGCTTTGTGGGGATAAAAGGCAGTGGTACGTCGTCTAAGTGTTGTTTATATCTAATAAAGTGCCTCTTTTGACTCAGGGGCTCTTGCCACGAGATAGTCAAGAACTTTTCCTTTAATAACAGAATATTCTCGTAACTGATGAACATGAATCGATTTTATTGCTTCAAGCAATATTTAGCTATCTTAAAGATTATCTTTTTAATTATTTTGTTTGATTAACTTGTTTTACCAGGGTTAAGACTAAGTAAGGTCAGCAAATCGTTCACGGGGCAATGTATACGTTTCTACAACAAATTACCAGAGGAAATCTTAAATATAACGGACAAAAAGTTTAAGATTCACATTTAAAAACAACTTTGTAAGAAAGCCTATTATAAAACAAACGATTATTTGAATGACAAAGATGCCTGGTACTAATGTTAATTCAGCTTCGCAAAATCTTTATTAATTGTATGCAAACTTGATTTTTAAAAGATGTGTTGCCTGAAGTTTGTTGCGCCGTTTCTTATTCATAGCGCTAACAACTAGGAAGTGGTAGTCGATAAAAAAAATGACGTGTATAAATGTACCAAGTGTACTCATATGCAATAAATGATTTTGACTTTGACTATCAAAAGAGTAATTATTAGGGATCGGAATTAGGTAGTAATAATTAAAAAGTATAATAGCCAATTACGAAAAGATAATTTCTTATTATTTGCATTTTACTTGACTCGTAAGTGGGACATTTGGATGTTTGTTACTCAATCACGCTTGTACGACATCCACGGGAAGAATTGGAGTGGTCCTATTCTGCTCTACCGGAAACCACACGGCATAAATCCATACCAACGACAATATTCTTAATTTTAAGACTTTCTTCAAGAATTTATCATCATATCAACCCTTAGTTGTCCAGTGCTAGATATAGACATTCCCCATTGAATACAATTTTTTCTATTAAATTTGAGTACTTTTGGTTTTGTTATTTTTTGCATTATGTATGTATGTATCCCACTATCCCAAATGCAAAAGTTTGGATATTTGGATAAATGGATGTTTGGATGTTTATTACTCAAACGCGCTTCAACCACTGGACGAATCGTGACGAAACTTGGCACACATATAGGTTAGGTCCTGGAATAAGACTTAGGATAGTTTTCAGCCCAAAAAACATCCCATTCCTACGGGAAATACATAATAATTTGTGATGTTAAGTCGTCTACGCCGACGAAGTGACACTACCTGGTAATTGTATTTCACGTGGATAAAGTTATATTTCATTCCAGATTAATTAGTCCTATGAAAACAAACGCATTTGCGTCTCGAAAACAAAATACACAATAGATGGTGTTCCTAAGTGGACCGCAAAGTTTACTTGGTAATACAAACCTATTTTTGCTGCTGGTGACCCTTTCATGTATATGTTACCGAGACGTAAATAGCGTTGGTTTTCATAGGACTATTAATCTGGAATGAAATATAGTTATCGACATGTTTTAGTCTCTATCTTATGAAATTAAAAATTACCGTCATCTAGTTTCTACACAATCTTTTAAGCCTTGTGTCTTTATTCTTGGGCCGTGTGTTTCGCGGCCTAAAATAGGGCCACCCCCCTCTTCTTATCTCCCCATGGGTGTCGTCAAGGCTACTATGGGAGTATCATTCTATTCGAGAGACTTATGTTCAGCAGTGGACGTATTTCGACTGATGATTATATAATACCAAACTAGGATTTTGTATATACAATGCGATATGATAAACGACCAAGTTCATTCTAATTTTAACTTTATCAGCATTGAATAAGGGCTGTAAATTAAAACACTTTCTATTTCAATTTGTAGCAGCGCAACCCATAATGTAAATTAAGTTATCATTCAAGATTAATGAAATGAAGCTGAATATGCCATGACGTCACTCAAAGTGTCAGAAAACGCTGGCGATGCGTTTGTATGCGCGGAATTAATTGTGCCTTTTACGCAGTACGTACATATAAATATGAACGAGTATATTAAGAGATTATTACTACTTTTCGCCTGGCTTAGAATAGGGCCACCCTCAACGATCTCTATGTACTACTAGATGGAGTGTTCGAAACAATCGCTCTGTTCCACGCAAGGAGCTACAACTCGTTCACGTTCACTTTGAAACTTGTGCAGTTACTACACAGAACATTTAATTATTTACTAAATATTGACGCTATTTAGTAATAATTATTATTATTTAGTAATAATTAAATGTTCTGCGTAGTAACTGCACAAGTTTCATTGTGAATGTAATCAAGTTGCGGCTCCTTGCCTGGAACAGAGCGATTGTTTGGATCGCTCCATCTAGTAGTACATAGATATCGTTGGCAACCCCTTATTCTTCCGTGGGTGTCGTCAAGGCAACTAAAGGACTTCAGGGACTGGGAGCAACGTTATCCTGTGTATATTAAGATCATTACTGCGATCACCAATCCGCCTGCCAGGCGTGGTGATTATGGCAAATCCCCCAATGGACAGTCCACAAAGAGTGTCTTTCCCAACGATCTCTATGTACTACTAGATGGAGCATTTTAAACAAACTCTCTTTTCCACGCGATTGCGGCTCCGGGAGCCGTAACTCGGTTACATTCACAATGAAACTTGTACAGTTACTACGCAGAACATTTAATTATTACTAAATATTGACGCTGCGGGTAAATAGCGTCAATATTTAGTAAATAATTAAATGTTCTGCGTAGTAACTGCACAAGTTTCAAAGGGAATGAATAGAGCGATTGATTGAAACGCTCCATCTTGTAGTACATAGCGATCGTTGGTCTTTCCACTGGGTAGGCTTGTGTTTAGCACTGGATGGATCGGCCGCTGATGATGATGATGAGTCTTCTAAGAAGTGAACGCTATAGAAATGATCTTCGATTAGCCTTAATCCTTCTTATATAACAGTAGATAATGAAATAGGTCTTATTGGTCCATCACATCCAACAAAGCGAACGAGCAATTATATTAAGCGATAGTTTATTTGATAAGTTTCACAGTTTATTCGACAGCTGATGTCTCGTGGGCTCCTCGAAGTGATGTTTTATAGATTGAATGGGCCCCTGAGGTCAGTGGTTAATAGAGATGTTCTGATTGGGTAACACTTGATTGATTGTTCAAGATGTTATTGTTTGTTTTCGTTTCCATTTGGAGTTTCACCTTTTTTATCTTCAATTTTGTTGGGAATAGCTTTTATTTTGTTATTAATACTCATAGTATTCCTTTTTTTAAGTAAAATATCGATTGTATTTATAAAATGTACTATGTTAAAACAGTAACATAACGAGTGAATTAATACAGACGTAATTATTAGCCATATAAGCATACTAGCTGTTGCCCGCGACTTCGTCCGCGTGGACAACTTAACATCACAAATTATTACGTATTTCCCTTAGGAATGAGATGTTTTTTCGGGATAAAAACTATCCTATGTCCTATTCCAGGTCCTAACCTTTATGTGTGCCAAGTTTTATCCCGATACGTCCAGTAGTTGAAGCGCGATTGAGTAACAAACATCCAAACATCCATTGCCGTGTGGTTTCCGGTAGAGTAGAATAGGACCACTCCAACTCTTCCCGTGGATGTCTTACAAGGCGACTGAGGGAATACATTATAAAACATCAATCAGGCCTCCCCAACCCGTCTGGCCAGCGCGGGGAGTGTAGGCCAAATCCTCCGGCTGTCTCCGGCAGATGAGAGAGGGTTGTGCTCCTGCAGTGGAGACAAAAATAACCTGATGATGATGATGAATGGATTTATCAATTTTACGATATCCATCACAGCAATCGCATTTATGTTATTACCCCTATGCCAGGCAAGTTTTTATTTTAATTCTTGGTTTCAAGGCATATTTCTCATTATACCTACATAGGTAATAAACAAACTTTACATAATATTTTAAATAAGATCGCGTTGTACAAGGATTATGGTAAATTCTTAGTTTAAATTTTATAAAATATGATAGAACGTACCCGTGAGATCTCGCACGGTACGAGAACACTTAGGAACAAGTCATAAGCGGAAATTTTATTTTGTTTTATTTTTTACAGCTAGTTTACAATGATTCAAATTCAAACGGGGGAGGATAGGGAGCAGGTGTGGCGGAAGGGGAGGCGGAAGGTGAGGGGGGATGGGATTAACTCTGTATTTTATTTTTATTTTATTTAGGAAAACCAACAGCATAACAGTATTAGGTAGGTACATGGTTCATTATAACATTTTAAGTGTGGCTATTAACAGGTTTCCACATAAGACGTACAAAGAACAGATATGTTTCTGATTTAATAATAATAATAATAATAAATCCTTTATTTTCAGGCAACTTGGCCCATAGATAAATACCTTAGCCTAGAAATACATACATTATATAACCTTAATTAATTAAACACACACTATTTTTGGGGGTTTTAAAGTCTTTGCCTCCCTATATCGTCTAAACACGACTCCCTCGGGCCAGAAGTCGGGACTGAGGAATACACCCTGGTGCTTAGTGGGAACCAGGAGTCTACAGGCCCTAAAGTTATTAGAAATAATAGACTCCAGGATCGCACATTCGACCGAGATGCTTTCCCCAGTCCGACCTCTAAGCCTCGCCCGGATGTGCTGCATTACATCTTCTGGTGTTGTTGCCGCATCCAGACGGGAGAGGTAAATCGATGTCGTTGGCGTTGCAGCCTTCAGGTTGGTCGAGGCTGCAGGGACGGTTCCGCGCTTGTTGCGGTTGCGACGCTGACGGCGTTTTCGGTTTTCAACCACGACGTAACCATCAGCGTCGGGAAACACGTTGGGCGGGCCACGAGCGGGAGCCGGGGGCGGCGCGGGCGGTGCCCGCCGGGTACAGGCGGCGGGGGGCGCGGCGTGCGGGCGGCGGCGGGGGCGGCGGGGGCGGCGGGACACCTCCGCGTATGAGTCCCTCTGCGGCCGGGGTGGAGTAGGCACAGTAGCAGGACACAGCGCGAGGGCGGGGGGCGGCGCGGTGAAGCGGGGCTTAGGAGTCGGGGGGTCATTACCCTTCAACTGGCCGGTGTTAGTTGGCGGGTCGTAGTGCTGACTGGCACGGTGTCACATTGCACGCCGCGGTCGGCGCGCGGCGTCATCATATGCGCCACGTTTGCGTTACGCAATGAGGTCAAGACGCGTCGCATGTCAGCACCGGCTTGTTCCGAAGCCTCCAATTTGCCTCGGATGTCGGTGATGTCGGCCCTCAACAGCTGGATGTCCTTTAACAGCCTGGTGACGTCGACGTGGTCGAAAGTCACCGGCGGCAGCTTGTTGAGGTCCTTCGCCACGTAGGTCGGGACGTCGTCGGGGTCGGTCTCCTTGAATACCCTAAAGATATCCCGGAGGTCCTTCTTCCCGTTTCCGTCCTTCTTGCGCATCAGTAGGCGCGCGGTCGTTAGCGCAGTGTCATTCAACACCACCTTGGCACCGTAAATCTCCGCCTCCGTGTAGCTCGACAGACAAATCTGCTCCAGGCTGAGCTCGTCCATCACATCGAGCTTGTTCTGCACGAAGGCGAGTAGCTCGTTCACCACAATGGTATCGATTCTTCTGGGCTGCGACATGTCGGTAACGCGAGTAGGTACTGACGTAACCCCTCGCGATGCACTTTGTTCCGGCGCCGCGCGGTCGCTGTGTGGTAGCGTCCGTGCGTGCCGGAGTGACGATTGCAACTGCGATTGCGATTTAAATATACATATAAAGAGATATAAAATTATAGAAATATTTTTACAGTAATATTTCTATAATGTATACTAGTATAATGGGCTCGATTCTGAAGGCACAATGTTAAAATTTGACAGCACTAAAACTGTTGCTATCCTTGTCACACAGTATTATGAAGATAAAGACGAAACCAATTTTAGCGCTGTCAAATTTTAAATGTGTGTCTTCAGAATCGGGCCCAATATTAATTTAACATTAATTACAGATTTCTTGTATATAAACAGAAAATTATAGTAAGAGTACAAAAGCTAAAAGTGGGTAGGTACAGAAATAGAAACTGAATAGCATTAAATTATTTACAATCTACAATCGTCGTCGCAATGCGCGTTGATTAAGCACGTGAGTAGTGGATGTGTGTGTGCGAGTGTCTCTCAATACTTATCTCCCATTAGCCGATGTTTAGGTTACAAAGCAGGAACTTTGTACGTTATCATTCTCGATCTAGAAATTATTTTTTCAAATACGCAACCACGGTTTCAAAACCGGTTGCGTTACGAAGAAAGAAAAAAATTATATATATATTCATTTATACTATGTTGTAATCGGTCATCCTCAATAAAGAGTGAGCAAAAGCAATATATTCTTAAAATATATTGTTGTTCTAATACAACTGTACGTAAGGGTGTAGCTTAAAATATCTTATAATAAATAAATTCTAAATTACACAATGTCAAAGATTAAAAATTAAAATAAATATGTCATAAAACACACACCAAGAATTAAATAAACTCTATTAATTATTCCTCATTTATAAATTCATCTAGGTTGTATGGACATTTTTTTATAAGTAACTAGCTGTGCCCGCGGCTCCGCTCGCGTGAACTACAGAATCCGCCGCCGTTCCCACTTCCGCTCCCGTTCTCTTCCCACTTCTACTTCCACTCCCACTCAGACTTGAGACTCTCAATATCCCAATCCCAACCCCATCCCTATCCCCATAAACTAAATTTCACTCAATCCCATACGCGCCGCGCCGTTCGTCGCGCCGCGGCTGTTGACCTCGCCCATATGATGCAATGCAATTGCATTTTTTTTATCAAAATTTTCGCTAAAACGAGATGTTTTTTTTTCATGAATGATTTCTAAATGTGATACTGAGTTACTGGAAGAAATATTAACAGTCATTTCATTGTCATCCGATATAATAGCTTCTAAAAAAAAATTACTTTATTAATATCTCAGGTTCTTAGTGGCGTATCAAGATGAAACATGCACCAGATTTTACGTTAGACCACCAGCAAGACAACTGTGAAAACTGCATCAAATTTCATTCAGTAGTTTTTGCGTGATGTGGTACCAAACATACATACAGACAGACATACAGTATCTCTCATCTACAGACATAGACCACTTACAGTTTTATTTAAAGTATAGAGTATAGATAATTTTAGTTCTCTTAAATACTTTTTATAAGTTATAGACTTGACCTCCTCAGACAATCTATATACATATAATAAAAGAGTAGATAAAACAAAAGAAAAGCGAATCTGTACATTGAAGTTAAGAAAAAAATTTCACTGCCCGGACATTACTGAAGACCAGTAGAGTCCAAAAATATAATGAAAAAATTCTTATCTGTCTGTATGTATGTATGTATGTACGGGCTAATCTTGGAAACTGCTGAACAGAATTTGACGGCATTTTCACTGTTTAATAGCTTTGAGTTCGGGCCTCATACTGGTATAAATCATATCTCAATAAAATGTCAGGATGCTGATATACAAGTTGACCTCTCATTTCATATCATTTGTATGAAAGTGTAGTTCAACATTACTGGTCGATGCAAGAACTTAACAGAAAGTGACAGAGATGTTTTAAAGCTCATTTATAGATTTATTTTAGCCCTTGTATTTCCACAAGTCTCGATACAAAAAGTTCGCTATTCGATAATTAGTGGCCCTGTATTAGACCGGTGATCGTCGACAATGTCAATATCGAAGCTGTTCAGGAGTACGTCTGCCTAGGACAGACAATATAGTTGGGTAGGATCAATTTCAAAAGCTGACAGAAGAATCCAGTTAGGGTGGGCAGTATTCGGAAAACTGCGTCAAGTCTTTACGTCACCTATTCCACAATGTTTAAAGACAAAAATCTTTAATCAGTGCGTCCTGCCTGTCATGATTACAGCGCGGAGACGTGGACACTGATGGTGGGCCTGATCCACAAGATTCAAGTGGATCTGCGAGCTATAGAGAGGGCAATGCTCGGGGTCTCTATGAGGGATATGATTCGTAATGAGGAGATCCTATGAATAACGAAGGTGACCGACATAGCCGAAAGAATTAGTAAGCTGAAATGGCAGGTCACATCTATCGTAGTACCGAACGGACGTTGGGGCAGACGGGTTCGAGAGTGGGACGCGAGACGTCGCACGCACCATCCACCACGCGCAGGATGGGACGCCCTGCCGCCAGGTGGATGGACGACCTGAAGGTGGTGTTCGGAAGCGTCTGGATCTGTAGAGCGTTGTGGCATTCATTGGGGAAGGCCTATGTCCAGCAGTTTGACTGCAAAATAGGAAGGGAATAGGAGGGGAAGGAAGTCGGATGGGAAAGAAGAGAGGGATTAGGATAGGAGAGGAAAGATGAGGGGGCAGTGGTAAATAAAGGGCGTAGGAAGGGGTGGGTTAAGGGAAGGGGGAGAGGTAGGAGTAGGGAGAGGGAAGGGGTGGGGGAAAGGGTTTTCAACGTTGTGGGAAGGGGATGAAGAAGAAAAGAAAGAAAGGGTATGGAAAGGACAAATTGGAGGGGGGGTGGGGAAGGAAATATCACCTAATTTGCACAATATTAAAATATTTTTTTTTATTGATTATTTGATAATCTTTTAATTCATGATAAATGTAAATGTCAACTTTATTTTAAAAAAAAAGCGGCCAAGTGCGAGTCGGACTCGCCCATGAAGGGTTCCGTAGCAGCAAGTAACATAATATAAAAGTTATTGTAGTTCGTTGTAACTTTGATCGATGTTTTAATAATAGTATTGTGGTTTACGATTTATGACTTATAAAAAAAACCTACTTACTAGATCTCTTTCAAACCAATTTTCGGTGGAAGTTTGCATGGCAATGTACATCATATATTTTTTTTTGTTTTATCACTCTCTTATTTTAGAAGTTACAGGGGGGGGGGGGGGGGGCACACATTTTGCCACTTTGGAAGTGTCTCTCTCGCAAACTATTCAATATCATTTTTGAAGACCTATCCACACGTATGGGTTTGATGAAAAAAAAAATTTTGAGTTTCAGTGCTAAGTATGGGGAACCCCCAAAATTTAATGTTTTTTTTTTCTATTTTTGTGTGAAAATCTTAATGCTGTTCACAGAATACATCCACTTACCAAGTTTCAATAGTAAGTTCTTATAGTTTCGGAATAAAGTGGCTGTGATATACGGACGGACAGACAGACATGACGAATCCATAAGGGTTCCGTTTTTTGCCATTTGGCTACGGAAACCTAAAAAACTGTGGTCCAACGGGCGAAACCGCCGCCGGAACGCAAATTTTTACCCGACTTCAAAAAAGGAGGTTCTCAATTGGATAGTATGTTTTTTTATGTATATAAATATTTTTAATGCATAACCAGATTAATAGATTTCTTTGAGGATTTAGTAATACACGTAATACATAAGAATGTGTAATGTTAAGTTGTCCACGCGGACGAAGTCGCGGGCAACAGCTAGTTTATTATAAACTAGGACCGCATTACGTAGAAAGGTCCGTTGATATGCTGCAGTACGGCATCTAGGCACCTGCAGTTCAGGTTTGTGACGGAGATTAAGCCTATCACTTTTAAAATCCGGTCTGGAAATTTCTCAGGAACAACGATATCACCGTTCACATATTTATATCTACCGCGTGGACCACTTAACATCACAAATTATTATGTATTTCCCGTAGGAATGAGATATTTTTTCGGGATAAAAACTATGCTAGGTCCTATTCCAGGACCTAATCTATATGTGTGCCAAGTTTCATCCTGATCCGTCAGTGGTTGAAGCGTGATTGAGTAACAAAAATCGAAACTTTCGCATTTATAATATTGGTGGGATCATCATCAGGTTATTTTTGTCTCCACTGCAGGAGCATAACCCTTTCTCATCTGCCGGAGACAGACGGAGGATTTGGCCTACACTCCCCGCGCTGGCCAGACAGGTTGGGGAGGCCTGATTGTTGTTAGTCGCCCGCTCTTACTCGCCTTGTACGACATCCACGGGAAGAGTAGGAGAGACATTACTGAAATTCAACTTTGCTAGCTGCAGTGACGCACACTAATAAAAATAACAATCCGTGACAAACTTTCACAAGATAAAGTAAATAATAAATTTCCAAAACCGTAATTTCATGAATAGACGACCAACTCGACCATAAATAACGTCTTAAGTCTTCCCGGGGTTATCTTTTTAAAGTGTTCCTACGGTGTTGTTAAGAAGTATCGTAAATTTAATTTTATTGCTTAATACTTATAAAATTTTGCAATTGTAGGCCGCCGGGGGGCGGCCGCCTAATGAAAACATTGCTAGAGATAAGACGCGTTAAAATTCGTATCGTGTAGAATTTTTAATGGTTATTTTGCTGCAATTTCCTCCAAGTCTTACATATATATATTCGTCAGTTGGGGCTGACGAGTTCTGGAGTGGAGGTCGCGGATCGGCACGCGCAGGGTAGGACGGTCGCACCGTCGGCAGATGAACCGACGACCTGAAGAAGGTGGCCGGAAGCGGCTGGATGCGTAGCGTTCATTCAGGAAGGCCTATGTCCAGCAGTGGACGTCTAAGGGTTGATAATATGATGATGATGAATATTTAAAAACAAAATTGGGGCAGGCGAGTTCTAGAGTGGAGACCACGGATTGGCACGCGCAGACGCCCCGCTGCCAGATGGACCGACGACCTAAATAACGTGGCTGGAAGCGGCTGAATGCGGACATGATGATGATGATTCAACATGTCAACTTCGTCGTTTTATGTTTTAAAATAACTTCTCTATAATTTCTATCTGCTAAGACGTATTCGCGATGTCAATGAATAACTTCCGCTTTAATCCAATTCAGCCTTCGAACCGCTGCCAAAAGCGGACTCAAATAAAAATCAAAATACACGTCCAACAAAGTCATCTTGCATGGAAAATAATCCAGCGCTGCATTTCCCATTCATTGCGCTTTAGACACGGTGCGGTGCGCTTTTATTATTTTTATTTCGCCAATATAAAATACTCGTTTCCAAATCCGTGTAGTTGAAAATGCCTTTTAAACCGAGGGTGGAGAGTTGAAACTGGGCTGTGGTTGTGAGTGAAAAATTGCTAGACAATTTTAATTGTAAAGGACGCTTGCTGATATTGTAAGAGAAATACGTTTAGTGTGGCCAGATGAAATTATGGACCATTATTTAAATTGATATACATATATCGATCATTTATATGCATTCGACTTCGGTTTCATCGCGACTCTCGCTCGAATCAGATATAGTGAGTTTGATTCCCATTCCCAGACAACTGGTACATTTTGTACATTATTTTGGGAATGTCCTGCCTTTGTAACGTCTACCTACTTCATACAATACAGTTCTGTAAGCAAGCTGACAGAAGAATCCAGGGCTGAACAGCATTCAGAATACTGCTTCTAGTCTTCACATCGCCAATATCACAGTTCATCCTGCCTGTCATGACCTTCGACGACAAAACGTGGACACTGATGGTGGGCATGACGCACAAGTGTCTAGTCGCTTGAGAAGCTATGGAAAGGGCTATGCTCGGGGTTTCTTTGAGAGATATGATTCGTAATGAGGATATCCGACAAAGAACAAAGGGAAGCGGGAGGCAAGTTTCAACTTAAAAATAAAATTGTAATCCACGCTAGCGGAGCCGCGGGCATAGATTCATCATCATCATCAGTCTGAAAGAGTCCACTGCTGGACATAGACCTCTCCCAAGGCGCGCCACTGAACCCGATCCTCGGTTCTTCTTATCGAGTCACTGCCAGCCGCCTTACGCAGATCTTCGCTCCATCTAGTCAGGGGGCGTCCCACACTACGCTTGCCCAGTCGCGATCTCCACTCGAGAACTCGTTTACCCCAGCGGGAAAGCGGCACAGATTTAGTGCCTAGCAAATAAAGTTCTTCTACAACTCAAGTAATTCCTGAGTGTTCCTCTCTCCTATTTGTCACAACTAGCTTCGCCATCACCGGTGCCTACTGGGAATGAGATAGTTCCCAGTTGGGATCATATTTACCAACATTAGATCAACATTCTTCTACACCTGTTTCCCATTTAGCAGTAAGGCGGTCCTTTTTTCCATTCAACGTTGTTCTGTGCTATATTTAGTCTATATTGGCTTCGTTTAGCTTTAAGTCTTTTTAGATGGTTACCAACCAGTGGCTGGGGGTCTTCCACGTCCTCGTCTTTGAGGGATATGATTCGTAATGAGGAGATCCGACGAAGAACGAAGGTCACC
The DNA here is from genome assembly GCA_947086405.1 of Esperia sulphurella. Lineage (NCBI taxonomy): Eukaryota > Metazoa > Arthropoda > Insecta > Lepidoptera > Oecophoridae > Esperia > Esperia sulphurella. Next base: position 699,157 of record OX352264.1, on the reverse strand, counting down.
GACATAGCCGAAAGGATTAGCAAGCTGAACTGGCAGTGGGAGGCATATATCTGTCGCAGAACTCACGTCAGTTGGGGCTGAAGATCGCGGATCGGCAAGTGCAGGGTGGGACGCCCCGCTGCCAGATGGACCGACTACCTAAAGGAGGAAATTCAATTGTGTAATATTGTTACTAAGTATTTACCATGTCCTAAAATTATAATTTTCTCTTTTTTCACCTGCAATACTCTGTCGCTATGTCTTTCTTATTTTCCTTCAGAAAGGTTGCCTGGAAGAGATCGCTTTAAGCGACAAGGCCGCCTTTGTACACTTTCCAAAAATCTGTACCTATTTTATTGTTAGCCTTAATTTGTGTGCAATAAAGAGTTTATCTATCTATCTATCTAAGGTGGTCGGAAGCGGCTGAATGCGTGGCGTTCATTCAGGAAGGCCCATGTCCAGCTATGGACGTCTAAAGGCTGATAATATGATGATGATGAGTATTTAAAAAGCATTCATGCCTACTTCGTCGTTTCATGTCTTAAAATAACTCGTCTATAATTTTTATCTGGTAAGACATATTCGCGTATCAATGAATAACTTCCCTTTTAAATCCAATTTAGCCTTCGAACCGCGGTCCTTGTCTTTTACTGAATGGTCTTCTGGGCCTCTATGCACATCTCCATACAACAGGAGTCGTTTCACTTTTAGCGTATCAGCAATTCGTGCCAACCTAAAAATTCCCCTTATGTATTCGTGTTTAATTCAATCTAATATAATGCCGTGTGGTTTCCGGTAGAGTAGAACAGGACCACTCCAACTCTTCCCGTGGATGTCGTACAAGGCGACTGAGGGAATACATTATAAAACATCAATCAAGCCTCCCCAACCCATCTGGCCAGCGCGGGGAGTGTCGGCCAAATTCTCCGTCTGTCTCCGGCAGATGAGAGAGGGTTGTGCTCCTGCAGTGGAGACAAAAATAACCTGATGATGAATAAGGTAACACCCGGTGCTCTAACATGGGCATTTCTGTTATATGAAGTTTGTTGAGGTGTTGCTCTCTTGTTTGTGTATTTTATTTGTGAGATATGCTAACAGTGGTGTTTATAGTAAGTGGTAGATAGCACACAATCCGTAGCCGTGGTAGCCGGTCGGTTGTGCACTCGCCTCACGTTCACGAGGTGGTGGGTTCAAACCCCGCCCGTACCAATAAGTTTTACGAAACTTAAGTACGGTTTATTTATAATACCACAGGTTTTTCGGTGAAGGAAAACATCGTAAGGAAACCTGCATATGCCGAAAAAGAAATTCTGAGGCGTATGTGAAGTCCACGAAATCGGCTTGGGGCACCGTTGGTGGTCAGGGGTTTGGCACAAAAGATCCTGAAGGGTCGAAGTGTCGCCAGGTCTTCCTGGCCCCCTGAGAAGATAAGATAAGATAGCACACAATCGAGTGAACCAATCATTGATGTACCTATCTCAGAACAAGCGAGACTGTCAAATAACTGCCTAACAAAAGCAAATTACGAACTCCAAAACAAAATTATTCGCGCCAATAATTCAAATTTGCGGCGACGATATTCGCCGTCTGTTTAAGGGTGCGCGACACAGGGCCGGCCTAAGCCCGGCTCGGCGGTAGGCAGGGGCTTTAACAGTCGTAATTACACAGCCTTATGGCAATAATAACATTTGGGAAATGAATACAGATGTCCGTGGCGTTTGCTGATAGTGGTTTATTTATTGCAATTTTGCTTCGGCTGTGGCATAGAAGAGAGAGAGAAAGATAGTCCAAATTATTTATTCAAAAAGTTAATAGTAACAAGAGGAATTCAACATTAGGAATACGGTGTACAATCTACGTTACGTTAAGGAAGAACTAATTAATGTGTGGTAGCGCTGCTCCATCATCGAAACCGAAGAGTTTGATATGTTGTCTCAAACAATATCATTGGGGGATTTGTCATAATCACCACACTTGGTTAGCCAAATTTGTGCTTGCAGTAATGATCTTAAAAAACAAGGAGAACGCTGCTGCCCGTTCCTAAATTGATCGTTTTATTATTGAAGCTATTGACAGCCTCTTTTTTATATTTATTTAATTACACAACAATTACATTATTATATACAAGTTATTATAAAATTAAAAATATGCCAGTTACGAAATTAAAACATTAAAAACTCTTTACAATTAAAATATAAAATGAAGAAAACACACAAATGTATATAGACAAAATTATTACAACAAATATAATATAAACCAGATATATTTCCTTTCTTCTATGCTACGTGTTGTTTGTTGTATGATGATGAGTGAAGTGAGTGAAGTGAGTGATGTGAGTGACTTGTGTATGTAGTGAGAGGAGTGGTGTGAGGGTGACTGAGTCGTTAGAGTTAAATTTTGTGGTTCATGATAACACCTTACCTTTTTGGTCGCTTTGTCCCCCCCCCCCCCCCCACAACCACCCCCCACCCCTATTTAGGCTGTAATTAGGCTGTATCTATATTATAACAGCATGGTGCAAGTACCAAAAATAGCTTAACCTACTCCACTAGTTATTATAAACAGCAATTGTAATTTCTTTTCTCAAAACTCATTACGAATTTGGAAGTCTGCAGCATTCATCATGAGGCGACAGTTGCAAATCCCACTAAGCATTTCATTAGGAGCCCCATATTTTTTCCCCGTGGAGGCACTCAGGTGTGCCAGATCCACGCAATCAAGGAGCTGCTGAGTTATGGGTTACGTCTGCTCATCTCCAACTTCACTCAATTTCGATTGCAAATTGCGTCACGAATTTATTACAGTTCGAGGCATTTGTCATAACCAACGCTCGCTCGGAATTAGGTAGTATTATGTATGTACTTGCGTAAATGTATATCTTAATAAATATTCATAAGCTAGATAAGCTAGTTCCCGGCTTAGAATATAGCCATTCCCATTCTTCCCGTAGGTGTCGTCAAGGCAGCTACGGGATTGCACCAGGGCAATGTATACGCTTCTACAACAAACTACCAGAGGAAATCTTAAATATGACGGACAGAAAGTTTAAGATTCACATTAAAAAACAACTTTGTAAGAAAGCCTATTATAAAATAAACGATTATTTGAATGACAAAGATGCCTGGTACTAATGTTAATTCAGCTTCGCAAAATCTTTATTAATTGTATGCAAACTTGATTTTTAAAAGATGTTTTGCGTGAAGTTTGTTGCGCCGTTTCTTCTTCACAGCGTTAACATCTAGGAAGCGGTAGTCGATAAAAAAAATGACGTGTATAAATTTACCAAGTGTACTCATATGCAATAAATGATTTTGACTTTGACAGCTGCGTTCTCTTGTGTATATCTGCCAAGCGTAATGATTGTGGAAAAGCTCCACAGAGACACTCGACCTTAAGTGGCCTTCTGTTGGGAAGGCCTATGTTCAGCAGTGGACGTATATCGACTTATGATGAATAAATGACAAACAAATGATAAAAATTGGTATATCATTTGTTTGTAATTAATTTATGTATAAACTCACACTATGTAAAAACATCATCAGGTGATTTTTGTCTCCACTGCAGGAGCACAAACCTCTCTCATCTGCCGGAGACAGACGGAGGATTAGGCCTACACTCCCCGCGCTGGCCAGACGGGTTGGGGAGGCCTGATTGACGTTTCGTAATGTATTCGCTTAGTCGCCTTGTACGACATCCACGGGAAGAGTTGGAGTGGTCCTATTCTACCCTACCGGAAACCACACGGCAAACTCATACACTATTAATATAAATACATACATTACACTCGCTAATTTAATAATTTATAAGCCTACTTCCTATACAAATAATAAGTAGTTACATTTTCTTAATTGGATATTAAACACTTTTTATTAATACTACTAAGAATCCCGGGATATTATTAAAACCGTTGATAAAAAATTCCCGTGAACAGGAATGTCAATATTCATCGTTCGTGTCAAATGTTCGGCGCAAGTACATATACGATACTACCAAATTGCAATCCTGGTCATAACTTTTCTTGTATTGGTTAGCTTAGCTAGATAGCTTTCTTTGTAATTTCTTCTGTAATATAACTGTAATAGAGTCAGTAATAAAATTTACTCAAAATCCTCTCTATCTTACGGCCTTGCCACGGAGATTTTCGCTTCGCGCGATGCGATCGGCGACGCGATGCGCGGCCAAAACAAATGTATAGGAATGTATCTAGCAAGCCACGCGCAGCCGCGATGAGCGGTGCGGCGGGCGAATATTGCTGGGCGGATCGCCGTTTCGCAATTCGCGTCGCTGTTGCCCGTGGCCAGGCCGTAACAGACTCTACAGGTGACTTATAAAGATTCACTTTTCATCTCTACATGATGACCCTCCCTGGAATATTTCTGTATTTTTTTTCTAAATCCAACAAATATAGGACTTTGAGTATCATTTAGAATTTTGGCATGTACCGTATTTTGGCAAAAAATAATGTTTTTTTTTAAATATTTGATGGGTTTGCGCTTGATCTCAATGTCACCTGATTGGTAAGTGATGATAACGCCTAAGGTGGAACACGCTTACCCAGAGATTCACTCTTCCTTTAAAAAGATCCAAATTGTAATTGTCCGGAAATACCCAAGCTGGCAGGGAGTTCCATACCTTAGCAGTTCGCATTATGAAGGAGGAAGCAAAACGGTTCTTGCGAGAGCGTGGTATGTCTACTACATAAGGATGAAGTCTCTCACCTGGCCTGGTAGTCGGGTGATGGAAGGGGGATGGGGGAATCAAATCTTGTAATTCCTGGGCACAATCCCCAAAATGTAACATGTAAAAAACCGAAAGACTGCGACGATGTTTAAGACTCTGTAACTAACCTATCCTACTAATATTATAAATGTGAAATTTTGAATATTTGGATGTTTGGATATTTGGATGTTTGTTCCTCAATCACGCTTCAACCACTTTACGGATCGGGATGAAACTTGGCACACATATAGGTTAGGTCCTGGAATAGGTAATAGGATAGTTTTTATCCTGAAAAAACACCCCATTCCTACGGGAAACACATAATAATTTGTAATGTTAAGTTCTCCACGCAGACGAAGTCGCGGGCAGTAGCTAGTTAATAATAAGTTTTCGTTAAAATTTTATAGGGCGTAGGAAACCAACCGTTTTACTTGAAGGTGACGAAGAAAAGTTAAAAGCTGTCCACAATAAATGGATAGGCATTTCCACACTCTTCATCTTCTTCTTCTTTATATATAAAGATTACGTGTCACGTTGTTTATCCGCGATGGACTCCTAAACTACTGAACCGATTTTAAATATGATTTGCACACCGTGTGCAATTTGATCCAACTTAATAGATAGGATAGCTTACATCTCAATTTATAGTCGCAATATTATTTTATTGCAAATTATTTGACAGTCACAATTATCTGTTAGCTCCAAACGATTCTAACAGATGGCGATATCCGTTGACTGGATTGAGTAAACATTCAATAGATGGCGCTATTTTAAAAATACAAACGTTTTATATAAGCTACAATTTAATAGCATAACCACTACGTGTTTCTGAGGCTAAGGTATAACCTAAATTTATTTTTTAATAAACGAGATACAGTGAAATTCAATTGATCTTACTTTTTTTTAAATAAACTATGAAAATGTGTGAGTGTAGGTAATTGCTCCAGAATGTAGGTATATATACTCGTATATAAGCAAAGTGTGCGTATGTATGTCCAGCCTTTTCTCCATAACCACCCACTGACACCCACTAATGGTTGCAGCGGTAGATAGCCCTTGGTCTGCACTTGCAAGTAAGGGAATTTGGTTACGGTGGGTGGATGTGGGTGGTAAAAAGGTGTGATGGGATATTTCTATCCTTTTCTCATACATAGGGGATTGTGCTGAATGGCGTTAAGTGCGTTTGTGAGTGACAATATTGAGAACTTGTCTAGAATATTCCAGATTTTCCAGAATGTTCTAGATTGTTCTCAAAATTTCAAAAATGATCTGGGAAGTTCTGTTTATAATATCAGAGAAACGAAGATTTGCGAAAGCTGTCAATTGTAATGTCGGCTATCTGCGAGTCCTTAAAATTCGCACCATACGTAACTAAGCCACGCGAACTAAGTCGCGGGCAACAGCTAGTTAAAATTTAAAATTCTATTGAAACAGTAGGCAGGCAGTAGGTAGGTAGTTGTTTGGTAAGTAGGAGGCTTTGCGTGGGGTGGCCAATATTCCAATAGAGAAGTATGCAAATACGTAGGTGCGACCGTACAGCGTTATCAGATATGTTTACACCAATTATTGTAATTGCTGCATTTGACACGAGGTATAATTTCACAGAGGACTGTTAGAATTGAAACTATGAATAGCTGGCAATCATTAAGCATTATCGTTGACATTATTAATCAAATCATTATGATGAGTCGTTTCTCCTACTTACTTTTATTAATTTCTATTATTTCTAAGTCTAGTTTGAACAGGTCTACAATCATTGCCTATCTTGTTAAAATGAGTATACCATCGTTACCAACTAGTTTGAAGGGTTGTACTTGGCATATACTTTGGGTGGTCGCCGAGGGGGGGAGGGGGGGGGGGGGGATGGGGGATTGCAAAAAATGGGTAACGTAGTTCGGGTACATTCCCTAATCACATTGCAAAATTTATATAATTCTAAATGCGAATGTCACCTGTATAAATGGCTTTGCTTATTATCCTCAAATTACACTTCTCTAACCCCGTTCATTAGTTAAGAGATGTCTGTTACAGCGTACCCCCTCTTCTCTCTCCGGAGTCGGGGCTTATGTAAATTATATTGTCATCTTCAAGAATGGGTATTAACCCGTGACGTCTATATAGGATGGTTTAAACTGTATGTTCAAGTCACAGAAACTTTTCTTTGTCCTTTATCTGAAAAGTTCATACAAAATACACCTCATACCATGAAGAAAGATAATTTTTCGTAGCTCATAGTTTCACCTCAAAGTCTTTACCAATTCAATTAATTAATTCAATTAATCGTTTATTTCATAATAATAATAAATAAATATCTCAGACATTCACACCAATTACCCAGTCCCAAACTAGGCAGAGTCTGTGCTATGGTTAGTAGATAACGGATACATACAACCTACAACCTCATACCATGAAGCAAGATAATTTTTCGTAGCTCATAGTTTCACCTCGAAGTCTTTACCTTCAACATCATTAAATTATTTTGCTTCATGGTATGAGATGTAGACCCATATTTGTATTACGTTAAATTCCTATGATCAGAATTATTCTAATGATCTTTATTTACCTTTTTCACTCTTTAATTTATTTAACTGAAAGAGCATTATCACTCAGTATAATGTGTTATACTTATGTATGTTTATTATAGTTATGTTATTATTATTTACTAGCTGTTTACCCGCGACTTCGTTCGCGTGGATAAGTTACGTATGGTGCGAATTTTAAGGACCCCCAGATAACATAGCCGACATGACAATTGACGGCTTTCACAAATCGTCGCTTTTCTGATATTATAAACAGAACTTTTAAGATCATTCTGGAAATTTTGAGAACAATCTAGACCAATTCAATAAACATTCTGCACCAATTAAAGTCACACATTTACATAGGTCGTTTAAAAATGTTCTAGAACATTCTGGAAAAATCTGGAATATTCTTGAAAAGTTCTCAATATTGTCACTCACAAACGCACTTAACGCCCAGAGCCGGATTAATCATGTCGGGGCCCTTAGGCAATGCACGTTTGGAGGCCCCTTTACCGTGTTCTAACTTCCTGAAATATAGTTTTTCTACCACAGTGCAAAGCTCCTGATGCATCCAATGCTTTTACCGCCTTGTCCTACCCTACAGGAGGGTTGGCTGGAAAAGATATCTTTTAGAGATAAGCTCGCCTTTGTACACAACATCTAATATTTGTATTTCGTTTAAGTATACAGATATACCTACCTAATATACAGATTCAGAAGATATCCACCGCCAGGTGGAGGTCTCAAATGACCGAAGGGCTGGGCATTACCTAGAAGATCAGCCTTACCATATAGGGGGGTAATGCTGTAGGCCCTTTCTGCCACTTAATTTTTAGTTAAGTAGTTATTCTAGTATTAGTTTTTGGAAACTCAAAGTGATTTACAAATGTAGGTACATATATCAGTTAAATACGATCATCATCATCAGGTTATTTTTGTCTCCACTGCAGGAGCACAACCCTCTCTCATCTGCCAGAGACATTCCCGCCTCCTCACCATTCTCCCCCCGCAACTCCTCTAAGCGAGGATCAACGGAGGTAACTGCAAAGACACCTACCAGTGAAGGTAGGGCAAGTCCCAGGTCATGAATTTACGCTACCTTGGGCCCCAGACAAAGTTAATTAAAGAAGTAAAGAGTCAAAGTAGGAAGAGAGTTCCCACTTCCCCTCTAGCAAATGGGAGTGTAACAATGAAACGATGACCAGAGTGGTCACGTCGGGGGGTTGGGGGTTTTGGTATGGCCAAGATAAGCCTGGCCACCTAGTTTGAACACGACGGACGTATTATCGCCTTTGTGACGCAGTGAGCTGTGACGGAGTAGCAGAAGGCTACTTCGTATAGTAGTGCCAATAGTAGGCATGGCAAAAACGCTTAAACGCTCGGAAATTGTGACGGTTCGCCACCAGATCTCCATAGTATACCGGACGGTTCACGCAATTTAAATCCGATAGCATGAGTTCACGTTCCCGATCCCACCGTGTGCACTCCCACAGAATGTGATGAGCGGAGACAGGCGGAGGATTTGGCCTACACTCCCCGCGCTGGCCAGACGAGTTGGGGAGGCCTAACTGATGTTTTATAATGTATTCCCTTAGTCGCCTTGTACGACATCCACGGAAAGAGTTGGAGTGGTGGTTAAATACGTTAACGGGTCTTAAATATTCTTAAATTCGAATTTATAATACAATAAGCTCTATACCGTATTTAAAATATACTGACTTTGTATGAATACCTACTATTTTTTTATTCAAAGCCTCAAAACATATTAATGCTTTGGTCATATAAATCGACAGTATAAAACGAATAAATAACTATATTTAAATAAAACGTTACATTACAACTAGACGATTTCGATCGTCGTGTAAATAAATCATTTACGCTTTCCGCTCGTGTTTAGACTACGAAGTTATACAATTTCTCTCAAAATATAAATTAAACCTACTTTCTCGTTTACATAATACTTGAATATCTTCTCTATGAAGTATTCCACTCAGATATTAAGTATAGTCCATCATCATCATCAGGTTCCTTTTGTCTCCACTGCAGGAGCATAACCCTCTCTCATCTGCCGGAGACAGACGGCATACATAATATACACAGGAGAACGCTGCTGCCCGTCCCTGGTGCAATCCCTTAGTCGCCTTGACGACACCCATGGGAAGATTTGAGATGGCCCTATTCTAAGCCGGGAACCACACGGCACTTCTGTATGTGATAAATGATAATATAGGTGGTAATGTACGTGTCTATTTATGACCAGGTTTATCTCCACTGTTGATATTTGTTACTACAATGAAAAAAAATGCTGATCAATTAACTTGCATTTTGTCCTGTTTGCTGTATGTTACCTAAAGTAATCATTTTTATGATTATTTCGACCCATACATACATACATAATGCTCACGCCTTGGTCCCAGAGGGGTAGGCAGAGACGATGTATCGCCACTTTGCGCAATGTAATATTGCAAAGTAGCTTTCCTTCGTCCGCTTTTCGCTGTGATACCCCTTGACGTGATGTGTTTGCGAACAACATCGCCGCCTTGCTGAGGTACCACGATTAGCTAGGGAAATAATTGTCCACCTCATCAGAGCCCCGCGTGATTCGGTGAGGCTAATAGTGCCCGGAGTTCGCCCAGCTCCGGGATGTCGGCACGCTTACGACAAGAGCCCCTGGACACGCATCCATCGGCACGGCAGACCTAGGATTGGCGGATGGGACAGGGATCGGGGCGAGAGAGACAGGAGATGGGGGTATGGGTAAGGAGTATAGGGTAGGTATGGGATACCGCTATTACGGAAGGATAGTGGGATTGTAGTAGCGATAACTGTGTAAGCCGGGACAGCATACCGTGACTCGTCTGGATAGCACCGGATAGGCAACTACCTCAGCCAAGTCCCCTGATGCTTATTAATTAAACCAAATCATTATTAAGTTAACAGGTTTAGTTAATGCAAGATTACAGATCTTGGTTCGCTAGTTTAGAGTTAAGATAACTGTTCACGTTTAACAACATCTTTTTTAAATGAACAATTGATTAATTCAGTATCTAAAAAAGCGATTATAAGTCTGTAAAAATAATCATCATCAGGTTATTTTTGTCTCCACTGCAAGAGCACAACCCTCTCTTATCTGCCGGAGACAGACAGAGGATTTGGCCTACACTCCTCGCGCTGCCCAGACGGGTTGGGGAGGCCTGATTGATGTTTTATAATATATTCCCTTAGTCGCCTTGTACGACATCCACGGGAAGAGTTGGAGTGGTCCTACTCTACTCTACCGGAAACCACACGGCAAAAATAATAAGAATATTTTATTTCAGCTAACATTTTTATGATTATTTGGAACCAAACCATAATTAAGTAAACAAGTTAAGTTAAGCAAGGCGACCAGATCTCAGTGCGCTCGAATGGAGCTAAAATGTCTGTTCACGGTTAATAAAGTCTTTTTCAAATCAATAACAAAAAAATACATAATTAATCTATAAGCAAAGTCTATATTAAAGGCTGTCTAATATTTGCTTTAGTCATCGTAAATACAATTGACCAATGATACATTTCAACTTTGAAATTGTTGATCCCAAGCATACCCCTTAGCGTTCATGGCCTTTAACCCTCGCCTAATGTTTACGCTGGGCTTAAGAACTTAACCGCGTCTGTATGTGGGTACTACGCAACGTATTGTAATTATCAGGTCGTTGGATCCGACCCTGCGGAGGCAGTAAGCTGGGACGGTAATTTATGTTTTGGTTTGCAATTTATGGTAGAAATGGCCGCTGTATTTTATAATTAGGCCGATATATGTGTAGCCTAGGTCCATCTGTTCCGTTTGAGTTTGAGGGTATCTCGTTGAAAAAATTGTTCGTTGACTAAATGGTAACTGTTTGTTTGTATGTATGTATGTATGTATGTATGTATGTATGTATGTATGTATGTATGTATGTATGTATGTATGTATGTATGTATGTATGTATGTATGTATGTATGTATGTATGTATGTATGTATGTATGTATGTATGTATGTATGTATGTATGTATGTATGTATGTATGTATGTATGTATGTATGTATGTATATATGTATGTACTGACTGGTATAATGCGTTTAGTACCAAAATTATAAAAGAAACGTACCCATCCATACACTTACACCTCTCTCATCTGCCCGAGACTGACGGAGGATTTGGCCTACACTCCCCGCGCTGGCCAGACGGGTTGGGGAGGCCTGATTGATGTTTTATATGTAACTTCTTGAGTTATGTCAAAGACTTTAGTTCTCTGCATAGCAGATCACTCCATTTCGTATTCTGTATCTTAGGGAAACTCCAAGCATAGCTCTGTCCTTAGCCCGTAGAGTTTTCAAACTAGTCCTACTGTCAGAGTCCACATTTCGGTGCCGTGTGTCATCAGGAGGACGATTTCCGACGATTCGAAGACTTTCGAGTACACTGGACGAGAATATATTATGCAACCGTTAAATAGCTGTCCGGTATATTATTCTTCTGGTGACTTCCTTTTTGAAGTTAATTTTGCCTAATTGCAGAGTTTCCCCGAGGTACAGAAACTCTTCAAGAACTTCCAGTAATCGTTTATCGATGATGACCTTTCCCGAAACATGTTATTTTAAAAGACCCAAAACATAAACTTAAACTAATAAACTTATATTGAGAACTTTTCAAGAATATACCAGATTTTTCCAGAACGTTCTAGAATATTTTTAATTTTTTTAAATGAACTGTGCAGAATGTTTATTGAATTGGTCTAGATTGTTCTCAAAATTTCTAGAATGGTCTTGAAAGTTCTGTTTATAATATCAGAACAGCGACGATTTGTGAAAGCCGTCAATTGTCATGTCGGCTATGTTATCTGGGGGTCCTTAAAATTAGTTTATTTAGAACCGCATAGTCATAAATTTTACGGCAGAATGACATTCCATTCCCCCAGTGTAGTTCTACAAGCATCGGTTTCCAAGATCATAAACAGCAAGGGGCTGACAGGGTGAGATTCATAATACGTGAGGTTAACAGCAGGAATTAAAACGATTAGGGTTCCGGGGGATTCCGAGGTTCCGAGACCGGCAAAGAGGGCCGACGCGGTAATGTATTTGCATCTCATAAGACACCATGAATGTTAAATGAGACGGCCGAGTTGTGAGTTAAGTTGTATACCTACTGGTACAGCTTCCGATATTTTGCCTAAACATAAATGTTTGTAAGATGTTCATACGAAGGGATCAGGTTTTGTGGTTTTATATTAAATTCAGTTACCTTATTGCACGTCAAAAATACAAAGATGCAATAACTAAGTAACTTACAGTAAGTGCGGTCTTATCGTTAAAAAGCGATTTCTTCCAGACAACCTTTGGGTAGAGGATAAGAATAGCATTAAAAGGTAGGTTGTGCAATAAATAAAAGCAGGAGTATAGTTTATACGTGAGCTTTACAGCACGTTTTAAAATAAATAAATATCTCAGACATTCACAGCAATTTTCCAGTCCCAATCTAGGCAGAGCCTGTGCTATGGTAACTAGATAACGGATAGACATACTCAAATAAATATGTAAACATCCAAAACTTGGGTACAAACTTTCATATTCATCATACGAACATTTGCCCCTAGCGGGATTCCAACCCGCAACCTCCGGCGTGGCAGTCCGAGAGCGACCCGTTCCGTCACGGAGGTCGTCAAAATATGATTATTGCAAAATTGATTAAAATCTGTGATGTCATTTGCTGTATTAAGCGTCATTTATTTTTTGGTTTCATTTGGTGACCAAATTTTGTGGAAATTAATTACAATCAAAAAGTAGCCAGTTACCAAATGTTTAGTTAGTTACTAAATGGGATAAAGGAGTCCCATTTTGTTGCTGGCTCTCTGACTGATCTCTGGCTGATCAGGGAAATCGTAGCCAGTTACGAAATCGGTTATGAAATAGGATAAAATGATCTATTTAATATCTTCTTTCTGTTTTACTAAAAGTTTGAACGACGAAAAAAAAAATCCTTGCCACTACTATTTTAACTATGTTAAAAAAATTTAAATTGTTTTCTCTAGTTCTCATAATTTTTTTTTCTTTTTCTTGCTTTGTTGGTTTTTTCTTTGTGTGTGCCAATTATGGTAGTAAATAAATGTTTTTTTCTTTCTTTCTTTTCTTTTCATTAAAACCTTCCTTACTGTTGATAAAACTTAAAATACATTGTGCTGTGTGAGTTATGTTTATGTGTTAGTAATATGGTTCTATCCACTCGATAACTAACGCTGTATCCTCTTTATGATATTTATTGCATGTTTTACGGTTTCTCTCTCTATGCGGAGTAGAATTTATGACATGCATTTAGTACTACAGTCACCGTTATAATGCTCTCTACATTGTTAACTATTCCTTATTCGGATTCTACATGGCCACAGGCTAGGCTAGTCGGTGGTACACTTCACTTATAATCCTATCCTACTAATATTATAAATGTGAAAGTTTGGATATTTGGATGTCTGTTACTCAATCACGCTTCAACCACTGGACGGATCGTTATGAAATTTAGCACACATATAGGTTAGGTCCTCGAATAGGACATAGGATATTTTTTATCCCGAAAAAACTTCCCATTCCTACGGGTGATACATAATAACTTGTGATGTTAAGTTGTCCACGCGGACGATGTCGCGAGCAACAGCTAGTTGTAATAATATGCGTCAGTTGGTGTGTAGGGATATGTTTGTTAGTTTGTTTGTATGTTTGTTTGTTTGTTTGTTTGTTTGTTTGTTTGTGTGTATGTGGGGGGGGGGGGAGGGGGGTGTATTTATACTTATATCTATGTATTATCTAATTGTTTGTACTTTTCTGCTCTTCAATTTTTGCCAATCATTCATTTTACAATTTTATTTACATGTTTCAATAATACAAGAATTTTTTGGAAAGATGAGTCGTTTTATTTAAAACTTTGAACTCTGTAATGTCCACATAGACATTTTTTAATATTATAACAATGACCAGACCTTCCACTATAATTTCTGACAGCATTTATGGAAAATGGTTACCTGGTCATAAGTAGTCATCATCTCCCATAGTAACCAGAAACACCAGAACAGCAGTTGGTGCATTGCAGGAGTCTCTTAAAGAATCCTTTAGGAAATTAACAACGAAATGCTGTGTGGTACCCGTTTCAGAACAGGACCATCCCCTTCCTGTGAGGTCGTGGGTTCAAACCCCGCCCGTACCAATGAGTTTTACGAAACTTAAGTACGGTTTATTTATAATACCACAGACTTTTCGGTGAAAAAAAAAACATCGTAAGGAAACCTGCACAAGAAGAAATTCTGAGGCGTATGTGAAGTCCACTAAATTGGCTTGGGGCACCGTTGTTGGACAGGGGTTTGGCACAAAAGATCCTGAAGGGTCGAAGTGTCGACAGGTCTTCCTGGCTCCCTAAGAAGATAAGATGAGATCCCCTTCCTGTGGGTGTCGTCAAGGCGGCTAAGACATTGGCAAATCAAGCAGTCCAGCAAGTCAATCCACCATGGCAAATCCCCCAATGGACAGCCCACTAAAAGTGGCATTCTATTGGGAGGCTCATGTTCAACAATGGACGTATTCCAGACTAATAATGTTACAAAACATTCTACTATGTAACTTATGAACATAGCTTATTATTACAATCTGTATGAAATTTGAATAATTGACGATCTAAAACCGCCAACTGAAACCAATTCCGCACAATCGGAATATTCAAAATATTGGCTTAACGTGCGTACGAGAATGGGAACATAATGTACGCGCCGTTGTACCCTGGCTCGGCCCGTCTAATTAGTAAGCGCTCGAAATTATAACGAGAGCCTCTGAATAATTATGAAAGGCCGGGAAGCGCTGAATGAAGCCGGGAAAGTGTAGCTGGCAAACTGTGAAACGTACACATCAAAAGGCGAGCGGCAAGCGCTGCGAAAAAAACAACATCAGCATGTTAACTCGTTGAGTTTTTTGCCTGGAAAGTTTTTAATACAAATATTTTTAATACCAGCCAAGGAAGACTGCAATTTAGTATTTGCTATATCTCATGGTGATTATGGCAAATCCTTCAATGGACAGCTCACCAATAGTGACATTCTTTTGGGGAGACTTATGTCCAGCAGCGGACGTAAGTCGGCTGATGATAAATCCTACTAATATTATAAACGCGAAAGTTCATCATGTCAGCCTTTAGACGTCCACTGCTGGACATAGGCCTTCCCCAATGAACGCCACCACATCCGGTCCTCCGACAAATAAAGTTAGAAAGATTTAATGAAAAAGTATTAATAAAGTACATAAAAATAAATAAATTATATAAGTATTACATAACAGAGGAAGTCGTCAACTTTGAACAGACGAATCAATTAGTATAAGGCGGAAAATGCGAAACGCCTTAAATACGCCAACCTCGACTCCAGCTACTTATTTATACCCGTCGGGGTGGAGACACTGGGGCCCTGGGGCCCGGAGACAACAAAGTTGATAAACGAGCTGTCTTCGCGCCTCATAGAAGCTTCCGGTGACCAGAGGGCTGGCCAGTACCTCAGGCAACGCATTAGTTTGGCCATACAAAGAGGGAACGTCGCCAGCCTTCTGGGCACAATGCCCCAGTGCGACCACCTCGACGGACTTTTTTATTACTTGTAGTTTAGTGTTAGTAGTTTTCTATTTCTTAATGTTTAGTTATGCTTATTGTGTTATATGTTAATAATAATAATAATAAAATCATTAGTATTTCAAATGTTGCTATAAGAAGATTAAAAATCAGATATATGCCAGAAACTTGTAGCGATATTAGGCCCGATTCTGAAGGCACACATTTAAAATTTGACAGCGCTAAAATTGGTTTCGTCGTTATCTTCATAATACTGTGTGACATAGTACTTAAATCGGTTAGTTTTTCTTTATTATCTCTGAACTCAATATTACTGCAATTTCCACAATTCCACCATTGTCGGAAAATTTTACATTTGACTAATTTCAGTTCAGTAGTTTTCGAGTTATCCAGTAGACGGCACCCAGGAATTGTACTCGAAATTTTTTCACAAAAGAAACTACGATTTAAAAAAAAAAACATTATATTGTAAAATTTTACTTTTTTATTCTCTTTTTTTTCCATCACATTTTGATGGTTTTATTTTTTATTTTCTCTTAAATCGACTTCATGGTTTCTAAGAACAAATTACTCTTCTTATAGTCTCTTATCTCTTATCTCTTATAGTTTCTGACTTCCCCATACTGACCGGTCTTGACACACACAATACAAACATGCACATATATTGCAAAATTAACAACCATAAATCAAATAACAGCAGAATGGTGTCCAAAACCTTATGTTTTATTTCCGGATGATTACTTATTTCCTTATTTAATACTGTATAGGAATCGGAATCGTGTCCGCGACCGATTCGATGGAGCGAATGAGAGTTACTTGCTGCCGAAAATAGATGGCAGCAGTCGAAATTAGGGGGCCGTAAGCCGTACTTTCCTTTTGCAGTAAACTTATTAGAAAGACTAAAAAGTGACAAATACTTTAAATTTACTGTATTTCTTTGACTATTTTTGCTAGAAGAAAAATATCATCTTCAACTGTAGCACACCAGCAGTACTCGACTATTAAGTGCATTAAGCTTTTAACACATGTCTAATTCAGGATCTTCGTATACGAACCGTAACCGAAACCCTTCTTGTAGCTATCATTTAATGTCGACTTTAAGTTTTAGTTTTTAAAGTTGTGTTTGTCTTACATTAGTTCTCGAGATGGGATGATTTGGAAGTTTGTTAGCGTGAAAGCTGGAGTGTCGGTAGAGGCGTGAAGTTAGGTCGTCTCATTTATTATTGAACGGATTACTTTGCAGTCTCTTGCTACGAGTGAGAAGGGTTCCGCAACGATCGCCTCGTGTCCGTTTCCACTTGCTTTTGTAACGGTTTTAGGGCCATTTACATGTCACGATATTGTCTTCAGTGATGGTAAGTCGAGCAAGTTTGACGTTGGATGACGTTGTAAAACATTATGTTTTGTTGTTAAAATTAGATTACATGGGAGTGTGCTGTTTCAGAATGATAGTCGCTGTTCTTTTGCATATTTTTATTAATCTTCATTAATAGAAGAGTTTATTTTATTTTATGATCAGTTTGCATCTTGTTAATGTTCTATAGTCAACATAAGTCGAAACAGTTACTAAAATTTAAACCCAGCTAATTGTTGAAAATTAATTTCAAACTATATTAACTTTGTGGTAAACAAACTTCAGAAGCGATATCAAAACAAGCAACAAAGTATACGGGGTCTGCTTGTAACATTCATAATAAATAATTCACTAGGACACTTTGCACATCCTCAACTCAAAACTAGGTCACACAGGCGAAAATTCAGTAATGAGAATAGTTGAAACGGTTGACAAGTCGTAGTCATACAAACATGAAGTACATGAAGTACCTATTTTGTTGCAAGGTGAAGTTATAGTTGATATGCAACCATAAATATAGGTACAGATAATTAGCATTTGGATCTGAACAAATTAAAGTGTTCTTGACATAATGAATTTTATAAAGTTGTAGAATATCTTCATGAATTACTATAGAAAAATCTATTATTAAATCTAACGCGACAAATCCACAGGTTTCATTTTTCGCAAGTGCTTTTGTAGAAATAGTCTTTATATATTTTTTTTACTTGTAACGCAGCGCAGGGGAGACAGTGTTGAATAAACTTAAAGTTTCGAAAGAACATAAACCTAAAGAATTTTGTAAAGTTATACAAATTCTTCACAAATTTACTCTATAGTCTATTGTTAAAACTGACACAAGAAATGTACAGCTTTCATTTTTCTCATGTGCTTTCTTACTGCCTTGTCTCACACCCTGTGAGGCTGGCTGGAAGAGATCTCTTTTAGAGATAAACTCGCCTTTGTACACCACATTTACTACTGTATTTGGTTTTAAAATGGGCAATATAGAATATTATATAGAAATATTCTTTGTAAAAACTCTTAAAGAAGTTTCTTGACTTAAAGAATTTTATAAAGTTTTTTTAAGTTTTTTTTTACGAATTTATTAATTAACGTCTAGTGTTAACATTGACACGAAAAAAACGGCTTCCTTTCTAAAAAAAATCTTTGTTCCTTCTAAGGCGGGAGTGACTTTGGTTTCTTAACTAAAGTAACTTAAAGTTTCTTGATATTCATATTTTTGTAAAGTTATACCAATTCTTTATAATTCAATATAATATAAAGTCTATTGTTAAAACTGACACAAGATATCTACAGCTTTAATTTTTCTCATGTGCTTTGGTAGAAATAGTATTTGTAAAAATTCTTTGTGACTGTGGTGAAGAAACTTGAAGAATTTTGTAAACATGTACGAATTCTTAAAAAAATTACTAAATAAAATCTAGTGTTAAAATTGATACGAAAAACTACAAGATTTATTTATACTTTATTGTACACAAATATAAGTCACACAATTAATTTAAACACAAGATGTACAAAGGCGCACTTAACTCTGTAAGAGTTTTCTTCCAGTAAACCTTTGGGTGAAAGAGAAAAGCAAAGCAGATAGGCAGACAGCAGTGCACATTATAGTGAGAATAAGTAGTGAAAAAAAACCATATATGTAAATAGCAAATCTTATCTTCTTTAAATTTACTTATAACTATCTATATAAATATGTAATAAAATAATTATATATACACTCTCGTACAATATATACATAAGTATATACATACAATACACATACATACACTTACATACATACATACATATACACAAAGTGATCATTTGGATAGGTAATGCTCTTTTACTCTAGCCTTGAATATGCTCAAGATTAATTTCTCTCATGAGTTTTGTAGAAACAGTCTTTGTAAAAATTCTTTGTTACTTGTAAGGCGGGGCTGACTGGCTCAATTCTGTTATAATTGGAGTAGTTAGCGACATATTTGTGTTTCACGGGCGCGGGTCATGAATACACAATGAGTGCGGTAGGAAGGGAGAATTACCCAGAGGAAATGGGTGGGTGTGTCGTTACAGAGATGCTTGTCTTCGTTAATTTGGTAGCTTTTACTTTAAAAAAATAAGGTTCATAATATTATCTACCAGTGCGTTGGTACGAGCTGGCTCTTTTACTGTAGTACCATTGAAAAAAGCAGGCTTTTTTATGTACCTATATTAGGGTTCGGAATTAGGTACTTGCGACAAAAATATGTCACGGTAGATTAATATGGATATTCCTTATTAAATCACATAAAATGTAAGATTGACATTTATGGATAAATTAAGTATTTAAATATTATTGTTAATATTTTTTGACATTTCTCTGTTTTGTATTTTATTCTAATTTTTTTATGCTTATAGTTGGTAAGAAATATTATTTTTAAGTTAATTACATGTAATGAATCATCATCATCATCATCAGCCCGAAAGAGTCCACTGTTGGACATAGGCCTCTCCCAAGGTGCGCCACTGAACCCGATCCTCGGTTCTTCTCATCCAGTTACTGCCAGCCGCCTTACGCAGATCGTCGCTCCATCTAGCCAGGGGGCGTCCCACACTACGTTTGCCTAGTCGCGGTCTCCACTCGAGAACTCGACATTTAATGTAATGAATATTACTAATAAATTATGTCTATGCCTTTTCACGGGATTTTATTAGTTGTTGTAATACATATGATAGTCTAACCTTATATTGTGATGATCTGTGGTGGTCCGAGATGTGGCTGCGTAGATGGTCCGTCAGACCAGCGCCGTCGGAAGCCCGTCACTATGAATTGAGATGGAGAGTGTGGACTGTATGCTCTGGGGTAGTTGCAGGGTAGCTGATGGTGGAGGAAAACACTCAAAATTCAGACACAAACTTATATTATTCAATATCACAGAGCACAAAGGAAAAAGGTAGTCGTAAGCGTACAAGTGATGGTGGTCGATTAGCTGTGTTGCCAGTAATTATTATAAATAATTATTTTATGTTGCCAACAAATAAAAACCCGTGACTCGACTTGAATAGCAGTTTCATCACCCTTACAGCGAATTTAAATCCGGAAATTGTAGTTTATGAGCTATGTAAAATATTTATACATAAATATATACTATATGAGCTAAATGCATTATCGAATAAATAATACAACATACCAGGATTCACAAACAAATGTTTAAATAAATCTGGAAAAAAATATAGGGAATATCCATATTAACATAAAATTTTTATCGCAAGTACTAAAATAACACTACCTTATTCCGATTCCTGCTTATTACTTCCTAATAAGTAAGTAATAGTAGTTATTAAAACATTAAATTAGCAAGACTAATTTCAATTTACTTATTTTTTTTTTATAAGTATTATAAAATATATGTTAATTTTTCGTACAGAAAAATGTGATTAAATAAGCTGATTAATTCAATTCAAATACTCTTTATTGCACGATAAAAAACAAAGATACATAAAGTAGCTTACACACGTACGTCTAGGCGGCCTTATCGCTAAACCAGAGAACCTTTTTAGAGAGTTCACTTATGACATTCAGCGACTACGACTAATCAGCTGGGAGGTCAAACAGGATCAAATAATCCTTTAGGAATTAATAGAAATTTAGATAAAATTCCTTTCCATCCATATTTCACCTTTAAAGATTTAATTGGATTTATTTCAATAACATTTTTTCAATATTTCGTAAATGGCTTCGAAACGGGAACTGTAGTCAAATTTTAATACTCATACATATGTGTCGGCCCCGTAGCCTAGTCGGTAGTACACCTGCCTGCGAAGCTGCGGGTCGCGGGTTCGAATACCGCCCAGGGCAAACATTCGTGTGATGAGCACTTGTGTTTGCCTTGTGACTGGATGTTATTTATATATTATATTATGTATTTATGTATGTATATTTCATTCCAGATTAATAGTCCTATGAAAACCAACGCTATTTACGTCTCGGTAACATATACATGAAAGGGTCACCAGCAGCAAAAATAGGTTTGTATTACCAAGTAAACTTCGCGGTCCACTTAGGAACACCATCTATTGTGTATTTTGTTTTCGAGACGCAAATGCGTTTGTTTTCATAGGACTATTAATCTGGAATGAAATATATATCAGCTGTCTGATACCCATATTACAGGCTCTGCCTAGTTTGGGATCATGTGGCCGTGTGTGAAATGTCCCCACATATTTATTATTATTTATATAATGTAATGAACCCAATCACTGTCGAAAGCTTTTAGTTATATTATTTATCGTTATAGGGGCTACGGGACTCTGTAGTTGTGTAAAATTCAAAACCGTCGTAAAGTTTCTCGAACGTAAAATTCTGAGACCGTCCGCGTTGAATATTACATATTTGATGTTTACGGAAAAAGCAGGGGAGGAATATTTGTCAGCGGTTTGACAAACACCGGCTCAGGTGTGGCTCGACTGTTCCAATCAGGAAATGGAAATTACTGGCGTTCTCCCACTCTGTGACAACTCTCTCATTGCTGTACACATTTGAGCGAACTCATTATTGGACCGCCACAGGCTAAATACATTCAACTGCAAAAATTTGGACACCGCAGCTTTAGCATAGATATTGATAGAGGTTACCACCAGCTGCGGTTAGCTGAGTTCGCTTTGGGTCCCGCAAACTTCGTCCATTCCATTTCGGCTGCGAAGTTGTTTAACAAATCAGGGGGATGACGAAACAAATTCAACAATTCCTATTTTCGCTTTCCAATTGTTTGCCTGTTTTTGTGTCGACTCTCGCTTGATTGACGACTCTGACAAGTTGGGATTGGTCTGTCGTTGAACTTGTTACAAGTGTTTTTGTTACATCTGTTTTCAGACAGAACCTTAATAAATTCCAGATTTATTACTCTCTTTTCAATCTGATTTCATTCAAAATTTATGTGAGCAAATCAGGAGTCGGAATTAGGTAGTGTAATTTATGTACCTGCGACAAAATGTTTATATTAATATGGATTTACAGTTTTTTTAATAATATATTTAAAATTTGCAAGAGATGAGAGCGGGACGCGGGCAGATTTCGTAGCCAGTAAAAAATTAGTTACTAGATGGGACGAAGGAGTCCCATTCCGTAACTGGCTTCGAACTGGGAAATTACATATCCCATTTCGTAGCCAGTTACGAAATCTGGTTACGAAATGGGACGAAAGGGCTAAGCGTCAGTATGTTTGTGTGCGTATGCACACGTAGTTGATTAGTGCGTAACGATAGAACTAACACAGTAACAATATAACGCATACAATGACATGTAAGCGATTTAGAGAAAGCGCCGTCGTGAACTGAACGATCTAGGTAAAGGTGCCATCTAATTTAAAAATAATTAGTTTCATGAACATGACTTGTAACGTTGCCAGTGTGCTGGAAACCATGCCGGACACAGGCGAGCTGGACGACGTTCTTACTATGACGCGTTTTTATATTAGTTTATAATACATAATGATGAGCAAGAAAGCCTACTATAAGTTAGATGACTACTTAAATGATAAAAGTCCATGGAGTGCTTGAAGGCTCAGCATAGGTAGACTTAATGATTGTAATGAATAAGATAAATCAAAGGTAGGGCCCTGTGCCGTTGGGTTTGTTGCCACTTCTTCCCCTCGGTTATACAGGTGGAAGTGGAGTAGTTTTAGGCAGAATTTGACGTCAAAATGAGAATAATGTATTCCAATTTTGAAAATAAATATTTTGATTTTGATAAGTTCCATGAAGATACTAATAAAAAATGAAGTATTATTATGTCTGTAAAGCTTCCAAAACTGCGGTTTAACCAGTACTGAGAAACATGAAATACCTACATTTTTCTATACCTCACGTATTTGATCAAATAGCTATTGTATTCGGTTGAATTGTACGTGTACTCATGAGGTATTATTGTTTTAAAAGATGTAAAGAGCATAGCTGTCCCAGCCAGAGCCAGCTATTGTGGAATCGGGGTCTGTGCGCGGTATGGAGCCTTCCGAGTGTGGATTTAGTATTAAGAGATAACGTATTACTAATCAAAACAAATAAAAAAATTACTAAAGTACATTCATACAGAATGCTGATCCCAGAGGGGTAGGCAAAGACATATCAACTCACTAGCCTCACTCACATTCATAATTTTTTTATTCATCTCACTGCGGACCCCAGCCTTTTTGAGTAAGTGAGCACAAATATGTTTAACATAAGGATATTCATGATAAAGTTAAAAGTAGACAGCTTATTATAAAAGACAACAACGGGCAAACGAGCTGGTAATATCTTGTTGCCAAAGTTAGCAACAAAAGCGGGAAATTACAAATCATAATACTCGTAAATAAATAATATACTGCTCAAGCTCCCGCTTCCGCTCCCTCTCCCGCTCCCGCTCCCGCTCCCGCTCCCGCTCCCGCTCCCGCTCCCGCTCCCGCTCTCGCTCCCGCTCCCGCTCCCGCTCCCGCTCCAAGTAGATATTGATATGTTATTTCAAATTGTAGAACATTTTTTAGGTCTATCATCAACAGTTTCCGCAGCGCATGAGATGAAAGACATGTTTTGGTTAATTTTTTTACACCTTGGGTTACATTATTGAAGTTTCAGTAGGGAGCCCTAATTTTTTACAGTAATAAATATAGCCTATGTTACTCAGGGACAATTTAGCATTCTAATGGTGAAAGAATTTTTGAAATCGGTCCAGTAGTTTTTGAGTTTACTCGTTACAAACAAACAAATCTTTCCTCGTTATAATATTATTGTTATGGGGATAATAGGCGAGCAGCAATTTATGCCTATCTGAACTGGTGTATTTAAGTCTTGTCACTTGTAACACTGGTTTTTGAAGAACTTATCTAGTCTGTTTTTAAAAGTGTTCACTGAGGGGGCATCGATAACGTCCTGCGGTAACTTGTTCCACGTGCTCGCGACTCTGTTGTTGAGCGTGTTGTGGCCGACGAGGGTGTTAGACTGAGTTGTCAACAACTTCATGTCATGCTCTGTGGATGCAACTGAGGTTGAAGATGGATTTCAGGTCATGACAGTCATATTTGTCAGTCAGTATTTCCTAGGTTTCGATGAGGTCACCACGATTGCGTCGTTCCTGAAGGGAGGGCAGTTTCAAAATTTCCATTCGCTGTATTAGTGTAGATAAATATTATATCTATCCTATCATAGCTAATTCCTATAGAGAAAAGTCTAATTACAACAATTTATGAGCGAAATTCTAACAAAGTGTTTGATAAATAACGAGTAGTCTGATTTCCTGTGACGTGTACCGTACGCAAACAGCCTTTACGCTCTCCTCAGGCTGAAAAACAACGATACGGCCCGCTTTTGTTGGCAACTTCCTTTGTCTCAAACAAGATATTATCAGTTATTTACTCGTTTACCTGTTGTCGTCTGCCTTTTTTAATAAGCTGTCTACTTTTAACTTTATTTTATCATGAATATCCTTAGGTTAAGATAGAATATTGACGCGATAACTTATTAATTTATGTTGAAGTCTATTTTTATAAATAACTGTTTAAAAGTCAACTTTATTTTTAACTTAGCAAAGTCTGTTGCTCATAGAACTCCCAATGGAATGCCACTTTTGGAGGGTTGTCCGTTGGGAGTTTTTCCATAATAACCACGCTTGGCAGGTGGATTGGTGATCGTAGGAATGTTCTTACTATACACAGACGAACGCTCCTGCCCGTCTCTGGTGCAATCTCTCGTCTTGACGATACCCACGGGAACATTCGTGAAAGTCTTTTAACAGATATATGTTCAAGAATTGCACTTACCGTCGAGGCAAATATAGTGCTTTTCATAAGTAAATTCAAGGATATACAATTAATACCCAGCCTTACCTTACAGCGGGGTCATACTGCGGCCTTAAGGCACTTGGGTTCTAATCTAAGTATAATAATTTCAATTGTATTCCAACAACTTAATGTTTTTTCCAATAAGCATATTTTATATTTTTTTTATTAGCAACTTTTCGACTTTTCCTGTAACTTTACCTATTGTTTATAGATTTGACATTTGCCGTGTGGTTTCCGGTAGAGTAGAATAGGACCACTCCAACTCTTCCCGTGGATGTCGTACAAGGCGACTAAAAGAATACATTATAAAACATCAATCAGGCCTCCCCAACCCGGCTGGCCAGCGCGGGGAGTGTAGGCCAAATCCTCCGTCTGTCTCCGGCAGATGAGAGAGGGTTGTGCTCCTGCAGTGGAGACAAAAATAACGTGATGATGATAGAATTGACATTTAGGTCTTTACGACTGCTAATGCCCGGTGAATGATGGACCTGTTTTACATTAGTGACCGGTTTACTGAATAAAAGACCCGTTATGTTCATAAAAGTGAAGTGCTCTGTAACTTGGTAAATATAGAGTCTCAAACATCGCCGCAGTGTAGTTGTTTTTCAGTATTCTACAGGATCTTGGAGAGTGTGCCCAGGAATTACACGATTTGATTCCCATATCCCCCTTCCATCACCGGACTACCAGGTGTGGTGAGGGACTTCATCCTTATGCAGTAGACACACCACGCTCTCGCACTAAGCGTTTTGCTTCCTCTTTCGTAATGCTAACTGCTAAGGAATGGAACTCCCTACCAGCTTGGGTATTTCCGGACAAGTATAATTTTAATGTTTTTAAAGCAAGAGTGAATAGGCATCTTCTGGGTAAGTGCGCTCCACCTTAGGCCTTATCATCACTTACCATCAGGTGTGATTGAGGTCAAGCGCAAACCCATCAACAACAAAAAAAACTTAAAATACTCATTTTAGAATTATAACGAGAACATCTCCGAGCAGTTTATTATTTACTTTTATTTTCTTTAAATTATTTTTAAAAATCTGACTATAAATACCCAAAATAATCTAATGCGTGCAAAAATAGAACAAAACACTTTTTGGGTAAATATTTTTGTCTACCGTACAATAATTAATATTGTACCTAATAATGATTTTAGAAAATACATACAGCATTTCTTCATCCAACGTTCTGAACGTTTACTTCAAAAACACTACTCCTTCAGTGGTTGACAATTTCTTCGTTGCTATTATTGCCCCTCTCTCGATTCAGTGAAGTGCCCTCCACACAAGAGGCTCTCCACTACCCGTCAACGCTCTTCATCGGCTTTACGCTTAGAAGCTATTACGATGTTTGATCGTCATATACACGTAGAAACTTGGTCGTTTCATTGTTGAAGGTATTGAGGACAGCCTCTTCTCTAGTTTTATAGTTTAACTAGCAGTGCCCCTTGACTCCGCTTACTTGGACGACAGAATTATTGTTTCTTTTTCATTAAGTTGAAATTTACTTAGTGTTAATCCCCAGGTAAAGGGTTTCCTCTCACTCCCAATCCCCTGTCTCTAGTCTCTAATTATTATGACTACACCTCATACCATGAAGCAAAATAATTTTTTGTAGCTCATAGTTTCACCTCAAAGTGTTTTCCTTCATGATTGACACTAATTGGTTATTAAATTAGATAACAGATGCACATTTTAAAATCGTCTGTTATCTAATTTAATAACCATTTAGTGTCAATCATGAAGGAAATCACTTTGAGGTGAAACTATGAGCTACGAAATTTTTTTTTGCTTCATGGTATTAGCTTTTAATACTTTTCTATATGTTGAACTGCTATATTTTATCTTTTGTATAAGGAAATTTGTAGTTTTTATTAATGCAGATATATCTTTTACTTGCGATTTGTAGTTAATACTCTTACATATGTTATGATATTAGGCGACATTCAGTTACTGGGTCAGAGAGTTCTAATTAATTTGCTCCAGCCCTTAATGCGAAAATCTACTTCGCAGCCGTCATCGCGAGTAAGCAGTACTCGACTTCCGAAGGGAACGTTCATATTAAAATACAATAAATAGCACTTTGCCCTGCGTCGTTGCCTATCCACTGCTGTACATAAGCCTCCCCAATAGAATGCCACTTTTGGTGGGCTGTCCATTGGAGGATTTGCCATAATCACCAAACTTGGATTGGGGATCGCAGTATTGATCTTAATATACACAGGAGAACACTGCTGCCCAGCCTTGGTGCAATCTCTTAGTCTCCTTTACAAAACCCACGTGAAGATTAGGTATGACCCTATTCTAAGCCGGGAATCGGTAAAAAATACTTAACAAACAAATACAGTAATTTGAGGTACCGTCTCCAAAGAAATTATTTTCAACTAAGGTTTAGTGAAATAAAACGCTTGTTCGACATATTTTCTTATCTACATACATACATACATAATGCTCACGCCTTGGTCCCAGAGGGGTAGGCAGATACTATGCATATGAACTTTACGCGATCCAACGTCGCGAAGCGACTTTCCTTCGTCCAGTTTTCGCCCCGTGATACCGCATTGCGACTTCGTGTTGAGACACATTCTAGTAAAACGGTTTGCTAGGAAACTAATTGTCCACCTCGTCAAAGCCCCGCATGATTCGGTAAGGCTAATAGTGCCCGGAGTTCGCCCAGCTCCGGGATGTCGGCACGCTTACGACCAGGCTAGCCCCTGGACACGCATCCATCGGCACGGCAGACCTTGGATTGGCGGACAGGACTGGAGATAGGAGAAGCATGGGTAAGGAGTATAGGTTAGGTAGAGATACCGCTATTACGAAAGGATAGTGGGATTGTAGTAGCAAAACCTCTGTAAGCCGGGACCGCATACCCGTGACTCGTCTGGATAGCACCGGACAGGTAACTACCTGAATCAAGTCCCCCAGACTGTTATTATCTAATAAAGGGTGTATTCTAATCAATTCATCATCATCAGCCTTTAGACGTCCACTGCTGGACATAGGCCTTCCCCAATGAACGCCACCACACCCGGTCCTCCGCCCTCCGCATCCAGCCGCTACCGGCCCCCTTCTTTAGGTCGTCGATCCATCTGGCGGCGGGGCGTCCCACCCTGCGCGTGCCAATCCGTGGTCTCCACTCCAGATTAACTCGTCTGCCCCAACGGTCGTCGGTTCTGCGACAGATGTGGCCCGCCCACTGCCACTTCAGCTTGCTAATCCTTTCGGCTATGTCGGTCACCTTCGTTCTTCGTCGGATCGCTTCATTACGAATCATATCCTTCAAAGAAACCCCGAGCATAGCCCTCTCCATAGCTCGCTGAGCGACTTAAAACTTGTGGATCAGGCCCACTGTCAGTGTCCACGTTTCTGCACCGTAGGTCATGACAGGCAGGATGCACTGATTAAAGACTTTTGTCTTTAAGCATTGTGGAATAGGTAAAGTGAAGACTTAACGCAATTTTCCAGATGCTGCCCAGCCCAACTGGATTCTTCTCTCAGCTTCCCTATCAAAATAGATCCTACCCAACTGTATTGTCTGTCCTAGGTAGACGTACTCTTGAACAATTTCGATATTGACATTATCGACGATCACCGGGCTTAGGTCGACGTGTGAGTTGGACATGACTTTCGTCTTGTCTACGTTCATCTTAAGACCTACTCGTCTAGAAGAGCAGTTGAGGTTGGTCAGCATGCCCTCGAGATTCATTCTAATCAATAAACATGATCTTTGTGTTTATTCAGTTAAAAATACAGTAATTATAAGAAAATCAATTATTTACAACAGGTGTACGCCGTCCAACCCCTCGTGGTGAGGCATGGTCCCTAGGACGCTGGCGCTATTACCTCGCTGGATTGCCAGGCTTACACGTTGTGCGAGGTAAGCGCCAGCCCTGAGGTCTCCGGAGGCGTGGACCAGCCTGGTCGACAGAGCCTTCACGAACGCCTTCGTGTCGGCTGACCACGGGCCCAGGGTCTCTACAGCGAGCGCCGCGAACTCGTAGTCAGCCGTCAGGTTAGAGTATTTGCGGCGCTTAAGACTCTGTGCCTTCTAATCAATTGCTTATTTATTATTCACTTTTATAATACCTATATCGCATTTGTTTTAGTCAAGCAACTCTTTAACAACATCTTGTTGAACAAACTCGCTAATACTTAGTGTATTTCACTGAATAAATGATGAGATAATGTTTATTCCGCCGGTCCCCCAGTGCGGACCGCCGCCTGTATCCTTAATCACTATTTAATTATGCGTAACTTTACTTGGCGCAGTCCAAAAGAGCCGAAGTTGCGCGATTACTGCGTGTTTTTGTTATTAATACCTACCACTTTACAGCGCTGTTAATTCTGTAGAACAAGGGTTTTGTCAAGTCGGTTTGAGAATTTTTGGTTCTTGTTAAGGTTTTGGGCTGGACACATCTAGCGCAGAATCAACGGCCGTTGGGGCAGACGAGTTCTGGAGTAGGACGCCCCGCCGCCGTCTGATGGAGCGACGATTGAAGAAGGTGGCCGGAAGCGGCTGCTTGCGAAGAGCTGTTGGCCAGGTGTGATAGTGTTCAATTGGGGAAGCCCTATGTTTAGCAGGACGTCTAAGGGCGGATATCAACATCATCAGGTTATTTTTTTCTCCACTGCAGCAGCACAACCCTCTCTCATCTGCCGTAGACAGACGGAGGATTTGGCCTACACTCCCCGCGCTGGCCAGACGGGTTGGGGAGGCCTGATTGATGTTTTATAATGTATTCCTTCAGTCGTATTGTACGACATCCACGGGAAGAGTTGGAGTGGTCCTATTCTACACTACCGGAAACCACACGGCAAAGCAAAGCACGGAAGGGCTGATATGATGATGATGAAAGGTTTGAGGATTGAGGTTTAGAATTGAATAACGTGGGAATAGCGTGGGGTCCATGATACAAGCAGATACTTGAACGATGTGTTCGCCTTATACATATGTTGGTAAATAAAGTTTTGTTAAAATTAATCAGTTGCTTGCAGTCTGTAATTAATCAATGAAGAATAAAGCAGAGCAGAGCAGAAATGAGCAGGGCAGAGCAGAGAAGAGCAGAGCAGTACAGAGCAGAGCATAACATATGAATATGAATTTTTTTTTGTTCACGATTCATTGAAATAACTAAACCTGCGGTAATAGAAGTCTGGCTGGACTTCGACCCACACCGATTTTTTTCAGTTTGGCAAAGTCCTTCTTGCCCTAGGATAGGTTGCAGATGTTTATGGAAGACAGTTGTCGTTTATTATCAGGTAGGTTGTCAGACCCTTTGCCGCTTGAGAGCGTTAAAAACTTACTCAAAGCTCTCTCAGTGTTATACAACTCACTTATTTCCACGGTGTTACCTCGAAACGGTTGTTACAAAAAAAGAGCGTTCGCAAGACGTTCCTACGTCCAAGTAGGCCTTGCAAGAATTATTGTGTTATCATATAAATAAGGATTTAGGGGAGCATCAGAATAAATTCCCGTGGGATGCGAGCAAAGCTCACAGTATTATTTTACGTGCAATTTGTTTGTTTTTATTGCGTTTGCAAGCCCCGAGATCTTGCCGCATTAATATTGGAACGCTGTGCGGTGCCGCTGTAGAATCCAATAGATTTTTTTTGGTTCCGTTGCACATTTTTAATGAGACCGTAAACTACCATGTTTATGTCAGAACGTGACTGTGGGTCTGTCATTTCAGTAGACCTCTAACAGTTTTGAAAATGGTGTTAGAAAAATTTCGTCCGAAATCAGGTTCTTGTTAATTCATATAGCACAAATACATACATAATGCTGGTCACAGAGGGGTAGGCAGAGACGATGTATCGCTACTGTGCGCGATTCAGCATCGAGAAAGCGATTCCTTTCTTTCATCCGCTTTTCGCCCCGTTCTCGCCACTTGGGGTGATGTGTGGCGAACACCGTCGCCGCCTCCGTGTTGAGACACGTGGTGATACGACGATCAGCGCAAATAATAATCGATGTTTCTTCAAAGCAAACATAATCTCCTCACGTCAGAGTCACTGGTAGTTGTTAAAGAATCCATCATATTAGAGACTAGCTGTGCCCGCGGCTCCGTTCGAGTGAACTACAGAATCGCTCCTATTTCCACTCCCGCTCCCCTCCGGTCCCGCTCTCGCTCCCGCTCCCGCTCTCGCTTCCGTTTCCGTTTCCACCCACTCCCCTTTTACCACGCCCACTCCCACTCCCACTCGCAGCTCCAAATGTAATCCAAACTCATCGCAATCTGAATAGTACGGAAATACTATTATGTGCAATATATTGCATACTAACCTTACCTACTAATGTATTTGTAAACTAAAAATGTCTATAACTTTTGATTGAGTTGGCTGATTACGATGAAATAAAGACTAAATGTTAATTTAACTTAAGCCCCATGTTTTTGTGAAAAGTTCATCAAAATCCGTTTAGTAGTTTTTAAGTGATGCGTGCACAAACTCACAGACAAACAGATAAACAGACAAAAATTCCAAAAATTATTGAAATGTGTTCTATTACTTATCCTTAGACCCCTGAATTATTTTATTTTGCAAATATCTTCAATGTACAGACACGCGATGATTACAATTTTATTTATAAGATCACATGGGGTAGTGATTTTAGAAATATATCGCAGTTCATTGCATTTCAGCAATAAATAAATTGACGAATTTAGACGTTATCCGTTGACTCCGTTATGGGAGGTTTTAAAAACACAATGTATAGGGGCCCCGATAGTTCGCAGCACGAGTGGCCGTGTTATCACGTCGTAAAATAAAAGTAACGGCCACGCTGCGTGGCGCACTGTATTTCCGTATAATATAGCTTTGCAAATATGAACAATTTCATGTTATACATATACTGTAAATTAAGTATAAGACTTTATTAGTTGACTTATTTAATATTGCTGTTTATGGAGATGCTCGGTTTAAACGATTTCCATGTTGTTACATTTAAGATTCATCATCAGGTTATTTTTGTCTCCGCTGCAGGAGCACAACCCTCTCTCATCTGCCGGAGACAGACGTAGGATTTGGCCTACACTCCCCGCGCTGGCCAGACGGGTTGGGGAGGCTTGATTGATGTTTTATAATGTATTCCCTTAGTCGCCCTGTACAACACCCACGGGAAGAGTTGGAGTGATCCTATTCTACTCTACTGGAAACCACACGGCACGGTTTAAAAAAATTAAATTAAAATATTTTTATTTCAGATATTCATCCATATATTGTTAGTAAGATACTTAAACTAAGTGTTAGTAATACAAGCAAAAATGGCAGGGACAGACACACAAAACAAATATACAAAAAACATACAAAAAAACAACATGAGAGGTGCTGGAGAGGGACCACTCAACGGGTGAAAGTGGCAACAGTAGAGTGCATCCCGATCCAGCGCCTCATGATAGCCCCGTCCAGCCTATCCGCAACTACAGCCAGGAGGCTGTTGCCGCTGCCGCGCAGCCTACGGAGCGCCGCGGCGCATCTTTTGCGGAGCACGGCCTGAACCCGTCCACGTGTGCGTCCGCAAACATCCCCGACGCACTGCACCAGCGCGGGAGCCCCAACAGCGCCCTGAACGCGTTATTGTACTGGATTCGTAGGGCCCCAATCGACCTTTGCGAAAAGACAGCCCACAGGCTACAGGTATACAGTGATGTACAGTAGGCTCTGAACAGTGTTACCTTCACCTGAGCTGTACATCTACGGAACCTGTGTGCTATCATGTTCGCTCTGGCCGACAACGCCCTACGCTCCCTCTCTATGTCTGCGTCGTCCTGCAAACTCTCGTTTACCAAGTGTCCCAAATATTTGAAAGTATGTACTCTTTTCAGAGGCTTTCTATTAAGAAACACAGGGGGAACATAAGATGGACACTTGGTACCAGCCTTAAATATCAATAACTCACTTTTGATCTCGTTATATTTCAGACCGTGTTGTGAAGCATATTTTTCACACACATTCAACAATTTTATAAGACCACCGATTGAGGGGCTCAGCCGTACCATGTCGTCT
Source organism: Esperia sulphurella (assembly GCA_947086405.1). Classification (NCBI taxonomy): domain Eukaryota; kingdom Metazoa; phylum Arthropoda; class Insecta; order Lepidoptera; family Oecophoridae; genus Esperia; species Esperia sulphurella. The sequence goes on along the minus strand of OX352264.1, from coordinate 666,186 downwards.
GCGTAACTAATGTTATTCATACTCATATCATCCACGCGACATCCGACATGCATGCTACTGAGCTCCTCAATTAGGGCATTTATATACAAGTTAAACAATTTAGGAGAACTTAGTCCCCCTTGCCTAACTCCACATTCCAAAACATATTCGCTTGATAGATCATTCCCCCACCTGACAGAATTTTTCTGACCAGCATACCAATATTTAAATATGTGTATCATCTCTTTAGGCATTTCAGTACTTTCCAGCTTAGACCAGAGTATATCATAATTAACCAAATCAAATGCTTTTGACAAATCAAGAAAACATGCATAGATGGGTGTTCTCTTGTGTGTGTAGTACTCGACAGTATGCTTAAGGCTGAGGATTGCGCTATCTGTTGATAGTCCTGGCCGGAACCTGAACTGAGCATCATGTAGTTTTAGGTATTTATCAAGCTCCACATTAAGCAGACCGTCGAGCACCTTGGCTATGATCGTCGCCAGCGATATTGGCCTATAATTGGTCCTGGTCGAGATATCTCCTGTTCTTTTCTTGATGATAGGCACAACAATGGTTCTGGTCATGCCATCAGGCAGATAAGAATGACTCATACAAAAACAAAACAGCATTGCCAGCACCCTTGACAAATGTGGTCCAGCATTCTGCAGATGCTCAATGCTGAGACCATCACACTCTGGGGATTTCCCTCTCTTCATACCTTCTATGATTTTATTTATTTGCTTTGCTGAAAACATGACTTCGGTTTCCCCAGTGCATGATGGTCCAGCACCGCATTCCACATTTACACTGGGTAGGGATGATTTCACAGTAAACTGTTCCCTGAACATATTGGCAATCATCTTGGGATCTGTGACATTTTCAATGCTCACAGGAAGACCAGGTTTATTATTTAACTTGTTGGTACTTTTCCAAAAACCCTTAAAATCACTCTTAGCATGCCGAGCTGCTATCCTACCCATCACTATTTCTTCCTGATGTTGCTGACACCATTTAAGTTTAGATTTAAAAGCCTTTCTACTTGATCTCATCTCCTCAAAAACCCGGCCCTCTTTTGGCTGACCAGACTCCCGCCAGATGTATAACTTTACTCTGGAATTCCTGTGGGCATCGGAAACATGTTTGTTCCATCCCATGACCTGCTTTTTATAGCTGCCTTTATAGATTTCAGAGGTGGATTCTGAGGCAATACTAAGTGCACTTACAATATCAGAATATAATTTATCTATTATCTCCCTATGCCCCAGATCCTTACAACATTGTGCACAACATTTAATAAATTCTGGTGGAAAATCTATATCTCTAAGAAGCTTGTGACATTTATTTTTATATTCCTCAATTTGGTTTTGTGTTCTTTCCCCCCATTTGATCTTATTTTTAGTGATATTACTTTTACAATGTTTCGGTTTAATTAAAACTAAATTACAGACAATGAATAAAGGACAGTGATCCGACCAGTAAACATCATATTTAATAAATACATTAACACTTGTTTCAAAGGCTGATTTAGTCATTAAACAATGATCGAGCCATCTCTTGCTACCATGAGCATCACTCACATATGTGTATGTGTTAGAATTGATACCTAATATCTCAATATCTGCACACACCCAGTCATAGTCCGCACACAGACTAGTCAGTTCATCATAAAAGAGTTCATCAGGGTGAGCGTTAAAATCACCTAGCAGGTATACACATTCAATGTTACTCTCTTCTATAATTGCATTCATGGTGCTCATACACTGCGTGAATTCGGATAGGTTGATTGTACAATCCGTTGGCATATATACACTAAATATTATAATTGATTTATCACTTAGTGATACTTTTATACCGCATAAACACATGTTGCAGGGGATTGCCACACTCTAACACTGACACTGTGGGGAACACACTTTTCTTCCATAGCAGCGCTACACCTCCATAAGGTCTGCCTCGCAATATTCCTGCTGTGGGATCAATCGCCGAGGTGCCGGTCCAAGAGAACTCCTCACAAATGGTGCCAAGGTATGTCAGATCATGTGGATACAGCCATGTTTCCTGGAGTGCGATTACCTGTGCCTGTGTGCATAGTTCCCTTATATGCTCAATTGATCGCTTTACATTTTTGCAGTTGAAACTTGTGAAGGTGCATATACTATATGAGTCCTTACCCATTTGCGTTCTGTTTGACTTCTATATCGAAACCTCCTCCAGTCGATGGCTTGTAAGATACGAATTTTCGGAATATGACTCCATCAGGCCACACCCCCTCATCAAGAAACATTGACAGCTTGCTCTTACACACATACATCTTATATGCGTTGTGATGTTTCCTTGTTTCCTTACTATTTATTTGTTGCAGAGTTACCTCTTCCCTAGTTTTCTTGATTATGTATTGCCTTATGTCCTCCTTTGACGTGTCTTTGTGCACGTTCGTCATAAATATCGGTACCTTTGCATCGGCAGCCCTAAATTTCTCTTCTGGAGCTGACCTCGCTGTCCCAGTTTTACCAATAACCCGATTTTCACATTTTCTTGGCTTCCTTCGCTCCACACGCTTCCACTCGCCCTGTTTTACGATTTCCGCTATGGACTGCCTTTGTTTTGGGGTCAGGGGTTTAGTCCATGTTTTTCTTGGAGATTTACTAAGCGATTTATTGATTTCCTCCTGCCTTTCCATAGTATTTGCCCAGTTTGATACAGGAGAAACGGGATTCGCTTGAATATGTTTACGTTTTTGACATTGACAGCACTACCTGAATGAACGGCGCCTGCATTGTCAATCGGTATATTTTCATTCAACGACTCACGGTCACAATCATTTTCTATGCCCATCGTTCTCGAGTGTGAGGGCGAATTAATTAATTAATTATTTAAGATTGATACATACATAATGCTTACGCCCTGGTTCCAAAGGGGTAGGCAAAGACGATGTATCGCCATTTTGCGCAATCCTGACACATCTCACTAGCACCACCTCCTTTTATTCATCTCACTACGGGACTCGTCCTTTTGCAGGACGTCATCAATATGATCCTTGAACGTCCTCCTAGGACGATCTCTAGCTGTAGTTTCTTCCATATTCGCGCTATAAGCCTCTTTAGTCACTCTTCTTTAACTCATACGCTCTAGATGTGTAAACCGACGCAAGATACCCTTCTTTACATTCATTACTACATCTTCTTTCAAATTTCACTGAAGATTCACTGCCGAGTTTATAAAAAAAAAACCTAACGGTTCATAATCCCTGATGAAAGGTATCAGAATAACATCAGCATCATGATTTGAGAAGCATCGCCTGGGTCTTCAGAGGTCAGTAACTGACCTGATAAGAAAAGTTCAATGAAATTGCTGACCATTAATATACCATGCCTATACCATGGCCTCTCCTACAATATCATCAGCAAAACGAATAGAATCCGTAATTAAATACTTAGTTAAATGTATGTATGTATGTATGTATGTATGTATGTATGTATGTATGTATGTATGTATGTATGTATGTATGTATGTATGTATGTATGTATGTATGTATGTATGTATGTATGTATGTATGTATGTATGTATGTATGTATGTATGTATGTATGTATATATATATGTATGTATTTATGTATGTATTTAAAAGCTTTATTGTACCAAAATTATAAAAGAAACGTACCCATCACTTACACTAAAGTATGCATATAATATTACATAAACATAAATGATACAATATATACATGAGTTAGCTCATTGTAATGTTCCTAGTTTAAGTGTACATGCTTTTTACTTGCGCAGCAAGTGATGTATAGTATAGTGTTTCTCCGTCTGGCATCGTAAATCATGCCAGTACATTGCAAAGTTAGTGTTACTTGCCACCCGTTTGCGTTCGCTTTGCCATTTGCTAGTCGATACTAAGTTTTGAAGATGAATAAACAGGGAAACTATTCCATAAGCATATCGGATAATATAAATAATAAATATGTCAGTGCCAAACTAGGCAGAGCGTGTGCTATGGTTACTAGATAACGGATGAACATCTATTCTTATAATAAAAGTGTAACTGGTCTATGTATGTACTTGGGAGATATTGTAGAAAATTTGTATAGGACCAAAAGAAGCCAAAATAATTGTTTTTAGAATTTTTGTCTGTCTGTCTGTTTGTATGTATGTTTGTTACGTCATCACGCAAAAACTACTGAATGAAATTTAATGCCGTTTCACAAAAACATAGGGTTTAACTCAGAGTAAAATATAGGCTTTATTTCATCGCAATCGGTTTTCTCAATCAGAAGTTATGGACATTTTTAGTTTTCAGATATATTAGTAGGTAAGGTTAGTATGCAATATAACAAGGAAGTATAATTTTAATGTTCGGTACTATTCAGAGTGGAAGCGGGAGTGGAAGCGGGAGTGGGAAGGGGAGCGGATTCTGTAGACCACGCGAGCGGAGCCGCGGTCACAGCTAGTACTTAAACAGAGAAGTTTTTATATTGTTGATGGCTTTGCGCTTGACCTTAATCTCATCTGATGGATTCAGGTGCTATTAAAGCGTGCTTACCTTTAAAAATATCCAGATTATACTTGTCCGGAAATAAGTTTGTATACTCCTACCGACTACCTTTTTTTAAATAACAAGTCCACCATAAAGTATTCCAAAAATGAAATACTTCTCGCATTCGCAGGTCACAATGGTGTAATAACAAACGAGTTCGCAAACCGTTTCATTATTTTAGAGGCGGGAGGGGTCGAAAAAAACTTTTTGAGGCCCTTCCCCCGACCCTGGCCACATCTGGTGCTAATGTGTCCAACTTTTGATAAAGCCATACTAGCCGAATAAATTGCTCGGGACGTCGGACAGTTCTTCATGTTTCACACATGAGATGGGAGTTTGCTTGGTTTGTAACGGGGGATGAAATGGATTTTTTGTTGAGTTATGTTCTTCATCTGTCACTCTTGGAAAGTGGTATTAATATTTCAACTTTCAGGAAATAAGTGCTGCAATTGCTAAGCTGAGAGAAAGAAAACAAACTTATTATTTTTTATCTATCTGTTTATCTTTTTACATATTTATATAAATATAGAACAATACATAGACATAGACATTAATACATTGATTTCCAGACATACAATATATATACAAATACACACACACACAAAACACACAATCACTAGACTGTAATATAAATATATTGTAAATCCGTTAATGGCAGTAAGAACTATAAATTAGTGTAATACTGTATACTAAGTGCTGTGGATTTTGTGAAAATAAATAAAATAAAATAAAAATAAATGAATATCGCTCGATGCTTTTGTCTGATTTGCATTATCACCTTTAAGCTCGGTCCATATTAGTTATTGTCACACCTCCGAAACTCGAACGCGAACAGATCTAATTACCTATCTATAACAGATGTACCAGCCTGTCTGTGCGTATATAATAGTAGAGCTGGCTGGTACACGCAGCGCAATCAAGAGAGAAAGACAACGTTGTACGTCAACCCTGAAATATTTTTTGCACTCTGAAATAGGTCCACTTCCCATGTATATAGTCAAGGTGACTACGGGATAGTACCAGGGACGGGCATCAGCGTTCTCCTGTGCATATTAAGATCATTACTGTGATCTTCAATTTGCCTGCCAAGCGTGGTGATTATGGCAAATCCTCCAATGGACAGCCCACCAAAAGTGGTATTCTTTTAGAGAAGCTGATTCAGCAGGGCGTATAATATCTCTGATAAATATGGTGATCATTACAAAAAAAAATTACACTAAATATGATCATTCATCATCATCAGGTTATTTTTGTCTCCACTGCAGGAGCACAACCCTCTCTCATCTGCCGGAGACAGACGGAGGATTTGGCCTACACTCCCCGCGCTGGCCAGACGGGTTGGGGAGGCCTGATTGATGTTTTATAATGTATTCCCTTAGTCGCCTTGTACGACATCCACGGGAAGAGTTGGAGTGGTCCTATTCAACTCTACCGGAAACCACACGGCTAGTCAAAATATGATCATTATTAAGTATCAAATGATGACTCAACATTGATTCTTGATCTTTTGTCACTTACAGTTATCTCTATCAGAGATGTCAGTAAATCGATAACAGCAGATAACAAGTAAACAAGCTGATTCATAAGTACACTTCAACAGTAGATTTCCAACATAAATAGAGAAGTTACTGCGTGGACAAACACTGTTCAACTAACTTGTGTAGATTCCACTTGATAATAAAACCATCAAAATGAAGCCTGTAATAATCTCAGTGGTCATTGTTGCTATCGTTTTCGTGGGTACAAGCAAATGTGATGATCTGATTCTGGGCACGACGGTTGGAGCTCAAATGGCTTTCATGGATCAAGTGAAGCTGAGCGCCCTACCGCTCACGACGAGGACCAAGAATGTGTTCTTCAGCAGTGATAGAAATCAGGTCATCAAGGTAAGAAAAAAAAAGAGAGACGAGGAACTCCATCAGGGATGGAAAGTAGCGTTCATCGGAGAATATTAAGGTCATTACTGTGATCACCACTCAATTAGAAGCGTGATGATTACGGCAAATCCCCCAATGAACAGCCTACCAAAAATATTATTCTATTTGGGAGGCTTATGTTTATTAATTGCCGTGTGGTTTCCGGTAGAGTAGAATAGGACCACTCCAACTCTTTCCGTGGATGTCGTACAAGGCGACTAGGGGAATACATTATAAAACATCAATCAGGCTCCGCGCTGGCCAGACGGGTTGGGGAGGCCTGATTGATGTTTTATAACGTATTCCCTTAGTCGCCTTGTACGACATCGACGGGAAGAGTTGGAGTGGTCCTATTCTACTCTACCGGAAACCACACAGCAATTTCACTTAAATTTCTTTTTTACAGGGTATATCTGCTATAGATCTGGATAGTTCCAAAGGCCAGGCCACGGTAACCGCTGGAGGCATCGGGGCCACCTTCGTCAATATCAGGATCAAAAGCCAAAGGGGAGACGGCTTGAACTACCAGATACAGATATTTGCTTAGTTCATAGCAGTAAATTGTTTTTTTTAAATATAATATTGAATTAATTTCGATTTAATACGACTGGTTCCTTCAAACTGACAAAGGAATTTAACGTTCATATCTTACTGACCTAAGGGATTGCACCAGGAACGGGCATCAGCGTTCTCCTGTGCATATTAAGATCATTACTGCATTCCACCAGTGATCATTCCAGTGATCATCACCAATCCACCAAGCGTGGTGATTATGGCAAATCCCCCAATGGACAATTAACGAAAAGTGGCATTCTATTGTTCAATTTCAATTTATTCCTTAACAAAATACATTGTGTCGGAAACATAACAAACATAACATTTAAAATTTACATGCAACAATAATACAAACAAATTAGATATTATTATTAAACAATGTCGACTGAGAAAAAATAATTACTTAATGTCCTAAAAATTCTTCAATACTATAATAACATTTGTCAAGTAGGAACTCTTTCAAGCGGCGTTTAAAAACATTTACATTATTAATAATTTTAAGTTAATTTGGCAGTTTATTTAATAATTTTACTGTTTGACAACGAGCACTGTGCTGCACAACTCTTAACCTTGGATTAATAGAGTTCAGTAAATCTTTTTACTGAACTGCGTGGGCTTATGTTCAGCAGTGGACGTGCTTCGGCTGATGATGTTGATGACCAGAGCAACAACACTGGCTCTGTTGGCCTGGAACACAGTAATGCTAGAATTGCTGTTTAGCGTATAAATAGGTACTAATAATAATAATAATATGTCAGACATTCACACCAATTATGCAGTCCCAAATTAGGCGAAGCCTGTGTTATGGTTACTAGTTCTCGGATAAACATACTTAAATAAATATATAAACATCCAAGACTTGGGTACAAACATTCATATTCATCATACGAACATTTGCCCCTAGCGGGATTCGAACCCGCAACCTCCGGCATGGCAGCCCGAGAACTACCCATTCCGCCACTGTGGCCGTCAAGAGGTACTAGGGTTGTGAAGACGAATCCTGCACTTTAAAACCTCCAACGGTGTCAAACTTACATAGAAAAGAGATAAATAAATATTACGTCATTGAGATCTTGCTAGTATGTGGAATTTTATTCTGAAATACAACTCAACTTATCGTATTGAAAATAATCCGATGTGAGTGCCCTGATATTGTCTAGCGATGTCAATGCTTGTATAAGATATGCCATTGATACATTGATAAGCGAATAGTTTTATAAATTTACAGGGGGAGTTTCGTTCTTTCCACTATGTATTTCCTTGTCTCACACCCTGTAAGGTTGGCTGGAAGAGATCTCTTTTAGAGATAAGCTCGCCTTTGTACACAAAATTTGTAACTGTATTTACTTTTAAAATTTATACAATAAAGAATATATATATTTAAAAGGCATAGATTAGATTAATTTATTTCACTTTTACATTTTAAAAATTCAATTTTATATGTCATTCTAATATGGTGAAAGGAATCGTCATAAAATAAAATAATATTCTAGTAACATTATAAATGCGAAAGTTTGGATGTTTGGATGTTTGTTACTCAATCACGCTTCAACCACTGGACGGATCGGGATGAAACTTGACACACATACAGTTTAGGTCCTGGAATAGGACATAGGATAGTTTTTATCCCGAAAAAAAACAACTTATTCTACGAGAAATATTTAATAATTTGTAATGTAAGTTTTCCACGCGGACGAAGTCGCGGGCAACAGTTAGTACAAAATATATATTACACGTCATCAATTAAAATATTGTCAGAGTATACATAATATAAGTTTACTGTCTAAGTATGTCAGTATATAATATTACAATAAGTTTCAAAATACACTTGGTATTAAATGATCACAGATTAACTAAAATATCAGAGGGCCCACCAATTATAATTTTTAGAAAATTCATTATTTCCTACTGCAGGAGCACCAGCCTGTCTGTACACATGCGTCTGTGAGCGTAAATAACTCTAGGGCTGGCTGCTGCGCTTAGCGCGATAGAGAGAAGGTCATCATTGTACGTCAACAAAATTAGTGCTTCTCTTTCTATTGTATTACGTCGATGCTCGGCCCCGGCAGATTCTAGGTGCCAACCTTTTGTTGGAAAATGAATATTATTCCATAAATAAATTTTCTAAAAAATTGAATTGGTGGGCCTCTGAAATGAAATGAATCGAAATGAAATGAAATGAATCTTTATTGTGTATGAAGTTCAGGTAATTTTAAGATATTAGATATTTAGTACAAGTACCACTAAACCCTACCTTTGCAGGTGTATACAAAGAATATAAATTTTATACAAGTTAAATTAAAAGTAAAAACTGTCAAGAATAAAATGTCAAGAATAAAATGTCAAAAATAAAATGTCAAGAATGAATACAAATGTCAAAGTATCAATTCCATTAATAATCTGACGTTTAATTTAATTTGTGATAATTTAATACCAAGTGTATTTTGAAATTTTTATTTTAATATTATATACTGACATAGATAGTATGTTATATACTGTGATATTATTTGAATTGTTGACATTGTAATTTATACATTATTTTATTTTATGACATATTAGAATGACATGAAAAATTGAATTTTTAAGATGTAAAAGTGAAATAAATAAATTTAATCTAATAGTAAATTTTAGTATTCTCTGATAGTATAGGTACTCTTACTAAAATCATTTTGGAGAGATTCCTGCACCGGTAAGGACAGTTATGTAAAGTAATATACCGTCCCAACTCCAGTACTCCACTGGGACCCAATCAACATTACGACAGTACCTGGTTTGTTGCTGCTATTGCAAGACGAGACGCTTCAGCTTCATAATAATAATTATTTATTTCAAATCAAGGATCCATATAAGTATATTGCAATTAGTACAGTATAAAATACAATACAATAGTCGGCCCCGTAGCCTAGTCGGTAGTACACCTGCCTGCGAAGCTCGGGGTCGCGGGTTCGAATCCCGCCCAGGGCAAACATTCGTGTGATGAGCACTTGTGTTTGCCTTGTGACTGGATGTTATTTATATATTATATTATGTATTTATGTATGTATATCAACTGCCTGACACCCATATTACAGGCTCTGCCTAGTTTGGGACCAGGTGGCCGTGTGTGAAATGTCCCCAGATATTTATTTATTATTTATTATTATTAATATAATTCACAATTACATAATAAAATTATGCTGCTTTATCCAGCCAGCACTTGTACATGGTTGAAGTAAAGAATATACTGTTCAATCCCTTAATGATTAAAGAAAGCAAGAAAGAAGGAAAGAAAAAAACATTTATTTACTATCATAATTGGCACACACCAAGATAATACCAACAAAGCAAGAAAAAGGAAAAAAATATATAAGAACTAGAGAAAACAACTAAAAATTTGATTACGTTGCTACACCTCTCAACTCTGGCCATAAACGACGCTATTCGGTGTCTCACGATGGCATTAAACGTGTTCACCTCAGCCTCTAAAAACTTACCCGAGACGCTGCAGTGTCGGTTTAACCCCATCAACTGCCGAAAGGTGTTATTGTATTGAATACGAATGCCATCATGTGACGTAATAGACATAATGCAGGCACTAATGCACAGTGCTGTGTGGTTTCCGGTAGAGTAGAATAGGACCACTCCAACTCTTCCCGTGGATGTCGTACAAGGCGACTAAGGGAATACATTATAAAACATCAGTCAGGCCTCCCCAACCCGTCTGGCCAGCGTGGGGAGTGTAGGCCAAATCCTCCGTCTGTCTCCGGCAGATGAGAGAGGGTTGTGCTCCTGCAGTGGAGACAAAAATAACCTGATGATGAATTCACAGTGCACATTTGGACTCCTGCTGAATAAGCAAGCTGTCCGTGTGGTACCTGGTTTAGAATAGGACCACCCCCAATTTTCCCGCGGGTGTCGCGAAGGCGACTAACTTCGCCTGCCAAGCGTGCTGATAGTATGGCAAATCCCCCATTGGACAGCCCACCAAAAGTGGCACTCTATTGGGGAGGCTTATGCCGGGAACCATAAGACAACCCTCAAATTAATTTAGCAATCAGAAGCGTGGATAATCCGTTTGTTTTGTGAGTCATCCTCTGCAAATAATATAAGTGTAAATCAAATATTGAATCTGAAATTCATTGGGGTTCGATGATCACAAATTGACGAGTTGATCAGGGGCGCAGAAACTATGCAAATGCGGGGTTCCGTACCCGTAGGTGGGCGCGGTGAGTGCGCGCACCATCGCATATTGGTCACCGGGGACCATGCGTCGTGTAGACCGGCGGCTAGATGATAATTAATTATATATGTTGCTCGTACAGGAAGTTGGGTTAAATAGAAAACAATATTAAGCCCGAGTCCCTCTAGCACTATGATCTGCTGTAACCTCAATCAGTTTTCTGAAAAAGAAAAAAACTATCTGTTAATTTTTTCTCGTGCAATATAGAATATTTGAATTTGAATATTGTTTTTAGACAAATAATCAATGCACGAATAAATAAAATGCATGTTCTTTTAATTCAAAAATGTTAGCCTTTCAAACTTTCTTTCTGCTGATAATTAATTAACATGCATACTACCAATTCCGATAAAGAAAAAAACCTATGGTAACCAACTAATTATTTATAAAATAATAATAAATAATAAAAAAAAATGTTAATATGTTGGTGAAATAGTAAAAGAGGAGCTGATTTGGAGGCACAGTGCGTGTTCGTCGGGAGCACGCGCTGACGGAAAGTCGGGTGGGATTGGCGCAGGCGCATAGTCGAGACAAAGTCTTCGTTAGATACGCGTGCGGTGCGCAGGCGTTCTTCGGCCAGCAATAGTAAGGCTGCCGGGAACTGGGGCGCCGTGGTTTTTTGTTACTCATGGGAGAGTTTTGCCCATAATGGTATTGGCCATCTCAGTACTAAGTCTTGCATCACCGGTCTGCGGCATTTATGGCCTAGCCGCAGTGATTGAATGGTTATACCGCCATTGTCGGTCGCCAGGGCCTCGTTGGCTAAACAGCAGGCTGCACCACGTGCAGGTGAGTGCTTATTCTTTACACTCCTTTAAGAAAGAGTAAATATACGTCTCTATTTCATAGCAGAACCGAATCTTAAAGCATTTTTTTAAATGGTCTAATGGTATGGTTCATTGGCCTATGTTCAGCAGTGGACGTCTAAGGACTGATATGATGAAATAGTCTAAATATACTGTCAGCTCCGGGACTACAGTGTTGACTTCCGTCCCGCGTTGAATATGCAGTGCTGTGGGCGTGCCCTAAACTCTTGTAAGCCTTTGTTTGGTGCCGATATTGGATCCGACGATAAACGCTGCTTTGATATAGTCCACCCATAGTCCACCCAAAGTCCACCGAAAATGTTTCTCCCTGTTTATATTCCGTTCTCGTGCACATGTTGGTTTTTGTACGTAGAGCTCGCTGACATGAAATATAAATTGCTTTGCCTTGTGGAACACCGGTATTATGAAGTATCAGAAGCTTTATTCAGTTCGACGATATAGGCTTCTGATTGAATACAAACAAACAATTATGGCTCCTGTTAGGTTTGGATTGAAAAGGAGAATTCATTTGGATGTTTTGTGACAGCAAGCAGAATTTATTTAAACTTTATTGCATACAGGCGAACGTACCTGTTCTCTACCAGTCATAGTCAATGTCAAAATCCTGTATTGCGAATGAGTACTTGGTACATACATATACGTCACTGACTACCGCTTCCAGCGCTAAGAAGAAGAAACGGTTCAACGAACTTCCAGCAACACATATTTTAAAATCAAGTTTGTATACAATAATATAAAGATTGTGCGAAGCTGAAGCAACTTTAGTACCAAGCATCTTTGTCATTCAAATAATAGTATATTATATAATACAAAGTTTTTGTAAAAATTATTCTTAAACTTTCTGCGAGAGAGCTTGTCCACATTGATTACATTCGTATAGATTAGATTAGATTAGATTTATTTATTTCACTTTTACATCTTAATAATTCAATTTTACATGTCATTCTAGTATGGTAAAAGGGATCGTCATAAAATAAAATAATGTATAAATTACAATGTCAACAATTCAAATAATGTCATAGTATATAACATACTATCTATGTCAGTATATAATATCAAAATAAAAATTTAAAAATACACTTGGTATTAAATTATCACAAAGTAAATTAAATTAAACGTCAGAGGGCCCACCAATTTCATTTTTTAGAAAATTCGTTTATGGAATAATATTCACTTTCCAACAAAAGGTTTTTCAGTCGTCCACTAAACGTTTCGTCATTAGTCTCGTTACGTAGATCTGCGGGCAGGTGTTCGTAGTACGTGGGGCCGATGACGCGGGGGTTTATGGTGGCAAGTGCAGTGCGGCGCGTTACTGTCTTTAATCGACCTTCGTTACGAAGTTCGTGCCCTCCGCCTATACGTCGACCGAAACTGGTCATATTTCGCCTAACATACATTATAACTTCGAATAAATATAACGAGTACATAGACATTATGTGTTGATTTTTGAAAAGTCCCCTGCACGTTTGTTTTGGCTTTACTCCACACATTATACGTAGTGCTCTTTTTTGAAGAATAAAAACTCGGTTCGACTCTGTAGAGTTTCCCCAAAGAATAATGCCGTACGACATAAGTGAATAAAAATGTGCAACGTATGTCTGTCTTAGTACACTGTAAGAAACTAGTGGACGAATCTTTCTTAGCGCATAGGCTGCATGCACTACTCAATTCATCACACAAAGATTCTAGGTGTAGTTTCCAATGCAAGTTGGGGTCTATCACGAATCCTAGAAATTTGCATTGTTCAGACAACGGAACGGGACTATTGATACAACTGGGTCTCGGCACAGTTTTTCCTGCAAATAACATGACATTTGATTTAGACATGTTTAATAAGAGACCATTTGTTGAGAACCATTCTTTTAATTTGTCACAGGTATCATTGATTATGGTGTTAAGTTGTTCATATGAACGTGCACACACTACAACCGTGGTTTCATCTGCAAACAGGATTATCAGGCCATCGGTTATGTGAGAAGGTAGGTCGTTTATAAAAGTTAAAAACATAGTGTTTCCGAGGGATGAACCTTGTGGAATACCAACTGTGATCTTGCCCGCTTCAGACCTGACTTTACGACCCCCGTCCACAGACACTTCCACGGTTTGCTTTCTGTCCGACAGGAACGACTTAAGCATTTTATGCGCGCTGTTCTTAACACCATAATAATGTAGTTTTTCGAGTAATAACTTATGATCAATTACACATACACAATGAATTCGTTTTCCTAGATATTTGATAAGTAAGTAATAAGCCAATGAAATTCTAAACCGTTGAACAATTCCTAGAACAAAATATAAGCGTACAAAAATCCAATACAGACCTGAACCCTTAGGGTAAATTTTATTAGCAACAGGGCTGGATATTTCTGAAAGTTTGAAAAACCAATTTTTAAAAGACAATATAAGCAATCGACTGCGGAAATGTAGCATCAGCTATAAACTGCTTTTTCCATTTAAAATAAAATAAATGTATAAATAAGGTTTAACTGAATAGGCAGTAAGTAGTCCGTATAATAATTTAGAAACCGGAGAATTCTATCCCAAAGTTCAGGCTCGCAATCAAAGTCCAGTTTAAATCCTATATCACTTCAACTCCACTGTATCCTGTCTTAACGAGTATTTGATTGCTACGATAATGTCTTTGCATCCGTTTTTTCCTCTACTACGGTTTACAAACTCAGAACTCTAGAAATCGTAATAAAAAAGAAAACTAAACTGCAATGGACAGGAAGCCACAATATGAAGTTAAACGATGAAATATCACATGATACAATTACTCACAAATAATTAATAACAAAGGACAATTTTGATATTTGGTATTAATGTCACCAAATATCACAATAGTCCTTTACAAAGCTACGTTGAATCTGATTCTTAAATGCATCATATTTCAAATTAACTCTGGTAGTTTATTTCCTGACTTTAGAATCAAGTTCGTTTTTTTGTATCAGTTATGATGTTATGATTTTAATTTTTACTTACATTACTTTTAAGTCTATTACTAACAAAATTATGGATTAATCTGAAATAAATAAATTGTTATTATTATTGCAACTGCACCAAAATTATAGATATATTTTTGCGAATATACAAAATTTTATCAAAAAATTATTGACTACTAGCTATGGTTAATATTACTATTATTTCTTCAAACTTTTCTGTTAATGACAAGGCCGATATTAAATCATCTTATAGGTTGATTTTGCAATATTTGAGACCATAAGTCACCATAACATAGAATTGATTGTTGTCTTGGAGCGAGATTTTTGTGAGTTGTAATAGTACAATCACACTCGAGTGGCTCGTTAATCGAGTTGTACAACTAACTAATGCAACTAATTTGTTGACTTATAGCGCAGCGAGAATTGTTTATTACGAATCGTTTGAACCACCAAACTGGGTTAACGTGACTTGTCGTAAAAGGTTGTTTTTCGTAAGACTGGAGGTAACATTAAGTTAAAAATAATTTACATAGATTGCCTTCCTTGCCTTCGTTCCTTCAGCGTTGTTAACAAAAGTTTTTAGTTTACTTACATTATTTATTTCCTCCAAGTCTTAGGAACTGATATATCAGTGCAGCACGTTCGTAATCATGAGTAATAAGTGTACTAACTGTCGCTTGATAATAAATGAGCTTCTTACATTTGTGCAATGCAAAATTTACATTATGGACGAAGTGAGTCTGCTAAGTAGCTTTTCTGAATCAGAAATTGAAGCTGCAAAAACGGTTTTGTTTGAAGCAATCCAGAGGCGACTGACTCGAAAAGGAGAGGGAAAGAAAAAACGTAACCTTAAATCTAAAAATCGTATCCATCGTAAAAATTCTCAATGAAGGAGTCGATTCGGTTCCTGTCTTCGTGGCCAAGGATCTGAAGAAGTTACCACCGGTTACTTTTGACCACATTGACGCTACGACATCGTTAAAAGACCTACTTCTACTGCAACAAGATATAAATGTCATCAAGAATAACTACGTGCAGTCATCTTTAGTAGAAGAAATTCAAGAACAATGTACGGCGTTGAAATTGACTCTTGAAAAGTTACAACAGTCATCATCAATAATATTGTGTCATAATGCGGGTGGAGAAATAAAAAGACACAGCAACATGCGAGGTCCGACGGTCGAGTAAATACATGTTTACGTACAACTACGAACGAACAAACCACATCAGCTAGTAATAAATGGCAGCGAACGGCATGTCGTGTATAACGAGCAGGCCGAAACAAAGTCATGTTGAAGAAAATATAGACGATTTAAAGGATGATGGTTTCACTACTGTAGTTAATCAGAAAATAAGGAAGAAAACTATAAATAGACAAGGTAAAGCGACTCTCACATCAAGTAGATTTTCGTACATTTACGTCTCAAGATTCGATACCTGCACAACTGACAAGGACATCGACGTTTATTAAAGAAAGTGGTGAGAGTGCGATAAAGTGCCTGTTCCGTACATGAAGACACTATTCACCTCGTTCAAACTTACTGTAATGAAAGGAAAAGAAGACATATTTTTGAGTGAAAGTTTCTGGCCTGAGGGCATTGAATTTAGATATTTTAGATTAAAATCATGAGAAGAATACTTAAAAATACTACCAGCGACGAAAATTATGATGTAAAATTTATTTTATTAAATTTTATTTGTATTGTATTTGCTATGGGACCTAGTACCTGAAATAAATGATTATTATTTCCGGACAAGTACAAACTGGATCTTTTTAAGGGAAGGGTCAATCGGCATCTTCTGGGTTGGCGCGCTCCACTTTATGTCTCATCATCACTTACCATCAGGTGAGATTGGGGTCCAGCGCAAATCCATCAATAATAAAAATAAAAACCTGCTGTATCGTTGATAACGATACACCGACATATTTTTCTGTATCACACTAATTCCAGCATGTCTTTCAACATTGTGATGATTTTCATTCATTGTTCAGGAGCAAGCAACATAATCTGCTCTTTAGTAATGAATGCTGCATACCACGATCACTTTTTATAACATCTTTCTTGTGACAGAACAGAATTTTTTTAGTTTATAGCTCTTTCGATGCCATTACTTAATAGTAACTAGTGTGGTTTCCGGTAAAGTAGAATAGGACCACTCCAACTCTTCCCATGGATGTCGTACAAGGCGACTAAGAGAATATATTATAAAACATCAATCAGGCCTCGCCACCCCGTCTGGCCAGCGTGGGGAGTGTAGGCCAAATCCTCTGTCTGTCTCCGGCAGATGAGAGGGTTGTGCTCCTGCAGTGGAGACAAAAATAACCTGATGATAAACTACTTACTCTGAACTTTTTTTATATTTTGTTATTAAAAATGCTTCAAATTAGTTTTCATTTCAATAATCTAGTATTCATAGTTTTTGAGAAATTTAAGTATTTATTAGTGACCCGAATCGTTGTCCTCGAGTCTGTTTCAAGAAACGAAATAATCCTATCAAAGGACCCATTAAACCTATTATAAATTCTACTCTGCTCAATATCTCGATTGTCTTAGTAGTTAATGCAAGTCAATAGGCCGCAAGTTAACTTATGGACAATAAAGTTTTAACAGTAAATCTTCGGTTTACGGCCTCCTTGTGTCCTGTGTGAGATATATCTTATCCCCAAGCAACAATGGCCTCGCATGGTTAGTTTCTAGTGAACTGAGAGTAATGTAGGCTTGCAAATTATGTTCAGCTATATTGAGTTCATTTTACTGTATGATCTTAAGCATTAAATTGCTGGGTTATATAGGTATACTTATTCTCTGTATAAGATCTTTTAGTTTACTTTAGACATCTGGCGTGCTTCGAACTTCTCGTTCTTTCTTCAGTAGGGTAACTATTCAAAGATTTATGACAGTGCGATCATCGTTAATTATTTCGTTAATTACTTTACCTATTCCATTTGAAGTTTTTAGAATAGAATAGAATATCTTTATTGTATGGAAAACGGGTACATTTAGCGGCTTAATTTACTATATATATTAGATTCACCGTAAACCTGCCTTTCCAGGTATATACAAGGTTTTAATTTGCTACTTGTTAAAACTATAATGCCTACCCAATATATACACAATCACCTAAACATATTCATAATAATAAAATGACTAAAGAGGAACGAAAATAATATGTAATATTTAAAAGAATTAATTAATTCTTTTAAATTTTACATTGTCACAGTGAAATTTAAAAGAATTAATTGTTTACAACTTATGTAATTTCAATACTTTTTCATTTATTTGCTCTCTAATTCCATCTGCACTTTATCTTGATAAAATTAAACAATTTGTATAAGTTTACCATATTATCGCGAGAAGCTGCTTCCAAGTCCAAGTAAATGGCGCTAAGATACATCGCGGCATCCCCCGGGTGGGAGTGATACCGTATATTAAAGTCCCGTGTGTGTTGCAGGTTCATGTGTCAAATATTCCATTGTCTTGTCAGGGAAAGCGAAATAAGCTGCTGATAAGCGGATGTCTTGACGTTTGTTCGAGTTACTTTGTTTTCATGGGGTTGCATTTTTTTTCGTGTTTAGTTGTTTTTCCATATATTACTGGTATTTCCATATATGTCGTTAACTGCATTAGTAATTTTGCGATAAGTATAACATGAATCCTAGTCCTTACTAATATTATAAATTCTAAAGTGATTTTTTGTTTATAACGCTTGTATGGTTCGAGTATTTAACATATCTCTTTGATATTTTGCAGACACATTGCCTATATAACGCAGATGACCATAGGATAAATTTTATCTCAGATAAAACTCTTCCCAAAGGAAGCAAAGTCAGAGCAACAACTAGTAACTCATAAATATGGTAAGATTCATGATCGTTATCAGCCTGTATTTAGCCAATGAAGAACATGGGCCTTCCTTAACTATGAGCATGTATCCTAGTAGAGTGCATCAGTGGACCAGTGAGGAAGACGATGACTATAATATCCAAAGAACGCATACTTTTCGAAACTTAAATGCATTTACTGACTGCTCTCAAACGGTAAAGGAAAACATCTTTCAAGGGTCGCAGTGTCGCCGGGTATACCTAGCGCCTATAAAACAGAAGATGAGATGTATTCTAGTCAATTGGTGAGATTACAAATAAAATATAAAAATATGTGGCGTATATTAGAATAAAGATGTCTAGACAAAGTTACAGCGAAGACGTTCTCTAGAAAATCCCAAAAAGGGCACTACTATTGTGAAAAATATCATTCCGCGGGGACAAAGCACAGCGCACTACACATTTACGCCTCCCTCCCCCCGCAATTGTCCTTACATTTTACATTTCTGCATCATATTCCGTCGTCGCAATGAAAAGTAAAAACATTGCAGATACAAAACGTATCAAGCCAAAACCAACCGTAGCCGTCACAGATGTAAAATTCAATTTTGTCTGCGAAGGGAATTTCGCAAATTCCGATGCAGAGAAAGACGCGAGTGGCTGAATTGAGGTGGAAGCTAAAGTGCGGAATAAAAAGTGACGAACGCAAGTCAAAAGAAATAAACTAGGAGTGAACAGTCGTGGAGGATCGGGGCGAGCGCCGCTGCATCGGTTACAAATAGCGTTTTCATTTGATAGCTTTGACAGAAGTACGCTTTTAAGAAATGCATTCTTGGATTCGACGTTTATCGAGATGAGACTATCAATATTATAGAAAACTATCACGATTTCTTATTTGTTTATATCGCTCCATTTGTTATCCAAGATAACCATTGATCTTTCAGTAAAAAAAACTCTTAAGTTAAGGAACTGGTTTATGTACTCCTCTGTGAACGCTGATGGAGCTGAAAATACTAATGTTAAATAGAAATTGCGATTTTATGATCATGTGAGTGAACAATCTGAAATTAAAAGGCTTTAACAATTGACCAGTATTACAAATTCCGTATTAAAATCACAAATTGCGGTGCAATTAATATGAAAGAGATACATTTCACACAGTAACCAATGGATACGAAACAATAATATTACAGTTAGATATTATCATATAAATAATTTCCAGTAAAGATCAAGTCGCTATTGAAATTGATGTTTTACATGATAATCATAACTCATTTGATAATGTAGGATGAGCTGAATAATAACTGTCCAATGTCTTAAAATTGCAAAGAATAAATATTAATTTTAGTTACTCTACAGTCTACAGCATTATTAAATGCTTCACAGCAAGAATTTGCAAGCACACAAACAGCTAATCATGGCTTTCCTATAAAAGAGCAGCTACAATCCTCATTTCGAAAATTCTTAAAATGTGTGTGTATCATACCGACATTATTTGCCAAGCAGGAAGTTAGCGGTTGCTTACGTTTACAGATTTTTCACTGTTTTAAGCTCAATCAGAACCTGCCTAACTGAAACGTATGATTATTATAATTGGATAGTGTGAGGAGTTTTGTAGGCTTTTGTGTTTTAATTACAAAAATATTTTCTTTCGTATAATGCTAACTATATTGGAATTGCAATTTTATTACTATTATTTTTTAATCAGATACATATCACCAGGTCTTTGATGAACAACTTAATTTTTAATCAAATATTTTACTAGTGTCATCCACACGATATCAGGCCCATGGATTCCTCTTTCAGCAGACCAGGTTTTATGCCACAAAGCATTAGTCGCTTGTCGTGACACAGAAAACGCAATTTACATTTGTCTCGACATCGACGGTACCTAGTCAATCGGTAGTCGGTACAGACATTTTTAATTTGTCAGATGCAAATAAGTTCTCTGGTGCTAGAGCTGACAGAACTTCTTTGTTAACCTACTTCATACTTAGGAAAACAAGACCAACTCTCTTTCCGCAAAAGCTTTGCATAAGTAGACACATAACTTAATGCTTACTTTAAATTACTTAAGTAGATTAAATTTCCTTCAAAACATAGCTTCGCTACTCTTCCCTCATGTAGGTAGTAAATTTTTTAATCCTTTCTGGGAGACGAAAGCGAGTCACTATGCGGTTCTCGGTTCGAGTCACGTATCGTTTTTACTACCGCCTCAGCTGCTCGTCGGGCGGCCAATTGGAAAAAAAACACGCCATTTAATATTTCATCCTCTCCCCCGCTGTCCTCGTTCATGAGGGAATCGATATATTTTAAATTCTAATTCAGCTCAATACTCGAGCTGCCTTTTACAACTCCAATCGATTCGGAATATAAAGTGACAGCGCCTTTCCGCTTTCGATTGCTCCGTTCCCCGATGATTGTTATACACGTGGAAAATTAGTTATTTCATTTGTTTCGATATATTGCGGCAGGAGTTCATTTTATTGCTGTGAGTGTAGTTTTATTGTAAAAAAATATTTACATCAGAAAGGATTTTATGACTTGATATGATAGTATGACTTGTTAATACAAACACAAAAACTAAAGCTTTTATAACTTTTATTTTATTATTTTTATGATCCATATAAAACAAAATAATAAATTTACATTTTTTTTAAATAAAATCAGATATAATTGTGCTCATATGTCTGTATAGAATTTATGAATGCCGTTTTTTGTGACAATTATTTTGACGTCGATATTCGAGTTAACCGTTTAGACGGATCATTAAACATAATATTTCCAGCAATAGTAAATTTTCCAGATCACTTATATGACACAGTGTTAATCGTCCTTCCCTCAGTGCGATTTACAAACAACGCACATGACACGGCAATCGGTCACGTGCCCGATATTCGGTAGATGCAGTTCACGCTCGGCCGGTCCTCGATAAACGCTCGCTACGAGCCTCCACTGCTAACGTGCATAGTGCCTATAGGACAGGTATATCTACTTGCTGCTGTGGACTTAAATTTTGAAGCGCAAGTCATACGTTACAGCGATAAATCTCGTGCTTTAATCGTGGGACAACTTTTGAAGAAACTGTTTTTTTTTTATTTAAAGCCCCTCCCCTTACCCTCTTTGTATCCTCCTATCCCTCCTCCCTCCCCTTCCCTCCTCCTCTTCACTTTCCGCTTCCTATCACCAGTTCCACTCCCCCCTTTCCCTCCGCTCCAAATGTAGTCCAAATCCCGTCAAGCATTATACCAAGGACAAGTTTCTACATAACATTTGACCGCTTCGTTGGCTTATTGGCTTGGCGCCAGAGGTCGTAGGTTTGATTCCCACTGGTGACAGACAAATTTGTACTTGTACAAATTTATCCCCGTCTGGGTGTTATATTGGTGAATTATTCTGTCCTTGTTTAATTTCCAAAGCACGGGTGAAAATCCTAGCTTGGGATAGTATAGTGTATATAGGTATATATGTAAAACTTAAAAAAAAAATCAATAGGATACTACACAGAACTCTACGAAAATTCCAAATAAACCGATGCTGTAATTGCCGGTACTTCAATCCAAATATAAATGCATTTGTAAAAGATTTTTCAGATCTTTGCAATTTCTTAGCTTTGCATTTTGAAACCATTTTCAAAATCCCATTTACATGATAAAACTGTGGGTAGCCTTGGGTTATTTTACGAAGATAAAAGCAGAAGCCAAAGCAATTCACCTTTTGAATTCAAGTTTTTGAATTCTCTACTTATTCATAAATACGAAAATCATATGAAGATTTCTCTAGAGACGGCAGCTATTCAGAGGCATGGAGGTGTACCTAACAACGTTGTTGAGCGCATGCCTGGAGGCGCGGCTCATCTCGTATTCTCACACGCACCGGCCCACGGTTTAACAGGAAATTTAAAAGTGCATCGCGCTTCCTCTACTTCACCATTCCAGTACACTTTCTTCATGTTAGACGCTTTGAGACTGTTTTGTATTTAAATTTCTATGCTTTAGTTTGCCTTTCATTACATATATTTTTCTTGTTTTGTATTTTAAAGATCAAAGAATCACTAACTTGTTATTTCTTTTCAGAACGTTCACCTTTCTTGCTTACTTGCATTTTCATAAAGCCGAATTGTAGATAGAGGGTAAGCTTTATGATTGAAGTCAGAAACGCTTCTGTAGACACATTTTTCACACGCCTGTCATGCATTTGACGTAAATTGAGGCAGAAGTGCCTTCGTCTGAACAGCTCGCCGGTGCTATACTTCGCTCACGTAAATTGTGAAATATTGCAAAACGTTATTTCAACCCGAAGGTGGATTATTGCGGTAACGAGAAATTTCCAACTGACATTGCGAACGGATGCACGTAGAGCGATCTCGATGCACTTAGTAGAGGGAACTGGCTTCTTGGTTCAAGAAAGGCTTTCTTCCACAACCATTTGGAAGCTAATAGCTGCTCAAATAATGATATAACTAAAGTCGAGAATTCGTTGATAAATTTAAAACTTACTGTTTCGGCTGTTTAAAAGATAAAAGACGTAAGTGAATTCTTTGGGACATTTGAATATGAATTTAATTTACAGGGCAGTATGTTCGTTTATATAGATGATATGTTTGTGGTTTTATAAGTTTTAGACTGGGCAAACGAACAGCATTTGTAGACTAAACTGCGGGATGGCTGGCAAGACAGACTGAATGCAATGTAAGTAAAGGAATTCTTTTTATTTTTCAATTAAGTCTAATGAAATCTACGGCATGGCTGCGCTTATTTTATATACGATCGGATGTTTCTTTGATTTAATAACTGTCCGATGGTGCTCTTTGAAACGTATTTAAGTTTTGTTAGTGGATTTAAGGAAGTTAGAAAGGATGATGGCCACCCACTTATAGCAACTATTTTTATTCGCCATATTAACTATTTTTCTACTTATCCAGTAGAAAAATAGTTAATATGGCGGCTAATCTCAGTTAGCTATATTTTTCGCGTTATGGTCCTTTTAGTACGTAAGCAACAAATTATAATAAATGCGACTCTAATAAAAAGTTCATACGGCTAATTTCACATATATTTTTGACGTCCTGTGTCTTTTATAACTCTTGGCGTTTTATTTACTGTAATTGGTTGCTTTAGTGGGTAAGTACTTAAAGGCCTATAACGCGAAAAATACAGTTTACTGAGACTAGCCGCCATATTAATTATTGTTCTATTTATTAGTAAGACCTTATTGTTATTACTTGCTTGGGGATCACGTTCCGTACAAAAATCCACAATCTTATATGATTTACGTACTGCAGATTCTTTTTTTATAATTCATATAGTGTATATTTTAATATTTATTTCTATAGTAACAGGATGTTCGTTAGTATTCCGCGATTGCAACACAGTGTTAATATGCAATAGTGCATCATGCATGTGACATATAATTAGACTAGCTTGTGGTGCCTATTGTGCTACTACGTGCTATGGTTTCGTATTACTGTCCGTAGTGTAAAAAATCAAACAGTAGATCAATTAACTTTAATTTGTTAACTTGCTCACCATACTTTTGAAAATTACGATAACAGCGCCTGAAGACTTCTCAACCAGTGCGTCCTATCCGTAATGACCTACGGCGCCGAAACGTGGACACTGACAGTGGGACTAGTTCGAAAACTGAAGGTCGCTCAGCGGGCTATAGAAAGAGCTACTCGTATGCTCGGAGTTTCTCTAAGAGACAGGATCCGAAATGAGGTGATCAGCCAGTGAACTAAAGTCTTCGACATAGCACAAAAAGTTAATACGCTGAAGTGGCAGTGGGCTGGTCACATCTGTCGGAGAACCGATTACCGCTGGGGTATACGAGTTCTCGAGTGGAGACCGCGACTGGGCAAGCGTAATGTGGGACGCCCCCTGGCTAGATGGAGCGACGATCTGCGTAGGGCGGCTGGCAGTAACTGGATCAGAAGACCCGAGGATCGGCTTCATTGGCGCACCTTGGGAGAGGCTATTTCCAACAGTGGACTCTTTCAGGCCGATGATGATGATTTTATTTGTTGATAATTACTTTATGTTTATCCACGTTTATGTAAAGAAACTGAAATTAATCAAAGAGGGAACCTGGCGAGTGTAGCGATTTTGACAAGACTTGTACAGATTTCTCTGGTGAAATGACTTGACTTTTGAGTTTGGGAGGCTGGCGAGTATTTTTAAAGATTTCCGCTAAAAGCATGCATCTCAGAAAGCTACATCTATACCAAGTTACATGACAGACACCCTACGAGGTCTCCTTGTAAAAATGTTTATTTACTTATGATTTTTTTGGAAATTAACGAATTACCAAGTGGAACATTTTTAGTAAGATCAATCCAAATCAATTCTAAGTATATTAACGTAGGTATTAGCTAATTAAGTTTCTAAGCTCATGGATCTCTACCCAAACGTTGTCTGGAGTAAATCGCTTTTAGCGATAAGACCGCCTAGATGTAGATATATAAGTTATTGTATACTAGCTGTTGCCCGCGACTTCGTCCGCGTGGACAACTTAACATCACAAATTATTAAGTATTTCCCGAAGGAACGCGATGTTTTATCGGGATAAAAACTATTCTATGTCCTGTTCCAGGACCTAACCTATATGTGTACCAAGTTTCATCACGATGGTTCACTATTTTGGCTATAATGGCTTACACATAAGATATAGATATATATACTGTGGCGGACTTTTTTGTAGGACTATTTAAGATAAACATTTCCATCATACATTACATATGTGTAACTCTAGCGGTTTTGGCAGCGCACGCCAGAATAGCTCGCAGATGGTAGACTTTTTCCTACTTACTTGATATTTCGGACAATTCACACAATATCTTCATAAATTGTAGCCTATGTGTTATTCTGATGTATAAGCTATATTACTGTAAAGTTTCATTAAAATCCATTCAGTAGTTTTTACGTGAAAGAGTAACAAACATCCATCCATACTTACAAACTTACGCGTTTATTATATTAAGTAGGATAGGATTGTACCTTATTATTGTATATTTTTTACGTCCTATAAAGATTATTTGAATTGAATTGGATCTCAAAGAGGCGCATATACTGTTTCTAATCCCTTTGGCAGACCGCGTCTTAGGACCTGAGGTTTCTACAGCGGAGTATTTGCAGACACTGCGGAACTGGACAACGGAAGCTTGTGTTTACTGTCGTGGGAATTGCGACTGTCCACCGGGTATGCAATGTCTATGATTTTGGAATTGCAAATGAGATTGTGAGTTGCTTTTCTGTGTAGCTAAATAATATTACACATTATTCACGGGTCTTAAAATATATTTTTCATTACTCGTACTCCGAAAGGAGGTCTGAAGTTGCCTGAGGAGCGGGTTGAAAGTAATACTTTTCAGCCCTAGGGAAAATCGTTTTGAACTGACAGCTATCAATAGTAGATTAGTAGCCAAGGGCTGTAAGGCATCAATTACAGCCCGAGATATTTAGGCGCAAGAGCGCAGCGAGGGCGCCTATAGTTCGAGGGTGCAACTGATGCTTACACCCGAGCTAACTACTCTGCTTTACATCTCGATTGTGAGGTAAGTAGAAAAAAAACCGGCATTACAAGAATAAAACATTTTATTAATTATTTAAAGTAAAAGATTTCTATTCCCGCCTTTTTTCATCTTTTTTTTGAATTATTTTTTACTTTACCGCCCTAGGGCTTTTCTAGCTACATTATTACCCTAGAGCGCTAATTGGTCACCTACAAGCCCCATTTGGGGGTAATAAAGACCTACTTACCGAATATGAGAGATGTAAATTATATTATATATTAGATGACGACCTCCGTGGCGGAACGGGTAGCTCTCGGACTGCCACGCAGGAGGTTGCGGGTTCGAATCCCGCTAGGGGCAAATGTTCGTATGATGAATATGAATGTTTGTACCCAAGTCTTGGATGTTTATATATTTATTTAAGTATGTGTATCCGTTATCTAGTAACCATACCACAGGCTCTGCCTAGTTTGGGACTGGATAATTGGTGTGAATGTCTGAGATGTTTATATTTTATATTTTTATTTAGATAAACTGTAGCAACCTAATTTTCTTAACCTACATTTTCCAGTAGTGTGTGAAGATATATCGCCGGTGTAGTCGAGATGAGGTCGGCCGACAAACGTGCGGACTTGCGGACTACAGTCGGGCGGCGGATTTACAGTTTGCAGTGGATGATTTGTAGCAACTTTCACCGGAATCTTAGTGCAGAGTCAAAATAATTTATTGCACGTGAGCACACTTGGCATACGTAATTTTTTTTAGCGACTACTGCTTCCAACTTAAGCGCTGTGAAGAAGAAACGGCGCAACAAACTTCACGCAACACATTTTTAAAAATCTAGTTTGTGTACAATTATATAAAGACTAGCTGTCTGCCCGCGACACTTGTAGATTTTTTCCTACTCACTTGATATTTTGGACAATTCACACAATATCTTTATAAATTGTAGCCTATGTGTTATTCTGATGTACAAGCTAAATTATTGTAAAGTTTCATTAAAATCCATTCAGTAGTTTTTACGTGAAAGAGTAACAAACATCCATCCATACTTACAAACTTTCGCTTTTATAATATTAGTAGGATAGGATTGTGCGAAGCCGAAACAAAAATAATCGTCTGTTTTCGGCTTTTTTACAAAGTTAAGCTTATTTATAAACTTTTTAATTTCTCTCGGATTAAGCCAACCAAGAGTGGCATTCTATTGGAGAGACTATGTTCAGCAGTGGACCTTAGGCTGATGATGATTTGTTATATTTCTGTAATCTATTACATTTATGAGTATTTCGAAAGTGTCGATTACGAAAATATTTTCTGACATTAAATATTTTGTTAGATTAATCTTCTCCAAAGTAAAAAAAAATTCGTCCCACAAAACAAATCCAATTTGAGGCTGAGCTAAGCCTGAATCCGTATAGACTTTGGGATACGGCAACCGGGGACCGCCGGGCACGGACATCCGGCCACCCTTTGAGCCAGGCAACCGACGTGATGGAATTACGAGTACGCCCGGGAGCGTTACGATATTTTAAAAATTAATACATGCACAGCTGGCGGCGGGTGCAGTGTCTTTGCAGCACGGGGGATGGAAGAACTTCCTGTATGTAGGTCATGTGAATAAGTTAAGACTGGGTTCAATACGCTGTTAGTATTACTAACTAAAGAAGCAACCCCCCCCCCCCCCCCTAAAATAAAGCACGGCACGTAGTCTGATTGCCGTGTGGTTTCCGGTAGAGTAGAATAGGACCACTCCAACTCTTCCCGTGGATGTCGTACAAGGCGACTGAGGGAATACATTAGAAAACATCAATCAGGCCTCCCCAACCCGTCTGGCCGGCGCGGGGAGTGTAGGCCAAATCCTCTGTCTGTCTCCGGCAGATGAGAGAGGGTTGTGCTCCTGCAGTGGAGACAAAAATAACCTGATGATAATGATGACGTAGTCTGGCAAGAGAAGGATTTTATCTGTTGACATATAACATTGTCCCTCCCTCGATGGTTTACGCACACACACAAATGAGTACGGATAGGCTGGTGCCCCTGTAGTAGTAGTAGATGATTAAATCCGTTTGCTGGTATGAAGTTTCGGATGTGTGAAGCTTTCTTCTGCACGAAGGTTATGTTATATAACGGCTGTAAGTTGTAGGTCATGTCATGTCAGCCATTACAAGTCCACTGCTGGACATAGGCCTTCCTCAATGAACGCCACCACACCCGGTCTTCCGCCCTCCACATCCAGCCGCTTCCGGCCACCTTCTATCTGGCTGCGGGGCATCCCACAATGCGCATGCCAATCCGTGGTCTCCACTCTAGAATTCGTCTGCCCCAACGGCTTAGGTTCATGTCTATATTTTGAAGAACCTCTTAATCGTTATATTTTTTACTTAAAACTACGTCACGCTGATGTTGCAACGGACAGTGACCTACATTCACTTCCGTCGCGTTTACTTGCACACTACAGTTTGTTCAACCTCAAGCTCCGAACCACACACCTGCCTGCACACTCCAGCTCTGTAAGAAAGCAGAAGAAACCCGCATGCACCTCAAATACATACCTAGGTAACTACTTGCTTCGCCCTGACGAAGTAAAACAACTCAGTGCTAAAAGCATTGTGCAGTTTCTAACTGCTGCAAGGCTTAGCACCGAAATATAGTATGGTGACGATCACAATAGACCAGAAATGGTCGCAGTGATACAAGGTCTAGACTGAGACCTTGACATAGCCCCAACTCGAATAATAATATTTGTCTTTTGTGATTTAATAAACACTTACTGACATTTTTTTTAATGCGCCCAAACAAATATTCACTTCCATGACGATGTCTGACTACTGAAAAGTAAATTATAACTATTGGAATTATTTACCGTTAATTTAAGTACTAGCTGTTCCCCGCGACTTCGTTCGCGTGGATAAGTTACACATGGTGCGAATTTTAAGGACCCGCAAATGGCCGACATGACAATTGACAGCTTTCGCAAATCGTCGCTTTTCTGATATTATAAACAGAACTTCCCAGATCATTCTTGAAATTTTGATAACAATCTAGAACATTCTAGAAAATCTGGAATATTCTAGACAAGTTCTCAATATTGTCACTCACAAACGCACTTAACGCCATTCAGCACAATCCCCTATGTGTTAGAAAAGGATAGAAGTATCCCATGACATATTTCTACCACCCACATCCACCCACCGTAACCAAACTCCCTTACTTGCAAGTGCAGACCAAGGGCTATCTACCACTGCAACCATAAGTGAGCGCCAATGGGTGGTTATGGAGAAAACGCTGGACATACATACACACACTTTCCTTTTATATTTATAATAGATTATTATAAATCAGACCTGTTACAGGGCTAGTAAATTTTTTGATTTTGAGTACAAGGAACAGTTGGTGGAAAAGTCCAGAAGTCAAATAAATGGTACAAGACAGAAATTGAAAATAATATGTCACATCCTTTGCGTGGCGTGCAGGATCCGGGCGATTTGTCGGTCAAATGGAGAGAGGCGAGATTAACGGCCGGCCTGGACTGATGCCGCTGTCATGGCGAGGGATGACGTCACGGGTCGGCAGACGTCATTAAGTACCCACAGGAATTTGTTGCTGACTATAGCTAGATTAGTACAAACGTAAGTATCGATAGTGGAAATAAATTTAGACGAAATCCGTGGCCGAACGGGGTAGCTCTCGGACTGCCACGCCTGACGTTGCGGGTTCGAATCCCGCTAGGGGCAAATGTTTGTATGATGAATATGAAAGTGTGTACCCAAATCTTGGATGTTGATATATTTATTTAAGTATGTGTATCCGTTATCTAGTTACCATAGCACAGGTTCTGCCTAGTTTGGGACTTGATAATTGGTGTGAATGTCTGACATATTTATTTGCTCGTGCTCGCGACGATAGCCGAACAAAGCCGAACACGCACTGTGCCTTCAAATTAGCTCCTCTTTTATTATTTCGCCGACATATACAATAACTCCGCCAAACTGTATAATACAGTTAGTTGGAAGAAATTGCTCTCTTACTTTATACACATCTATGGCAGAGAATACTAAATATCACTACGCAATGGTGAATAGCAAGGCAAATTACAAAGTTTTAAATTTTGATATTAGCACAAAAAGACTGAGGTTACGTTAATGAGTTTACTAGATATTTCTTATATTTAATTCTGAAAGTGTTTTTGTTAATTAAATTGCTTCTGATGCCTAGTGGGATAGTGTTAACAATTTTGGGTACCAAATACTGCCTTGTTCTTTCACCATAGTAGTTGCAGACTCTAGGCACACAAAACAGTTGTTGGTCAACACTCCTTGTGAAGCGTGAGTGGTCACTTGGTGTCAGATATTGACATCACTTAAAAAATTTTACTGCTAAGAGGAGCTTCACCTTCTCGTGGACTGGTAGTGTTCGATATATTGCAAAGACATCGTTTGACGGCCCCATCATCAGACTCTGGGTAGAACTGTTAAAACCTATTTCTAGTTTTCCTAAGAAACTAGTCAATAAGTTTACTAACATAATATTAAGGCTTTTAATAATACTATGAATGTGTCTCAATTAAATAAATAATAATAATATATCTACAATTCAATAATCATCATATGCAACAAACATTAAACCCAAACTACCAAGGTTGCTGAATAACACCCTGGTCGCAGAGGGGTAGGCAAATACTATGTATCGATTCTTAGAGATCCAGACTCACCTCGCTAGCCTCACTCACATTCATCAACTATTTCACGCACATCCTTTTATCCCCTTGGTCCTAGAGGGGTAGGCAGAGACGATGGATCGCTACATTGAGCGATCCTGACACACATAACTAGCCTCACTCACAATTATCAACTATTTCATGCACATCCTTTTATTCATCTCACTGCGGACCCCAGCCTTTTTGTATATCGTCTAGGGTACAGTACACCACGTGGGAGTACCAACACTCATCTTCAGCAGAAACTATAAAAACAAGATGAAATAAGCCAAAAATCGTAAGAGATTCAAATAACCCACAAACACGACTATTCTAAGTAAAGGGAAACATGGTATGATAACTGTACCTTAAGTGTACACGCAGGTAAAATATTGCAATATATGAATTCAATGTTCCCGTTGCATTTAATCCCAATAAATCGTGTGGAATGGAAGGTACAGAGGTAACGCCTCCCTGGTTTATTCCCAAAATTCTCCTCTAAATTTTCCAAAAAACCAGTGTAAAATTTAATTAACTTCTAACTTTTAGGTCAAGTTCAAGGCTCAACAACTTTATTGTTGCTACTTGTTTTTTCAATATCAGATGTCACAAATAAACCTTATCGGGTTTTGTAACAAATATTTAATCACAGCCAAGTTCAGTTAGATTTTTCCTATATACACAACTTGCGGGGTTTTTGGGAATAAACCGGAAATGAAACCGGGATGAAAATCATCACCAGCCACGTAATCGTGCGTAGCAAGTTCGTGGCCTGCAGTGGACGTTATCATATACATTTTCATACAAAACGAAGCTAAGTAAACGTGCTGAGTGTGACCGCAAGCCGCAGTCAGACAGCGGTTTAATATGAAAATGAACGATTTCGTCAGCACATGCTCTAACAGATTTTCCATGACCCAATATGGCCGAAAATCACATCAAAGCTCAGTGAGGATTTTACTAATAACCCCAGTTGTGGGGTTTTTAGGAGGGAACCAGCAAGGTGACACTAGGGGCCAGCGATAAATTCGTAATGTCAAAAGGAACAATTTCGCCAGCGGAGGCTCTGTAATGCACACGTGCCTTGTGAAGCTAAATGTGCTTCCGTGACACATTGTCCACTTTCTTTATCATCATCAGGTTATTTTATTGATGTCTGACAGTTTACGCCTTAAACTTAAAACAACTTGTCTGGTTCTAAAATTAGGGTTGACTAAAGGTTAAATTTTATTTTCTATCATCATCAGGTTATTTTTGTCTCCACTGCAGGAGCACAACCCTCTCTCATCTGCCGGAGACAGACGGAGGATTTGGCGTACACTCCCCGCGCTGGCCAGACGGGTTGGGGAGGCCTGATTGATGTTTTATAATGTAATGTACTTTCTTTACACGCGTTAATATCTTTCCAGTAATAACGCACTTCCAAGATGTGATTTTATTGATATCATCAGAAGAAATACGTTCACTGCTGAATATAAGCCTCCATCCGAAGCCAGTTTTGGTGGACTGTCCATTGGGAGATTTGCATAATCAACACACTTGGCAGGCGGATTGGTGATCGCAGTAACCTTGCTTGAGGCGATTCCTTAGTCGCCTCTGACGACGCCAACGGGAAGATAGTGTGCTCTATTGTAAGCCGGGAACCACACAGTCAGATTTATTTGACACCGAGTTTTCCCAAAACGTCAATTATGACCCTGGGTCTAATTCCTGTTTCGGTCGAACACTAGTTGAAGAATGAAAATGAAAAATATTTTATTTGCAACTTACACAAATAGATAATTATGATTAGGTATATACAATTATAAGATTTAGTGCAGGTTGTGTGATAGGTATAGATAAGATTTCCTGCAACCCTTATACTAGGAGCACCTGAATCATAAGGGTCGACAGTGAATTACAATTTTATAATTAACAATTTACCTCTATCAGAAGGGATGACAAAATAAAACAATTAATCAATCAATCAATAAAAACAAAACAAAACAAGTAGAGGTAACTAGGATTAACATATGTTTTCACTCTGATATGATTAGCAGTTTCTCAGTGTCGTTGTATGATAGTGTGCCTAACCATTTGTTTATATTGAGCTTGGCTTCATGTAAGGAGCTTCGTTTAATGTCGCAGAATTTGACCACTGTGTTATAGATAAATGTGTCAATGTAGGGGCTAAAGCGCTGAGCAAATGTGTTAAACCCCAAGCACTATCCATACAAGCTAACAGATCTAATTACCTACAGAAGAACCACCCTATCGATTATAAAGAACTCCTGTTCGACAAGTCAGAGCGATTAGACTATGAAGCTATACTGGATGCAGCTGTGACATCATAACAAAAAGATAACAATTATAATAATACAAGAAATAATCCGGAAATAACTACAACGAGCTTAAATGCCAAGCCCATCATAATTAATCGACGAAAATGTCATTGATGAAATAACATTATTCGCGGCACGGTGTGCATGAAAATTGTAGGCCTCGAAATAATCGTAGAGCGTAGCATGCCGTACGCAGCCCGTAGCGCAATCAAAATTCTGTACATCGTTGAGCGATTCCACATCGTTCAGTACCCAAGCAGACGCGGCAGAAATTAATTATTGCTAGTTTACACATTTCCAACCAATGAAATCGTTTTACTACCAATGATTGATTTCGAACTTACGCAATCTGGTTACGAGATCAAATTGGTTTAGATTATTTATTTCACGACGGCACACCTCTAAATCGCTTACATTTCATTGTACGCAACGTGTATATTGTTACTATGCATTCCTCGCCCTAAAGTAGCAGTGGGCTGCTTAAATTTGTCCAAGCATCGATTACCGGGTAACCGTAAATAGTGCGGGACGATAGATAGTGACGCTCTGCGTAAGGCGGCTGGCAGTGACAGGATGAAACACCTTGGGAGAGGCCTATCTTATCTTATCTTCTCAGGTGGCCAGGAAGACCTGGCGACACTTCGACCCTTCAGGATCTTTTGTGCCAAACCCCTGACCACCAATGGTCCCCCAAGCCGATTTGGTTGACTTCACATACGCCTCAGAATTTCTTCTTTGGCATATGCAGGTTTTCTTACGATGTTTTCCTTCACCGAAAAACCTGTGGCATTATAAATAAACCGTACTTAAGTTTCGTAAAACGCATTGGTAGGGGCTGGGTTTGAACCCACGACCTCATGAACGTGAGGCGAGTGCACAACCAACCGGCTACCACGGCTCTGGGAGTGGCCTATGTCCAACAGTGAACTCTTTCAGGCTGATGATGATGACGAATGATTAACTGATCACAACAACTTAGTAAGTAAATACCAGATTCATTCAATGTTTTACTTTTTATAGTATAGTTAATATCGAATCAGGTTGTCAGCTAAACAATTTCTGAGCTCAAAGGCCAAGTAAGCAATTAGGTCCAATAATTGGGTCAATTTTCCAATCTAGGTGTTCAGATCGGCGCTCATAGAGGCGTATAATTTGTGAACTTAAATCAATAATCCAATAATAAAGGTCTTGTAATGAAATCTGCTCCGAGATTTCAGATTCCATTACCGTTTGCTCGCTAGAAGCTCTCAGAATCTTATACCGTTAGTAAAGAAATTGTTACCTGTACAATAAAATTGTTAACCGCGTTACTTATTTTGTTGTTCTCGGCGTTGTTCTTGGCTTAGAATAGGGCCACCCCGAATCTTCCTGTGGGTGTGTCAGGCCTCTCCAACCCGTCTGGCCAGCGCGGGGAGTGTAGGCCAAATCCTACGTCTGTCTCCGGCAGATGAAAGAGGGTTGTGCTCCTGCAGTGGAAACAAAATTAACCTGATTTTATGTTTATTACAGTCAATAAATTATTATTTCATAATGTCATAGTTGCCGTGTGGCTCCCGGCTTAGAATAGGGCCACCCCTATCTTTCCCGTGGGTGTCGTCAAGGCGACTAAGGGATTGCACCAGGGACGAAAAGCAGCGTTCCCCTGTGTATATTAAGATCATTACTGCGATCACCAATCCGCCTGCCAAGCGTGGTGATACCCCTCAAGAGACAGTCCACCAATGGCATTCTATTGGAGAGGCTTATGTTCAGCATTGGATGTATTTCAGCTGATGAAAAACTGATTCTTTGTTTTAATAGACCATTAGATAGCATATTCTAATTGTTTCTGTTCATGTTCAACAAAAAAACACAATGAAATATTTTTAATTTGTTAAAACTTTAAACTCTTTCTGTACAGTTTTCAAAATGGTGTTAAGCGATTTTCTTTCCACTATCAATATATTTTTATATCCCTTGTTTCATAATTTCAAATGTTCTGCAGATTTTTCAAAAATACCTGCTTTAGTTTTAAAATAAAGATATTAAAAACAAAACTCTTTCAACTAGTTTTAAAATCAGCTATTCAAAATTCTGACTCAACTGTTTTTAGAATGGAATATACATATTTTAATGTGTAATTTTGAGGCCTTTTTAATATCAAGTTAGTCTGTTTCGAGAAAAAGCGATTCACCATTTTAACTCTATCAAAATTAGATACTCAATGGGCCCGATTCTGAAGCACAACGTTAAAATTTGACAGCACTAATACTGTTGCCATCCTTGTCACACAGTATTATGAAGATATAGACGAAACCAATTTTAGCGCTGTTCAATTTTTAAATGAGTGCCATCATAAATATTTAATAACAAAAATTTTCAATAATGCTTAAAATATACTTAAACACATTCACCAACACCAAGAACATCAACATAACGATAACATATAATATTAAACGATACGAGTAATGGGTCCTGTGGTGTACATCCGGCTTCCCTCTGAGGTCACCAGCTCTCCGAGCCTACCTATTTCAAAAAGAGACTGTGCGCCTGGCTTGTCTGGCAAGCATTTTATTGCTTTGAATTATTTCAGAACGCATTAACTTGATTTATTTATTTTTAAGAATTTTATTTGTCATTTTTATATTTATGTTAGTTATTGTATGTTTAATTAGATTGTGTTTAATTTGCCTGTCTATAATTTGATTTTATTTAACTTGTGTAAAAAATTTATTTGACCTGTAACGGAAGTTATCAATAAAGTATGTCTATGTCTATGTCTAACCTTATTTAACAGGAACCAAAAAAGCAGCGACTTAATTACATCACACACCTGAAGTTTACCCGAACACTCCATAAAAGTGAACCGATTTCATCACCTACTATTATTATTTATTACATAAGCACAAACCTGTAGATACACGTTTGTGTACGCGTAAACTATCTAGAGAGGAACAACGTTATTCACGTCAACACGTAACACGTAAATGCTTCTCTTTCGTACTTCGCGACCTTTAGTAATATTTAGTATTATCTGCCTGAAGATGCAAACCGAAACGCGTTAACAGTCCAACTACAAAGAGGCATTCAAAACGATCTCCATCTTAGTTAAGAGGCCGAACTCAAACGCGTTCGTCAATGCACACTCGAGTTATTGCTTTCGAAACGAGCATTTCTCTCGACCAATACCATCAGCGGATAATATCAGAAGGGAATCATAAACCCAACACTTTACCGTATCCATTGCTTCGAATGGCAAATTGCCCTGGAAGTAGTTCTAATGGGAGGAGCATTGGTCAAGGGAATTTGGTAAAACGCCGCAATCGTATCC
The DNA here is from genome assembly GCA_947086405.1 of Esperia sulphurella. Classification (NCBI taxonomy): domain Eukaryota; kingdom Metazoa; phylum Arthropoda; class Insecta; order Lepidoptera; family Oecophoridae; genus Esperia; species Esperia sulphurella. The sequence goes on along the minus strand of OX352264.1, from coordinate 629,550 downwards.
AAGGTAATGAACTGTAGTAGTACAATGATACTCGAGCTTCAACGTGAGAGGTTCGCTGTTTAAGTGCAGGCATGCATTATGCAGGCGGCGCGTCGATAGAATTACTGGGCTATTGCAGACTGCATCGTCATAAACTAAGTTTTGCTAATGTTTAGTAATGGTTTAACCGACTGTTAGAAATTGTGGATCCAAGTTTATGTACTGTATTGATTATTGAGTTCAAGAGATACATAAGTCAGTTTGCTGCTTTCGAGATGGTTTGACTATGTTACTCAATATAGGAATAGTTATTTTGCAAGGACTAGATGTCATTTAGAAAACTTGTACTATGTCAAACTATGCTTTGTAATTTCAGACTTAGTTTATGGCAACCCCTAATATTTTATTACACACATTCAATGTGCCCATACTAAACATATTTTCTACTGTGCACACCTTTCACACCCGTTCACATATAAATCTAATAAGTATAAGTATATAAATCTTTTCATTTCTTGCTTGCGATGTACCAACTGCGTCCGTGAGTCATTTGGTGGCCTCACTGAAAATCAGCGCTGCAGCTCTTGCTACAGCATAAGCTGAGCTGAGGACCCTTTTGGCGTCACACTACAACACTGTGTCATTTTTTCTGTTTTGTTTTAACGGTTATGTAATTTGTTTGCTTCTTTTTTTTCATATTTATGTCGTCAATTTTAATTCCTGTGTTGTATTTGTGTTCGCCAAATAAAGTCTTTCTATTCTATTCTATTCTATTCTATTCTATTCTATTCTATTCTATTCTATTCTATTCTATTCTATTCTATTCTATTCTATTCTATTCTATTCTATTATATTCTATTCTATTCTATTCTATTCTATTCTATTCTTTTCTTTTCTTTTCTTTTCTTTTCTTTTCTTTTCTTTTCTTTTCTTTTCTTTTCTTTTCTTTTCTTTTCTTTTCTTTTCTATTCTATTCTATTCTAATTCATTTTACAAATAGTGGCGGAATGTAAGGTTCTTTAGTTTTCAAATATGTCGCGAGCATATCGGAACCATCATAGACATCCGTATCTAATCTGCCCGTGGGTGTGGGGACTCAGGGATTGCACCAGGAGCGGGCAGCAGCGTTCTCCTGTATATATTAAGATCATTATTGCATTCACCAATCTGCCTGCCAAACGTGGTGATTATGGAAAATCCCCCCAATGGACAGCCCATCAAACGTGGCAGTCTATGAGGAGGCTTATGTCCGGCAGTGGACGTATTTTGGCTAATGAAGATGGCAAACTTTGAACATATGATTCTTGAGAGACGATTTTTAAGTATCTCGCAGTAACTCCACTTAATTTTATTCCACCAATCAACTGCAAAACAATGTTTAGATTTACGGTCCATATGGTCTCTTTTCCACCAGTATACAATTCATTATTGTTCAGTATCTGAAGACTGAAGACATTATAAAACATCAATCAGGCCTCCTAAACCCGTCTGGCCAGCGCGGGGAGTGTAGGCCAAATCCTCCGTCTGTCTCCGGCAGATGACAGAGAGGGTTGTGCTTCTGCAGTAGAGAATAAAAATAACCTGATGATGATGATCTGAAGACGTGTTTTTATTTACTTTGATATGCCTTTATTTTACCATTACAATCCATTCTGCTCTAGGTAATGCCCATTATTCCTATCACTACGGTTCGTTACACATATTTACACACATACCTGCATACTTATCTACGACATACATCACGTGTGCATTCGTCTTCCGCTCGTTGCGCTGATCTAGTACTACACTTCAACTATCTTTTTCTTTAACGTACTCAAATCTTTGCCCGACGTCCATAGCTGCTTACTTTATCTTCTACGAATTTGGAATCCTCGAAAAGCATCAATGGTAACAGAAGTGTCGGTATTTGTGAAGGGAAGTTTGATATTTTGGTATGGGGTGCAGGTAATGCCAGTGATTCATAGCGCGGTGGACGGTGGCGTTCGGCTCAACTCATCAATATCGGAAAACGGTGAGCGTTTGATACCGACGTGGTATTACATGGATACCTGAGTACAGCTAGCAGCAGTAGTTCTGTTACCTGCCTTTTGTCAACATCAAAGTCAACGTCTTTTTTTATCGACCACCGCTTCCGTGCTGTGAAGAAGAAACGGAGCAACAAACTTCCTATGTGCAGTTTAATCAGGGCAATTTTTATGTTTAGCAATGTTATACATTTCCACAGTTGTTGTGATAAATATTAATAAAGTAACTAAAATAATTAATGTTGTACTTATTATATTGATATTATTATTATCATGTTTGGCCTGTAAGGATCGATGTTCTATAGTGGTTACACATATGGCGATGTTTTTTTGTCTGTCTCTTTGTCGGTCTATCCCGTAAATGGTTCTAAAACTACTGGACTAATTTAGGACAAATTTGGAGTGAAACTGCCTGGCATATGTAGAATTGCCTAAAATGAATGACTTTTACGGTTTTTCGCGCGTACTTCCTAAGACAACCTTACGTACGTACTCGTCCAAACACTGGTCCAGAGTAGTCAATTGGACCGATAAGGTGAAGCAGGTAGCCAGAAGAATCAGTCTAACTATCATTGTGATACACATAATAATATAAGAGAAGGTTTATACTGTCGTGATTCAATAATTTATCAATGTTTTTATATTAAATTTATGGTTTTTCTACATTCATTCTCAATAAATAATGCTAATACGGTCATGATACTTGTTTCCCACGATATTATAACAGGACACAATGTCTGCCGTTTTTTTGGGTTGATTTACCCATTATTATGTAATAATATCTTGTAAGTTATAATCAATATGTGTAATGATGAATTAATTGAAGAGTTACAATGGTTTTATGTAAAAGTAGACATAATGAATCGATTGTTAGACGGAAGTGAATGCTATTGTGGCGCCATCTACAGACACAGTAGCTTACCGGCAGTGCGGTAAATGGCGCGGGCATTCAGGCTCCTACCATCAGCGGGTGAAGAGTATTTACCAAATATAAAGTGTGGAATACTCAGTGGTTTCATTCCTTGAAGTGTATGTCGTGAAAGATAGCAAATCCTGGATATTATTTAGAACAAAACACATCAGACAAAAAGTACAATTCAGAATAAAATGTCCCATACTCACTTAGTACACCATAGCTGCGATCGGACGCACGCTGCCGCGCGCAGCACCTTGCTGGTGGTTTTGCGTCTGTCAGTCAACCGCCATAAAGCTTTATTCAAACCAATGCATCAGAGAGGCATGCATCGTTCGCATGTTATTGGTCGCATACCCTCGAAACCCAATGTGTATTGATGCGTTCGAATAGTTTCGAGCTTTCTTATCATCATTTACGTGTGACCTTCTTAATTAGAAGTTGACTCTGCATAAATCTACAGAAATTTAAAAAGAAATACAAATGACTTTCATAGATTTCGTTATAATTCGGATTCACCGTTCAATTCATGAGTACAGTTCGTACATTTATATACGTGTAACATTCACGGCCTCGGGTTAGGTGGATTTAACGGTCGCGACGCAGAAGTTCAACACTTACTTGTTAATAGTCTCGTCTTTCGGAGTGAACTGATTGTCTCCGGTCATCATGGCAGCGAATGTGATGTGTGAATGAATGATTGAGAAGAAGTGAGATAGATGGATAGACATGTATGTAAGTTGAAGAGGGAAAGGAAAGGAGTAAAGGTAAGGGTGATGTTGCCAATGTCACATACGTCAATATATATATATATATATTTAACAACCGCTTCCCAGGTGTTAGCGCTGTGAAGAAGAAACGGTGAAACAAACTTCATGCAAAACTGAAGCATCTTTGTCATTGAAGTAATCGTTTATTTTATACTTTCCCTCAAAGTTGTTTTTAATGTGATTCTTAAACTTCCTGTCAGCCTTATAGATATTCCTCTGGTAGTTTGTTGTAGAAGCATATCCGGATTCGGACACCCCGGACGCTCTACACGAATAGGTCGCAATAGTTTCAATTAGACACATGCGAATTAGTATTCTTATCTTATCTTTTAATAGGGGGCCAGGCATGCCCGGCTACACGTCGACCCTGTGGGATCTCTTGTGTTCGTATTCACTCCTTTTGCAGAGTTCATCGTTCCTAATTCGAACGCCTACCTGACTCTTTGGTTTCATCATCATCATATCAGGCCTTAGACGTCCACTGAACATAGGGCATAGGACATAGGCAATGTAAAAACTGACTTAAGGATGACGTCTCGTCGACAGACAGACCGAACGACTTGAACAAGGTGGCCGGAAGCGGCTGCATGCGTAGGGCGAAGGACAGAGTGTGGTGGCTTTCATTGGGGAAGGCCTGTGTCTAGCAGTGGACGTCTAGGGGATGATATTCATGTTCACTGCTGGACATAGGCTTTCACCAATGAACGCCACCACACCCGGTACTCCACCCTCCGCATCCAGCCGCTTCCGGCCACCTTCTTCAGGTCGTTGGTCCCCCTGTCGTCGCGTGCCGATCCGCGGTCTTCACTCCAGAACCCGTCTGCCCCAACGGCCGTCGGTTCTGCGACATATATGACCCGCCCACTGCCACTTCAGTTTACTATTTCTTTCAACTATGTCAGTCACCCTCGTTCTTCTTCGGATTTCTTCATTACGAATCATATCCTTCAAAGAAACCCCGAGCATAGCCCTCTCCATAGCTCACTGAGCGACTTGAATTCGTGGATCAGGCCCACCGTCAGTGTCCACGTCTCCACTTTGGTTTGGATAAACATTAATGCGAATAGATCGATGGATGTAACTTTACCCTTAAAAGTTAGGTATAAGATGATGCCTAATTAATTCTGATAAGAAATTAGACTTCAGACTCCATTAGCGTTTGCTTCAACTGTACTTATAATTTTCAGTATATAAGTTCTACTTGTACATTCGTCTTCGGTAGTGTAATTAAGCGCTATAATTACTAATTAGTCTACGCTAGATTAATCATAGATTTAAGATAGTTGAGTACTTGGCTCTATGATTGAGTCGACTCGATTAACAGCCGTGTGATTCCCGGCTTAGAATAGGGCCACCCCTAATTTTTCCGTGGGTGTCGTCAAGGCGACTAGGGGATTGCACCAGGGATTTTTGGCAACGTTTTTCTATGTATATTAAGATCATTACAAAGATAACCAATCCTCCTGCCAAGCGTGGGGATTATGGTAAATCTAATTAAAAATATTCTGTAACATTCTGGAAAAGTCTCACTCACAAACGCATTTAACGCCATTCAGCACAATCAAGTTTATATGAGCCGTACAATGTGTTAGAAAAGGATAGAGGTATTCCATCTCACATTTTTACCACTCACATCCACTTGCAAGCGCAGACTGAGGGCTATCTACCACTGCAACCATGAGTGGGTGGCAGTGGGTGGTTATGAAGACGAGGCTGGACATTTATACACATACTTTCCTTTTATATATATGTAAGACATTGAATATAACATCAGGGTGGTGGGAATGCCTTGGATTCCTTGATCATTCCCGTCAAATTTTGTACCTCACAACCCTTTCATATACAACAAAATGTTCCCCTAATTCGAACACGTGTTTTGCGGTAAGGCAGGTCTACACTGGATGTTGTCCGCGGCGAGTGCACGTGACAATAATGCTTAAACACGCATTTGCGCCAAAAAAGCCCGCGCGTATCCCGGGGTAGGAACAACGATATCTATGTACTACTAGATGGAGCGTTCCAAACAATCGCTCTGTTCCACACAAGTAGCCACAACTCTTTCACATTCACAATGAAACTTGTGCAGTTACTACGCAGAACATTTAATTATTACTAAATATTGACGCTACGGTTAAATAATGTCAATAATTAGTAAATAATTAAATGTTCTGAGTAGTAACTGCACAAGTTTCATAGTGAATGTGAAAGAGTTGTGGCTACTTCGTGGAACAGATCGATTGTTTTAAAACGCTCTATCTAGTAGTACATAGAGATCGTTGGGTAGGAAACTTCCCGGGATATCATACCGCGACGCTTAACCCCGGTACCTACGCGGTCTATTCTATTTGTCGCAAACAGACCGTGGTAACGTCGTATTATTATGTTTGTAGAGATATTTTCCGTGATGTTAAAGTCAGAAAGTGGAGTACAGTTATGTACTCTAATTTTGGAACACATTTAAGGTTTAATATTCAACAGTAAAATTAATCATGTGTGGGTGAATACCCAAGACGACATTCTGAGCACAGTCTCTATTTTTGTAATTATAATTTCTTAGGAATGGTGAAATCTCCTATCGTCCTCTCTCTCACACCGGATATGCCATCTCTTAGATAATCCATAATGTGTTTGCAAACAGGAAATATTGTGTTCGTGTATCAATGTTACACAGGTTAATCTAAATGACAATTTTTGTACGAAATGACATAGGTTTTTCAGTTTCTATTACGAGTATAAACGTATTTCCCGGTTAGATGAAACTGGAAGTTTTATGAAATGAAATAAAATAAGTTTATTTGTAAGATTTTATTAATTCATTTGTCATTTGATTCATAATTCATTTATTGCAATAAATTACATGTAGGTGCAGATGTTATTAAAATATACAATAAAATAAATTGGGAATTAAAATATAAAATGAATTGGTAATTGATCAGTGCAATTTTACCCACCGGGGTGTAGCAATTAAAATAGTAACAATACACATACAACATGCAACACAAAGATACAACACAAATACATAACGTTTAAATAAAGTCAAAGCAGAATTTCAATAAGTATTATCAATCATAAATTTTGAAAATATTTCTAAAATGTCATGTTCTTATTCTTATACTAATCTACACCCTTTATATTAATTATCATTGCAAGAATTCGTTTACGCTGTATGGACATTTTTTGGTCAGGTATATTTTTAATTGTTTTAAAAATTGAATGTTACATTTTAAAGATTGAAAAATGTTCCTAAAAATACTCGTAGAGTTATAATTAGTTATATAATCCGTATAAATTAAATCTCTTTATTAGAACTGCAATTTTATTGAAACAGTCTAATCCAAATGACAATGTTTGCACAAAATGACAAACAGAAATATTACTTTTATTTATTTATTTAACTCTTTACACACACACAGATAGAACAAAAATAATACATTAAAAAGAAACACAAGTACAAAGGGCGAACTTATCTCTGAGAGAGATTTCTTCTAGCAGACCCGCGAGAGAGATGATTGAAATAATATTTTATATATAAGAGAGAGATAATTATATTTTATATTTTTCTCTTACGAGTAAGTAACGGTTTTAAGAAGTTCTACCATATACTGATAATTCACATTACCAGTCTCAATAAAATCTCTTTTCTAGAACTACATTGACCATTTAGACCTTATAACACTGATTGTCGGGTCCCAAATTAATGTTCGCAAATGTTGGCGAGGAGAATAGTAGGAACGTCGTTTCCATTTACAGTATTTAATCCTTCGATGTGTGAAAATGTTTCAAATTGTAATCGGTCCCATGAATTTGTTCAGAACAAACATTTCCTGAAATTTCTATATCGGCGGTACACTTTGTATCTGTGGAGTTGCACCCGGGACACGTTTTTAAAACTTGTCCGTTCCCCGGCATCCCTCGAATCCGCTTTGTGTAAACTATTGAGTGCACTTATAAAATCTCGGTCGTGTAAACTTAACTTCATCGTTTTAACGAACTATCGAGATAAGAAGTTAACGTTCAATCGGATGTTGCGTTTGCATAATCGTTGTAACTACAATTTTATAGATATGAGATCATAATATTAGCGCTTATCATTGGCACACGCAGGGTGCGCCCCGCCGCTAGATGGACCGACGATCCAAAGAAGGTGGCCGGAAGCGGCTGGATACGGAGCGCGGAGGACCGGGTGTGGTGGCGTTCATTGGTGAAAGCCTATGTCCAGCAGTGGACATGAATATCATCCCCTAGACGTCCACTGCTAGACATAGGCCTTCCCCAATGAAAGCCACCACACTCCGTCCTCCGCCCTACGCATGCAGCCGCTTCCGGCCACCTTGTTCAGGTCGTTCACATCTTGACTTTCAAACTAGATATCATTTTCATAATCAACGTCCCTAAAACCTCAAAAATTACATAAATTTATATTAATTTAGTTTCTCGTAGGAATGAGATGTTTTTTCAGGATAAAAACTATCCTATGCCCTATTCCAGGATGTAAACTATACGTGTGCCAAGTTTCATCCCGATCCGTCAAGTGGTTGAAGCGTGATTGAGTAACGAACATCCAAACAGTGGGAAGTACAGACACGCGAAGTTTACATTTTAATTTATTAGATACGGATGTCTTTGATGGTTACGTTATGCCCGCGACATATTTGAAAACTAAAGAACCTTACATTTCACCACTATTTGTAAAATGAATTAGAATAGAATAGAATAGAAAGACTTTATGTTTATGTAATATGTATTTTCAAACTTTATTAAAAGTAGGTACATTTCTTTATCAAATTTGGCACTAAACGCATTATACTTGTCCTTTCGGTTACTCTAAGGTTGACTGGAAGAGATCCCTAAGTGGGATAAGTCCGTCTTTGTACACAGTTTAATTCCTATTTTATTATTGTTGTTGTTGTTATTTTTGGTACAATAAAGCGTTTACATACACACATACATACTTTATTTGGCGAACACAAAAAAAAAGAAGCAAACAAATTACATAACCGTTAAAACAAATCAGAAAAAAAATGCCACAGTGTTGTAGTGTGACGCCAAAAGGGTCCCCAGCTCAGCTTATGCTGATTAGGTTTTAGTTAAGCAATTTACGTTGTAACGTTCAATAATTTACACACAAAATGTAACAGTTTACAATCTGTATGCCCCGTTAATAACTATAACTCGGAGGCATTACGAGGCAATCCCACGGGATTGCATTGTTTGTGCACCGACATATTATACGCGCACACTCGCGCCCCACGCGCCCGAAATATGTTCATTGCAGAGTATGTCGTGTGAATTCTTTTAGCTAATTACGTATGTTATTTTATCCTTTCGCGTTTCGGTCTAGAAGACTTAAATTGTGTACTCCATTGCTTGTTTAAATAGTTGTTGTGTATCTCGACGTGAGAATACAATCATCAACCGAAATATGTCCACTGCTGAAGACAAGCTTGCTCTGGACGCGGTTGAGCGTCGTGCCCGAAGGCTCATTGGTGACGATGCTCTAGTAAATACCAAGCTGAGCCTCAAACGAGCCTCAAACATCGCAGTGTGGCCTGTCTTTCGGTTTTCTACAGGTTACATTTTGCCCAGGAATTACACGATTTGATTCCCCCATCCCCCTTCCATCACCGGACTACCAGGCGTGGTCATCCTTATGTAGTAGACATACCACGCTCTCGCACGAAGCGTTTTGCTTCCTTGTTCATAATGCGAACTGCTAAGGAATGGAACTCCCTGCCAGCTTGGGTATTTCCAGACAAGTAAAATTTGGATCTTTTTAAAGGAAGAGTGAATAGGCATCTTCTGGGTAAGCGCGCACACTTACCATCAGGTGAGATTGAGGTCAAGCGCAAACCCATCAACAATAGAAAAAAAACAAGTCTCCCCAATAGAATTCCACTCTTGTTGGGCAGTCCATTGGGGGAATTGCCATAATTACAACACTTGGCAGTCTGAGTGGTGATCACAGTAATGATGTTCTACATATATATGCATGTACCGACATTTCTACATCAACCAGTGGATGACACGGAGAACAAATAGTCAGCAAGAATAACTAGGACGTTTTCCGTGTATACGTGATGTCCGTCAGTTTTAACTCTCACGAGTAGACATTAATATTAGTTATATAAATTGTATTCATAATGGATCATTATATTATATCCGTTACCATCATCTAAGAAGAGTATATATATTGTTCGACGTTGAACTAGCAACGTACATTTATGCAGAAGAATGCTTTTTAATTTAATTTAGAAAAGTTTAATATTTAATATCAGAAAATATTATTAGGCTGTTAAAATAGTATATTGGTAACCTGGCAGAAATCTCTTAAACAGATAAGCATTACCATTTGTTCATGTTATTTAATTCCTTACTTTTATTGTTTTTTTTCTTTTGCGTGTGCAATAAATTGTTAAAATAAAATAAAAAATATATATATTTTCGTAATCGACTCTTTCAAAATAATCAGAAATATAATAGATTACAGTAATATTAAAAATCATCATCAGCCTAACGTCCACTGCTGAACATAGTCTCTCCAATAAGATACTACTTTTGGTCGACCGTCCATTGGGGGATTTGCTATAATCACCACGCTTGGCAGGCGGATTGGTGATCGCAGTAACGATTTTAATATACAGCGGAAAACGCTCTACCCCTTAGTCATCTTGACGGGAAGATTGGGGGTGGCTCTATTTTAAGCCGGGAACCACACGTAATCATATCATTAGGTCATTGTTAGACAAATTGGGCACATCTATTACATAACGTCCTCTTCTTAAAATCAGTGTGTATTTTCCTTACATTTCGAAGTTCTTCGAATTTTCTTTTCATTGTAAATTGCCTTATCTTCAACACACTGACGCGCTAACGACACATTTTAGTGCTAAGGTGGTTGCGTTTACATTAAATTATGCAACATCACTATCTAATACTGATGGAAAATTTGCTTGTCCGAAAGTATTTTCGTCGATAAGAAAATAACCATTCTTTATTGCATATTTTAAAAACGAAATACAGTTATAGAATATTGTGTACAAAGGCAAACTTATCTCTAAATAAAAGAGATCTCTTCCAGCCAACCTTACAGGGTGTGAGACAAATATTTAAGGTTTAAACAAAAACTGAACGATACATTATAAAACATCAATCGAGCCTTCCCAACCCGTCTAACCAGCGCGGGGAGTGTAGGCCAAATCCTCCGTCTGTCTTCGGCAGATGAGAGAGGGTCGTGCTCCTGCAGTGGATACAAAAATGATCTGATGATGAACGATGACGTCGTAAACATGATACACTTTTTACATGAAAAGGCAAAAAAAGGATGTATATTTCGGAAATTATAACCTGCCTGGTGGCAAATCTTGTCACCGCATTCTAGATAACGCATACAGCGCCATCTAGTAGCATTCGGTTGTACTATTTATAAATAATAGTTAAAATTCGGCGGAATTCAATAATTACAATGTAAAAGATGGTATATTATACAGCGTTTATTATTCGTAATATTTTAATTACGAATATCAGATACGGGTTTATAACATACGACGAATCGGTCACGTTAAATAAGGAATTGGTTCCTAATATTTAGTGAAAAAACGGGTGTTGCCCGTTGGTCCAATCTGTCGACCGGTCAGTCGATCCAGTGGGTCGATCGGCAACGCAATGAGCTTGCTATAGTAGAGCTGAGGTAACCATGCCGCACGCCTCCAAAATGCCGTAGTCTTCTTCCGAATGACCTAAGAAATTAGAAATTAAACAGACAAACATTATATTTGAACATGCATAACTTTGGGTATTTCCAAAGAAAGATTTGAGTCAAAACTTATTGTCTAGTTTAAGTTATTCAAGTTAAGAAATAATAATAACGTCCGTATACCTAAGACCTCTCTATAAAAAAATATCATTCGTAATATTTCAGGCCAAACAAGCTATGGGTTTGTAGCACTTGACGGATCGGTCTCGTTCAATATCAATAGAGAGGGGCTATGGGGGACCTTTTTGTGAATTCCACTGAACCCCATGGAAGCCTGCAGATGGAACACGACATCCTACATTCAATTTACAAGACGGTATAGCTATGAAGGTAAAAATATTGGGTTGGCTGAATTTATATGTCGTACTGACTTTGCTCTACGAAATTACGAACAACAGACAATTTCGTAGAGCAATTCCCTTATAACAGGAAGAATTCATATTTCTTATCAAAATCAAAATCAAACTATTTATTTTTTCAAAATTGGAATACATTATTCTCTTTTTGACGTCAAATTCTGCCTAAAACTACTCCACTTCCACCTGTATAACCGAGGGGAAGAAGTGGCAACAAACCCAACGGCACAGGGCTGTACCTTACTTACCTTATTAATGTAAATCTGTAATATCAAGAACAGAAGACATAGTTTTTAAAGGAAGATAACAATTATTAATCTGGTATGGAACGAATCTCATTTTATAAGTTTTTTTTTATTCTTGATGAGTTTACGTTTGACCTGAGTATCACCTGATGACGGACGCCTAAGGTGAAGCACGCTTAACCCTGAAGAAGACTCACTCTTCCTGTAAGATAGTAGCTATGATGGAGAGGCTATGATCCCCGGTGTTTCTGGGCCTTCGTAATATTAATAAAACGAAACCTTATACACCGATGGAAAAATAATTTATTGCAACTGTCACAAACGACAGTATATTTTATAAGATCAAGAAAAGAAAAAAGAACAAAAAAGATTCGCAACATCCTGCGCCCGCGCAAAAAATGAACCCTACAGGTTTAGGCGTCTTGGAATTTTCACCAAGCGTCCAACTCGCGTTGCTGTTGTCCTTGGCAACGATGACGGCGTAACTTCACTAGTAGTTGGACCTAATGACATCGGGGCGTCTGTATTGGAATCGATAGACTTCGAGTGGGTACAAGCGTTAAGCGTTGCGACGGTCGTACTCGCTTTCCATACGCAGTCTTTAATAGAGCCACACGTCCACACGTCCATGCCCATCCACTCCTGGATAAACTTTCTGCACCAAAGCTAAAGGCCGCATAATTTCCTTAAGCGATCTTATCATTCTCTCCCAGAACCCACCCCACCAAGGCGCTCGAGGAGGGATAAAATGCCATTTTATTTTTTGTATTGAAGTTCTTTGGGCTATTTCTATCCAATCGATATCCTTCAATAAATTGTTAGCGCTTTGAAAATACTGCTCTCGAAGACTACTCATAAGAGTTAGAGAACCAGCATGAAGTAAATGCACATGTCGTTGAGTTACTAAACCTCTCACAATAGCATGGTCCCTTGGAAGTTAAATTGGATTTATGAAATCTTCGGAATCATCTCCTAGTGTCAATCGAGTTTTTACGCGAAGAAAACTGTTCTCATCTCGAAAAATTTCCAGTTTAAGCTTTTCTTTAACGTCTTCCAATACGCTAAAGCTTCACGTTGAATTATTTGAAATATTATTTTTTCCGCTTCTTCAAACTCTTCCGGTGTGATGGTTCCTTCAATGTTTGAAGCAGAACTGTCTTAGAAGCAGATGAAACTTGACTAAGTACAGCTTGTCGGTCTTTAGAAGCTGTTGGTTCTACTTCCTCTTTCGGTGTTGATAAATTGTTGCGTTTCAAGAAACTGATCCTTTCTTCCAAACTTAGTTTTATTGCATTGACGCATTCCGAACTGGAATGTGATGGCTTGTCACACCAAACACACGTCTTCTCATTAGGGATATTGGGATTTGTAGCTTTCTTTTGTGCCATAGAAGTGGTAAAACATGCTGCCGACGGTAGTATGGGATCACTATAACTCTCTTTTGCGAATGTTTCTCGTGCTAGTGAAATCCTTTCTTCAGATTCCACCTCACTCTTCACAAAATCTAGAAGAGGTGATAGGAAGTCATTCTCGGAGCTCTCCTTGTTAACGTTGCGCAGTGTGCGTGCTCTGTTCCATGCCCTGAGGATGTCCTCCGGCAGAGAAGACTCGACTATTGGGTATAGCATGGCTGCATACTTGCTTTTTGTTACTCCCAAAGATTCCAATGAGTGTATCTGCGCCATCAGTTTATCATATAACTGGCGCGTAGATATTTTGTTCACACCTTTTGCTTGAGCGAGAATGAGTTTCAGTAGTTCTTTGATATAATGTTCAATTATTATTTCATCTCTCGCAAATCGGGTTTTCAATTGTTCTACGGCCTTACTGTAGTTTTTACCGGATGGTGGGAAACTACTAACAAGATCTTCAGCTTTTGAGCCGTGTTCCATACTTTGTATAAGATATTGAAACTTATCTTCGTTATCGATCCTGTCATCCTCGTCGATCTTTTTAAATTGTCCCCAGAAACTCAACCATCTGTTGACACTGCCATCAAACTTTGACAACTCAAGCTGTGGAAGCCGGAACCGGTGTTTGCCACCGGATGCCGAACATACGCAGCCGTCGTCCAATTTGAATGTTTTTGAAGCGTCCTGTCACGGTCGCCACATGTAAGAAAGTAGCTATGATGGAGAGGCTATGATCCCCGGTGTTTCTGGGCCCGTAATATTAATTAAAACGCAACCACATACACCGATGGAAAAAAATAATTTATTGCAACTGTCACAAACGACAGTATATTTTATAAGATCAAGAAAAGAAAAAAGAACAAAAAAGATTCGCAACACTTCCTTTAAGATCCAAGATGTACTATCGACATGTAATATCGAATCTGCCAGGGAGTTCCATTCCTTAGCAGTTCGCATTATGAAATAGGAAGCAAAACGCTTGATATACGAGCGTGGTATGTCTACTACATAAGGATGAGTTCTTCGCCATGCCTGGTAGTCCGGTGATGGAAGCGAAATGGGGGAATCAAATACAGCGAGTGGTGCCAGCGGAACAAGCTAGTATCCCACTTCCCACTGATATTATAAATGCGAAAGTTTGGATGTTTGGAAAACTGAATGTTTGGATAGATTAGATTAGATTTATTTATTTCACTTTTACATCTTAAAAATTCAATTTTACATGTCATTCTAATATGGTAAAAGGGATCGTCATAAAATTAAAGGATGTTTGGATGTTTGTTACTCAATCACGCTTCAACCACTGGACGGATCGTAATGAAACTTGGCACACATATAGGTTAGGTCCTGGAATAGGACACAGGATAGTTTTATCCCGAAAAAACATCAAATTTCCACGGGATACATAATAGTTTGTGATTTTACGTTATTCACGCGGACGAAGTCGCGGGCAACAGCTAGTGTGGTATATGCTATACAGGTGCATTGAAGCTTCCTTATCAGTGTCCTTTAGACCTCTAAAGGGCTAATGTATCGATACATTATACTGTACAGGATGTACATAATATTATATGAATAAATAATAAATAAATATTTCAGACATTCACACCAATTATCCAGTCCCAAACTAGGCAGAGCCTGTGGTATGGTTACTAGAAAACGGATAGACATACTTAAATAAATATATAAACATCCAAGACTTGGGTACAAACATTCATATTAATCATACGAACATTTGCCCCTAGCGGGATTCGAACCCGCAACCTCCGGCGTGGCAGTCCGAGAGCTACCCGTTCCGCCACGGAGGTCGCCTTAATAACTTTTAATTTGATATTTATTTTGTCTCGTCTATAAATATTTGTTTGTGTTCGTTATACAAAAATCCGTGTGGTTTAGAATACGGCCACGGGAAGATTGTGATCTTCCCGTGGGTATCGTCAAGGCGACTAAGGAATTTCACGGGCAGCAGCTTTCTCCTGTGTATTTTAAGGTCATCATTGCACTCACCATTTTGCCTGCCATACGTGGTGATTATGGCAAATACCACAATGGACGGCCCACTAAACGTAGCATTCTATTGGGGAAGCTTATATTCAGCATCCGACACCAACGGGAAGATTGAGGGTAGCCTTATTCTAAACCGGGAACAACACGGCACCTACATCTACCTATATGTATATATTTGTTATTATAATGTTGCTTTGCGAGTAGCGAATTTTTAATTAACTATCATTATTACTGGACCACAATATATCACGGATTAGCCAAGTTTTGCGATAATCTTATAATAATCCTACACCGCCGTGTGGTTTCCGGTAGAGTAGAATAGGACCACTCCAACTCTTCCCGTGGATGTCGTACAAGGCGACTAAGGGAATACATTATAAAACCTCAATCAGGCCTCCCCAACCCGTCTGGCCAGCGCGGGGAGTGTAGGCCAAATCCTCCGTATTTCTCCGGCAGATGAGAGAGGGTTGTGCTCCTGCAGTGGAGACAAAAATAACCTGATGATGATTCTACACCATAGTGAAAGAAATGATAAGTTTCTTCTACTACAACATCACCCTATCTATTAAACTACATACTATACGGTTGTATTCATCGTCTTAAAGGCGCGCTATCTCAATTGCAAACCATATGACTTGGCGAATTAGTTTATGGGGTCTCTAGTCCCTTTCAGTTGACTTCTAAAGGCGAACGGAAGATATACGACCAATACCCCTAAAATTGGCTTTTGAAAGAGCTTTAAAGATCATTTTTTTTTACTAAAAAAAACGTACGTCATACACATTACTACTGCGTGTGCGCTGTAGTACTTATTACATATGTTACAACAGTAATTTAGTTGACACATACGTAAGAATGTTGTATTTCAATGACACGTTTATGAGAAACAACATGGTCCATAATGGACGCGGCGCCTACTACGTATAAATAGGTTACACAATTACTAAGGATGTTACATCTTTAGTAATTGAATTACATCGTTACGTAAGTAGCTAAGCAGACGTGTGGAGACGCATTAATAATGTTACAGACACAGTACAACGTTGCAACAACAGGCTACGTGTACTGCTCACGTGCTACCGGTGAAACACACCGGCTACGTACTACTGTGACAAAACATCCACTCGTAGTACGTAGTCCGACTACGTACTGCAAACTACGTACGCAGCATGTTGACGGCCCATGCCTCACGAGTGAATGTTTTTTAACAGTAATTACGTATGTTACAACAGGAATTACGTTATCCGGCTACTTATTTTTTTCTCCGTGTACGTCCCATTAGATGTGAGTAGCTTTAGCCTTAAAAAACAGGCTGAATGTAAATTATTATACTTCACATGCCATGTTACCAGCTTAGAATAGAACCACCCCAGAACTTCCTAAGGATATCGTCAAGGCGACTAAGGAATTGCACTAGAGGAAGATTTGCCATAATCACCACGCTTGGTAGGCGGATTGGTGATTGCAGTAATGATCTTAACATACACACAGGAGAACGCTGCTGCCCGTCCCTGGTGCAATCCCTTAGTCACCTTGACGACACCCACGGAAAAGAAAGGGGTGGCCCTATTCTAAGCCGGGAACCACACTTCAACTATGACATTATGAAATAATAATTTATTGACTGTAATAAACATAAAATCAGGTTATTTTTGTCTCCACTGCAGGAGCACAACCCTCTCTTATCTGCCGGAGACAGACGGAGGATTTGGCCTACACTCCCCGCGCTGGCCAGACGGGTTGGGGAGGCCTGATTGATGTTTTATAATGTATTCCCTCAGTCGCCTTGTACGACATCCACGGGAAGAGTTGGAGTGGTCCTATTCTACTCTACCGGAAACCAGACGGCATGATGATGAAATATAAAATATTTGATTCTTTGTACCGTTAGAGATTTTTACTGTTCAGCAGTAGCCATAATTCCGCTGACGCTTTAAGTACCATTCTCACCGCGAGCAATCCGACGAGCAACAAATTCTGCCCAACGAGCCAAGCATTTATTTTCGAGCACAACTATGAACATTCGAAATAAATGCAGGATGCCAGACAAGCATTCGTTTACGAGCTTGGAGGTTTTAAGCAGGTGTACCAAGGTGACATCGACAGTGCAGTTACAGACTTTTCATACGACAGTTTAAAATTGGTCAATAAAATTCCTATCATTAAAAGGGGATTTAATATCTGTTGCTCGCTAACGATAGTTTTGTTTGCGTGAACGTCCGAAACTGAATTCATGTATTATTCGTCGCAACGTCCACGCTGGTCGAAGTTCCTGCTCTCGTGCTAGGTTCGTAAAGCTCCCGGCTAAATTTCCACACCATTCAAACCTTCATAGGTATATGTCCAGTGTTAAATTAACTCCGAATATTTGACCAGAAGCACCTCAAACCCCGGGAAACTCTCTAAGTGCTATCGTATCTATTATTTTTATTTATTTCATTTTGATAAATTTTCTCGGCTAGCCACTTTCCAAAAAAAAAAATTAAAATGCATTTTTACTTACTTTTTAAATTAAAATGCACCGCGAGTGTGGCCCATTGATGCGCAAAAGAAATACACACCTACGTAACTACTTGCTTCGCCCTGACGAAGTAAAACAACTCAGTGCTAAAAGCATTGTGCAGTTTCTAAATGCTGCAAGGCTTAACATGGAACTATAGCATGGTGGCGATCACAGTAGACCAGAAATGGTCGCAGTGATACAAGGTCTAGAGACAGAGACCTTGAAATAGCCCCAACTCGAATAATAATAATATTTTTAAAATAAGTGTTTCCTTTAATTCTCGAATAATAATACTTTTAAAGCAAGTGTTTCCTTTAATTCTCGAATAAAAATAACACTTTTAAAAATAAGTGTTTCCTTTAATTTAAGGTACTTTCCGCCAGGTCCCGTTCATGGGACTCGTGTTGAGTCTCTGGGCAGAATTGCGGCTTACTTGCGGTCAGCTTATTGAATCCCGGAGCAATCTCGTTAGCGCTTGATAGTTCCGCGGATGAATAAATTCGTGAATTCCTAAGCAACTGTATCAGGCGAGACCGATATTACTGATTTGACGTTAATTGCCTTCGATTTGGAAGTGGGGACGCTAAAATGTGCCGCTGCGATTTTCTGCTATAGGCTTTAGAATCAGCGCAGACTTAGCGGAGAGGAGCGTGGCAGATTTTTGACTTATAATTTTCTTTATGTGTGTCAGAATAGTGGTCACCTACATAGCCGAAAGGATTAGCAAGCTGAAGTGGCAGTGGGCGGGCCACATATATCGCAGAACCGACGGCCATTGGGGCAGACGAGTTCTCGAGTGGAGACCGCGGATCAGCACTCGCAGGGTGGGATGCCCCGCCGCCAGGTGGACCGACGACTTGAAGAAGGTGGCCGGTAGTAGCTGGATGCGGAGGACCGGGTGTGGTGGCGTTTATTGGGGAAGGCCTATGTCCAGCAGTGGACTTCTAGGGACTGACATGATGATGTGTTAGAATAAAGTTCACAATTGCATATAGGAGTAAAATATTTCCAGTTTCGGCAGCCGCCCGTACAAAGTTACTTCGCCAGCGTGCTATCGACGAGAGCCTAGAGGATTGAGACTATAAGTTAGAAATACGAGCTCGCATGTTGTTGACGTATGACGTTGTCCCTCTTTCGATTGACTATGTTCGTGCACTGGGTGCTACAGCCCTATCATAATAAATTTACACACACACACACACACAAACGTATACGGACAGGGTGGTGCGCCTATAGTAGGCTACGGGTGTGGATAGGAACATTAATGACTAGCTGATGTCCGCGACTTCGTCTGCGCACGATTAGTATTTCGAGTAGCTTTTCTGTAGGACTATTTAAGATAAACATTTCCATCATACATTACATATTTATAACTCTAGCGGTTTTGGGAGCTCACGCCAGAATAGCTCTCAGATGGTAGATTTTTTCCTACTTACTTGATATTTTGGACAATTCACACAATATCTTTATAAATTGTAGCCTATGTGTTATTGTAATGTATAAGCTATATTATTGTAAAGTTTCATTAAAATCCATTCAGTAGTTTTTACGTGAACGAGTAACAAACATCCATCCATACTTACAAACTTTCGCGTTTATAATATTAGTGGGATAGGATTTGACTTGTTATCTATCTTCAGACCTCGCGGATTCTCAAATGGCATTGTTATAGGGGGTCCATATTATAGTTTATCGACTTATGAGTTATCGATATTGTTATACTTCTATTATAATGGTGTCTACTGTTTAGTATAACGTGGGATAAGTCCGATTTTGTACACGAAAGTTTCCAGTCAAATACTTGACGGATGAATTACTGTGCAGTAACTGAAAGGCAGTATCAAATATTTTTGTTACAAATATCGATTATAAATATACCTATATCGATTTTATTCTGCTTTCACTACTTTAATTGATACGTTGCTGGTCGCCTGGCGGAAATCAATCAACGTTATATTATATGTTATTTTTAAAATACCATTGGCTTAAAAAAAAATTGAAACATATAATTCAGATAAATATTTTTAGTACATGAATTGTGGAGACGCATCTTAAGCCCGGTTTTTGGCATTGTCCTTTATTGGTGCACAAAATTTTCGTGAAGGAGGGATCCTTCCCATGCTCGCACATACACAAACACCCCATTGATTCTATTGACGACCTCCGTGGCGGAACGGGTAGCGCTCGGACTGCCACGCCGGAGGTTACGGGTTCGAATCCCACTAGGGGAAAATGTTCTTATGACGAATATGAATGTTTGTACCCAAGTCTTGGATGTTTATATAATTATTTAAGTACGTGTTTCCGTTTAAGTACCTGTTCATTACGGCTTCGGCTCTCGTTGCCTCCGCACGTGTTTCTTTACTCCCAATAAGTTACAAATATCGTTAATCATTAGTGATGGGAACTGTTCCCATTTCGATATCGATATCATACTGGTGTCGAATAATAAAAAAATATGGATAAATATCTATCCAGATCAAGTTCTACTGAATCACTCTCCACCAAAAGACCTGGTGATCCTGATCTCAACAATCCTAACCAATGGAAAATACCTAAGCGTATTGCTCGCAGGACCCAAACCGAAGGAAAAGGTACTCTAGGCCTATCAAATAGGTTCGAATACCTTACTGCAGATAAAGGCTCTTCAGATCCGCTACTGGCGAGGCATCAGAATGCGACGAGCACAAAGAAACCCAACAGTAAGGTACCACCAATTTTTCTAGATATTAATCCGAAATGGACTCACGACTACATTAAAACATTGGTTTCTCGATACACCAAAGGATTTCACTTACAATATAAGAACAATAACAAAATAGCGATATTTTGCTACTCAGCCGATGGTCATAAAACCGTTCAAGAAGGACTGCGATCCGAGAAAGTGGCGTTTCATACCTTTTCCCGCAAGGACGAGCGGATGTTTAAAGCGGTCGTATATGGCCTTCCTGCCTTTGCTGAAGAACAATTGGGCGGCGAACTCGAAACTCTAGGGTACAAAGGGGCTACAGTCCGTGTACTGAAATCTTCCAGTGGAAAAAATACTCCATGTCCTCCATTTCTTGTTCAACTACCTCCTGGTTCTGATATTGCAGCCTTTCGAAAAACTAAATATATTAGCAGTTGTGCTGTCGAAATAAGAAAATTTATTGCTAAAAATTCCTTTGGGACTCAATGTTATAGATGCCAGGCCTTTGGTCACTCCTCAAAGAACTGCAATCTTGTACCTCGATGTGTAAAATGTTTGGAATTACATCCAACCAGCGAGTGTCTTAAAAAAGATCGTAGCGAACCGGCGCAGTGCTGCAATTGTAATGAAGACCACCCGGCAAACTACCGAAAATGTAAGGAGCGTGTAAAATACATTAAGCAACTAGAAGACAGGAGAGAAGAACAAAAGTTTATGCAAGCTTCAAAACGCCTACCGCGTAATGCTGTGACAGACGGACGCACTTGGTCGAATGTAGTTTCACCCCCTGATGCCCAACTACCACAAGAAAAACGACCGCCAAATACTTCATCAACGACAAATAATCCTGATGATACTACGAAGGAAATGCTTAAAATTTTAATGACAATTAAATCAATTAAGGGTCAATTTCTTGCATGCCATTCCATGATAGACAAAGTGGTACTGATCCTGTCACATTTAGGTCAATATGTTTGATTGTCATAAACTTCGTGTTATTTATTGGAATGCTGATGGCATTCGCACTAAGGTTAGTGAATTGCTTGAGTTGCTTAATGAATTATCTATCGATGTTGTCGCCATTTCCGAAACTAAAGTTAGCGGCCACTATCCTTTATCAATACCGGGATACGTTTGCTATCGTCAGGACAAGAAGCCCGATGGTAGCGGCCAAGGGGTAGCCCTCTTAGTTAAGTCTGACTTACCTCATATGCCTCTACGGATTCCGCCAACCCTGAACATTGAGTGTGTTGGTATAAATATGATATTATCTGGCAAACCTGTTGCTATTGTATCGGTATACCAGTCACCCAATCTTGCGTTAATACGTAGTGACCTAGACGTTATATTAACTATTGAACCCCGGGCCTTAATTATGGGGGATCTTAATTCTAAGCATTGGTACTGGAATTGCGACTCAGCCAATGCTCGGGGGCAGGTTTTATATGAGCATATGCTTAATAACGAATATGATGTATCTGCTCCAATACATCCTACCTTAGTCCATTACCAGGCTAACTTTTCTCCATCTACTCCTGATGTCTTAATATGTAACAATATTTATAATGTCTCTGAATTAGAAGTGCTTACTTGTCTGTCCTCCAATCACCTACCAGTATTTTTCACGGTGGAGAGTAACTTCACTAGAAAGCCCCACACTCAGTTTAGGTATGCTGAGGCTGACTGGCTAAAATACAAGTCTGTTTTGGACCAGAATATTTCTTTGTCTTCTAAGGTACACGAAACTACAGTTGACATAGACTCTTCTGTACTTAAAATAACTGAGACTATTATCAAAGCTCGCAATAGCTGCATCCCGTCTGGACCCGTTAATAATACCCCCTATAAATTACCTAATCACATCAGAAACCTCATCAAGGATAAAAATCACCTCAAAAGAGTTGCCCGTAGTGAATCTGATCCAATCATTAAAAAATTACTATTTAGCCAAGTTAATCTATTACAAGCAAACATTAAACATGTAATTAAAATATATAATGATAATCTTTGGAATACGAAACTTTCCAAAGTTGACAATCCTAGCTCCGATCTATGGCGTGTAGTTAAATCTTTGAGAATAAAACCTTCCGTGATTCCTCCACTTAAAGGTAAAAATGGAGGTCTAACTATTTCAATCCAAGAACAATGTGAAGTTTTAGCGGATGCGTTTCATGAGAATACTAAGCTAACTGGCGACTGGATAAGTAACGACGATACTGAAAATGTTGTCAGAGAGTCAATTACTGCTATTAACCAGTATGTTGGCAATGAACTTTCATGTCCTGTATCGCCTAAAGAAGTTAGAAAAACTATTAATAAACTAAAATGTCGCAAAGCGCCAGGAATGGATAACATAAGCAATATCTTACTTAAAAACTTATCACAAAAAAGCATTGTTCTACTTACAAAGATATTTAATGACTGTTTCAGACTTTCTTACTACCCTTCTCATTGGAAATTAGCCAAAGTTATTTCTATCAAAAAACCAGGAAAAGACGAAGCAGTACCAACTAACTATCGTCCCATTAGTTTATTACCTTCACTGGGTAAAGTATTTGAAACTATTATATCTGCCAGATTGTTGAAAGTTATTGAAGATAAATTAATTCCGGAACAATTTGGATTTCGTAAAGCTCACTCAACGGCTCAACAGCTGGCGAGGGTTTCCGAACACATTACACACCAGTTAAACCTAAACAAGTCGACTGGCATGATTCTATTAGATGTAGAAAAAGCTTTTGATACAGTATGGCACGCTGGCCTTCTTCATAAACTCTTGTCGCTTAATGTTCCACTATATCTCACTGCATTGATACAATCATACCTTTCGAATCGCTTGTTCTCAGTCCACATAGGAGACGTCACCTCTCAACCTAGGCACATATCAGCGGGTGTGCCGCAGGGTTCTATCCTTGGTCCATATTTATTTTTGATCTATCTTAACGATATTCCTAAGCAGCCTCACACTCATCTTGCTGGCTTTGCTGATGATACTGCAAGTTATACGTCATGTGATGATTTGGATATTATCATATCTCGCCTGCAATGGTCTCTTGAATTATTGATTGCGTTCTTTACTCATTGGAAATTAAAACTAAATGCGCACAAAACTGAAGCGATTATGTTTACGCGCAAACGTTCTTCTCCTGTGAGGCAGTTGAGAATTGGTGACCATTTTATCCCATGGAGCAACACCGTGAAATATTTAGGAATAGTCTTGGACAGAAAACTAAACTGGTCAAGCAACACGGAGGCCCTTCGTCTCAAAGGTCTAAAGGCTATGAATGCATTAAGTCCAATCCTAAACCGTCGAACTAAACTTAGCCCGAAAACCAAACTCAATATTTATTCGGTCCTTGTCAGGCCATGTATAACGTACTCTGCACCAGTTTGGTCTAGTACCTGCAATAATAATTACAATAAATTACAAGTGTTACAAAACAGAGCTATTAAAATAGCTTACAACACCCCATTTCTCGCTAATCTTGTAAAATTACATTGTCAATCTCGTTTTCCCCTGTTAAAAGATTTTATTCTAAAACTTGCCCGCCGATTTTATCTGTTAAAAAATCCAAGACATAGGAACTTGTTAGTTTCCGGAATTGGCGCAACTCGTATGCATCAACTTACTTATGCGAAAAGATACCATCGATATCGATTGCCCCATCACTATTTCTTACAGTGCGAATGACGTAGGCATCCAACCGGTTGACCGCTCGGCGCTCGTACAATGTAGGAATTCATTCACAACAAGTGGCCACTAGATGTTTGTAATAAAATATACACCTACCTTCAATATTGGATTATTTAGGTTTTAACTTAATATTTATTTATTCCTTGTTACCTTTTGTAACAATCATCTTTCTGTGTAATAAATATGTGGACCCGCAAGTCACATATAAATATTATAGGTG
Organism: Esperia sulphurella; assembly: GCA_947086405.1. NCBI lineage: Eukaryota > Metazoa > Arthropoda > Insecta > Lepidoptera > Oecophoridae > Esperia > Esperia sulphurella. The sequence continues at coordinate 604,985 of OX352264.1, read as the reverse complement.
CATTTTATAATTTTGCACTTATACTATGTTCATTATGGTCAGGTACCTTATCTTTTTCAATTGTGTGTAAACTAATATATTACTTATATTTAAATGTTTTATAAAGGCGTTATAGTCTGTAAAAAACCACTAACACTACGTAATGTTATTTAAGTTAAATGACGTGTATACTATTCATTGTTTAAATAAAGAACTTTTAAAATCAAATCAATCAGGGGAAAATGTTCGTATGATGAATATGAATGTTTGTACCCAAGTCTTGGATGTTTATATATTTATTTAAGTATGTCTATCCATTATCTAGTAACCATACCACAGGCTCTGCCTAGTTTGGGACTGGATAATTGGTGTGAGTGTCTGAGATATTTATTCTACATTAATACGAAACCTATAAAATTGTTTTGCAGCGGCATTTTACTCGCCCCTTCACAAAACCACCGCCTGCCGCTGACTTTCATTGACAAATTAGATTGATTCTATATTAATGTACCAGCCAAATTGCCCAGCATCTTTATATACACAAGTTGTATTGGCTATTCACGATCCAACTGATTGAAATTCCGTTCAATAGGACATTTGCATTTACGTTATTTCGGAACTTTTGAATACCTCATCACATAGAACGAAAAATTGTTCACTTATTCCTGAAGAGTAACCAAGAATCAAAATATTTATTTTCAAAACTGGAATACATTATTCTCTTTTTGACGTAAAATTCTGCCTAAAACTACTCCACTTCCACCTGTATAACCGAGGGGAAGAAGTGGCAACAAACCCAACGGCACAGGGCCCTACCTTTGATTTATCTTATTCATTACAACCATTAAGTCTACCTATGCTGAGCCATCAAGCACTCCATGGACTTTTATCATTTAAGTAGTCATCTAACTTATAGTAGGCTTTCTTGCACAGATTAACTTTTATAGTAGATTTGAATTTTTGTTCAGACAAGTTAATAACAAGCCCTCTGTTCCATAGAAATCCTATCAAGATAGAATGGTAAAGCAAGGGCGACACTTGTACCAACAATGTGCAATTCATTGCAAAAACTGTAAACGCTTACTCGTTTCCCGCCGAGTCAACGTCGGGAAAACATTATCAAAAATCTGCAAAAGTGCCATATTACGCGATTTCTAACTGCATAACTGTATCTCTTTACTAGAAACGTGACTGCGAGACATAAATGGTGCGCGGGAGGGGCACGATGTGTCTGAAAATCGGCACGTGAGAGACTGAAGTAAACAAGTGACTATAACCACTCTATCTTACCGCTCTCCGTAACTATAACTACAAACTAAGAATATGTGTGTATGTATTATAATTAACAAGCGCTACGCCGTAGCATTCTTCGTAGCATTTCAAAGCAGATATAATTTTTGGTTTCCCGTAGTAATGAGATGTTTTTTCGGGATAAAAACTATCCTTTGTCCTATTCCAGGACCTAATCTATATGTGTACCAAGTTTCATCACGATCCGTCCAGTGGTTGAAGCGTGTTTGAGTAACAAACATCCAAACTTTCGCATTTATAATATTAGTGGGATAGCTGTCGAAATTTTACACGTCACGATTTATAGGCATAGAATATTGTGTAGACCCGCAAATTTACAACAAAAAAAAAGGATATTTGTTTTTTGTTAGCTTTATATGATGTAGAATTTTTTATTTTATTGTTTCTGAGTTCGACATGATTACTGTTGATTAATTTTTAAATATACTATGAATGAACTTTATGTAGGCACCTAAAGATTAAATAAATAAATGCAAATATATAAAAAAAAACTCTGTTAGATCACCTTAAAATTAATTTTAACAAAGTTTTTCCCTCAGACCAAAACTAAAATCAGCACAGAAGCAGCCGTGGCACAGCTTGGTTAGACTTCTATCCAAGTTCTATGAATAATCTGCAAGTTTTCCGAACAACCCAAAAACCCACCGCCTTAATTCGCTCATCAAGCCCAATGCAGCTTCCATTGCAAGGGTTGAACGGCCGCGCATGCGTTCTCTTTCATCTCCAAACTAAATAGCCAACGAGGTGTCTTAGTGCGCATTCATTCTAACTGCGATCAAATTTCGATCTTACTATGTAACCAGTTGGATCTCTTTGGAGGTGCGTTGCTAGCGGGTGGCTCTACGGCGAGTGTCAGTGCCTCGCCGGTCGCTGAAGGCTGCGCGCGTGGAAACCTCGTATTCCATTTTTTTTTTCACTCGCGAAAAGTTTTCGAACTTTCCGACACAGTTCCAAATACGTATGTGCGGTTGAAACGAGTTTTTATATTAATAAAACTGTTTGAGGATATTTAGTGTGTGCTGGATTTTGTGAGAGGAATAATTTTTGGTGGGATTCAGCGCGTTGAGTCGATGAAATGGTAAGTTTTATATTTTATATTTAGATTTTAAATATAATCCAACATTTTGTAAAAATATTTTTATAATGGAATAATTTATTAATGTTCATAGCTTAGCTGAACGACTTTTAAAAATACAGTTTCATGGTTTTCTATTTTTTAACAGAAACTTTCTACTGAGTATACCGGATCAAATGAAACTATAAATTTTAATCTATGACCGTATGGATTTTTTTTTTATGCCGGATAATTAATTATTATCTACATTTGAATTCTTAATTCGGTCACAGTGTTCAAAAGGGGGCTTGGAGTGAACATTTGTCGCCCCTTTTTTTACACCCTAACCCTTACTTCATTTGATTGTATTTCATTTTTTAATTAGTTTGTTTTTTAAATGTCTTTGAATTGATGTAATTTTTTAAATTAGTTTCATTTGTTTTTATTTATTTTTCAAGTACTTCATGAATTATACGACCTGTAACAACAGTTATAAATAAAAAAAAAATATTTTTTTATTTAAAATATATTATATTACATATGTTTTGTCTTAGGCCATCCTACTGAAATCACTGGGTTTATTTGTAGGATATATGTAGGATATATTTCATAAATATATATGAAATATATGTCTATGTATATAATAATTTAGTAGTTTTTATGATAAAAGATTTTCTCTAACCAGTCATACATATAAACTCCTGTCGTTGCCCCCTAGTTGAAATCACCCCCTAGTTGCAATAACCCCCTTCCAATATTTTCTCCTTTTATTTTATTGCTCATTAGATTTGTTATATTCTGTCAAGACGAATACCCTTATAGCCTTTCTATCCGTCTGTCTGTCTGTTCGTCGGAAGTACTGGACCAACTGAACTGTAATTTTAAAAATGGAAATATTACGGAATTTTCAAAAAAATAAACGAGATAATCCAGGAAAATAAAAAAAAAACGCTCTATATTATTTTACATATTTTTTTTAGTTCTCTTATACAGACATATAAAAATTAATGTAGGTAATAGCGTAATATATGACTTACTGCAAAAAGGGTTCGTGTCTATTAACATAATTATTCAATTACCAGATCTAAAGTGTTACAAATACGTCATAAATTTTTTTTTTGTAAAATCCAGTTGCAAAAAAATTTATTCATATATAATACAGTTTATAATACGGTATTTTGGGGAATGGAGAGGTATGGGAGCGGGACAAAATATGCGATAAAATATTTTTCAAATTAGATAAAAAACCCTAACTTCTTGTGAAATATTCAAACATAAAAAATATAAATAACAGGTTTATATAAATAAAAGGTTGTCGGGAAGAAATCGCTTTTAGCGATAAGACCGCCTAGATGTACATATGTAAGTTACTTTATTATGTATTTTTTTATGTGCAATAAAGTGGAATTGAATAGAACTGAAATAACTATATGATAATCTTTCATTTCATGATTAACATGAAGTTCAACTATTTTAAAAAAATTACATAAATTTTGTAGTCCTACGAGCGGAACCGCCTGGCACGGCTAATTTTTATAAATAAATCTTTTCAATGCATAATAAGATTAATAGATTTCTTTTTGGATTTAATGATACATAATGATTTGCAATGTGTCCACGCGGACGAAGTCGCGGGCAACAACTAGTACTTAATATAAAAATTATAAATATTTGTGTTTATTCAGATTATTTCCTTAACAAACTGCATATTGTGTCGGAATAACATACAATTTAATTTAAATAATAACAATGTCAAAATTATACAAGATTAAAATTAAATTAAAAACAATAAAATTATTAATTAAATTATTCATTGGGTCGCATCAGTGGGTCAAATTCGTCAATAGAGTAACAAGTAGTTTTTTTCAAACAAGAAGCGCTTCAAAGTGATTAAATTGAGTGGGCAGGCAGTTCTACAACCCAAATGCTTGATGTCGCACACTGTGCTCAACGATTCTCAGTTACGTAGACACATTATCATGAATAACAATATTAATAATTTTAATAAGGGTTTTATATATATGTTCTAATACTAAATTAAAATCATGTAACTTACACCATGACGCATTTTCAACATAATTAAATAACAGACACTAACTGGGGGCCAGAGGCTCTTTTACTAGCTAAAGACCTTTCACGCGCCTCATCGAAGCTTCGGGAGACCGTGGAGCTGGCAGCTTCTTCGCCCAAAGAATCAGCTTGGCGATTCAGAGGGGGAACGCTGCCAGTATATTGGGAACCCTGCCCCGGTGCAGTGCGTTGGAAGACATTTTTTGTTTCGTGTTATTGTTTATATAAAATTGAAACAACAATAAAAGAATTACTAAATGTATACTTACTAATAAATAAACAATATATTGAGAAATTCAGTACTTAATAAAAAATTAAATAACAATAAAATGAAAATTACACACAAAAAAAAACATTTTAGTATCTCAAAATGTGTTTCCAAATTGTGTCCTTTTGTGATGTGTTTAGAATTAGAGCTTAATATAAGAGAGGGACAAAAACTAAAGTCATTTATTGTGGGCTAGTCGCTTACCCTTCACCTGTCAGCGACAGCCGTATTCGACTTAAACTAGGATATAGTTACGTGCCGTCAACATATACTTACACTCTATAATAATAACAAAGTTGGTAG